>JAMPIV010003182.1:20000-226270 GCA_024509875.1 Oreohelix idahoensis
CGTCGCGGACACGTCACAAAGATACTCTTACCAGCATTTAAAGACCTTTCATCTCTGCTGGACCCTTTCGCGGGGGCAAAGGGGAGGTAACTTGTCAGATCAAAGTGACATGCTAGCAGCAACAGAAACTAGAAAAAAGATGGAAATTGGGCGTGCCTATAAGTCAAGAAGAAATTAGGGGGATAGTAACCCCACCCTAGGGCCAAATTATCGAACCCAGCGTCACAGCCACCAAGTCCAGTTTTCTCTGTAATACATTTCTTTCCCATCCCCCAACACTTTTTGTGTTTGTTTTTTTCTTTCTTTGATCCTTAGCCGCCGACCGTCAAAGCAGTCAGTGGCCATTACGCATGGTGGCGTCTTGTAGGGCAACAACAAATTGATTCCACTTTGTTCGGTCGGTGGCCATCCTTCGTCTTCTTCTTCTTCTTTGAGCCTTAGCCGCCGACCGTCAAAGCAGTCAGTGGCCATTACGCCTGGTGGCGTCTTGTAGGGCAACAACAAATGGATTCCACTTTGCTCGGTCGGCGGCCATCCTTCGTACAGTGCCACAACTCTGGTTCATTCTTTGCATCTCAGCCTCCACAGTCCTCCGCCAAGTTGTTTTTAGTCGGCCTCTCTTTCGTTTTCCTTCAGGGGTCCATAGCATAGCTGTTCTTGTGATGGCATCGGGGTCTCTTCTGAGGACATGGCCAACCCAACTCCAGCGTTTGCCAGCTATGACGGTGTGCATGTCCTCTTGCTTGCTCCGAGTAAGCAGATCTTGGTTGGTGATGGTATTCGGCCAAAAGACTCGGTGATTTTTACTTAGGCATGTTGTGTGAAAAGAGGACAATTTCGACATTTCCTTCTCTGTAACTCTCCAGCTCTCCGCGCCATAGAGAAGCACAGGAAGCACACAGCTCTGATATAATCTTAATTTTGTGCTTGTGCTGTATTGAGAGGACTTCCAGATGTTGTTTAGACTAAAAAATGCTGTTCTTGCTTTGTTCATTCTATTGTTGATGTCTTTGCTTGCTCCGCCGTCTGGTGTTACTATGCATCCTAGGTATGTGAAGGTGTCTGTCTGTTCCAGTTGCTGATTCCTTAGTGATATGGGCTCAGGGTTGCTGTCGTGTGGTGAGTACTGGGGCAACTACAACAGTAGTTTTTGCCAGGAATAGTCTATGAGATATTAGATATAAGGTCTCTAGAAATTGGCTCGTTACGAAAGAATAAAGACCTATTCGAGATAGGGACAAGAAGACAGGAATGCGAATGCTTTCCACTAGACAGTGTTTTCTAATTAATTATGGAAAGAGTTCTGTTTCCCCACGACCTTAGCTTCTGCCCTTAGATCCCGTAAAGAAAAAGCCCCCAACCTCATCTGAG
This sequence comes from Oreohelix idahoensis, assembly GCA_024509875.1. Lineage (NCBI taxonomy): Eukaryota > Metazoa > Mollusca > Gastropoda > Stylommatophora > Oreohelicidae > Oreohelix > Oreohelix idahoensis. The sequence continues at coordinate 21,372 of JAMPIV010003182.1, forward strand.
TAGAGAAAGGTTACTATAGGTGAATATGCAACACCGACAGCACGAGTGATACACTAACAAACTCTTGATAATGATCAACCGATCGTTGGGTTTATTAATGAAATATCCACACATATAGGGTTAGTAATGGTTAGAACGTGATGATGGTGAAAGACGATTCACACAAAACACACAGATGAGATAATAAAATTACAGTTAATTAAGTAATAGTTAATTAAGAATGAACTGGTGTAAAGTGAAATGATGATGTGATATGATACGTGTTACCAAATGGTGAGTACTCTACACAGTCCATGTGTCTCTAAATGCTTCTCCTAGATATGAGGATTCACATGTATGCATAAAATGTCCCAAGTTGTTATACGTTATGTCGAGTGGGGTATCTCTAAGCTGAGGACGTTCTGATGAATACTGTTGTCGTACGAAGAACGCTGACGAGATATTTATGTATATTCCTTCACTGTTTGAGTATATCTCTGTAGTGTTGATCAACAGTTAATAGCTGTCATATGAACAAAACGTCTGTTGTCTAATCTCCCGACGGTACTGGTCAGACTGGATATCTTCACGAAATGTTAGTGATATGTCGACTCATAATCTTGCGTATGTAGTCGTGATTCATATACTTTCGAGTCTGCTTCATAAAATGCGCTTAAGAGTGTGTTGCACGTGGTATAAATCTGCGATTCCTCTTTTGAGCTCTTTTGCTTGACTTCAGATAATAATGATCTTTCGAGTGATTTGAATTTATGATGACTCTGTATTGAACTTGTGATAACGATGTATTGAACTTGTGAGCAAGCAGTATATGGTGACGAAAAATGCTGCGTCCACCTTCTGACTTGTGGGTGAGACAATATTCCTTTTAATTGAGGAATGAAAGATGTCCTATGGCGAATTCTGCTAGCCAAATGTCCGTTTTTAATAACTTATTTCTGGTTAGACGTCAGACACGTTGCGTGTAGACTCAGACTTCTGATGAACTTCTTTTCCCTTCGCAAAATCCTTTAAGAACACAATTAATCACAGAACTGAATTATCATCCACTCTGAATAAACACGTGTATTAGGCTATGCGTTTTTGGGTTTAATCTCTTCCTCACAAGGTAAAAAAACTGGACTGCCTCACTCTAGTAGATTATGCGGTATTATATATTTCTGGAAGTCACCTGGCCAAGCTGGGCGTCCAATGTGGTAAACCAACGCTTGTCTGAACCGAGGCCGACCCAAGATAACACCATTACAGCATTAGACGTTTTCCCCTGGCCAATCTGGGCGTCCAATGTGGTGTCACAGAAATTACAGCGTGCCCAGATGTGTTTCGGATGACCATATGTGTTTTTACCAGATTTATCACGATGCAATGTGGGCTTCAAACGATAATGTCAGGCATGTGGACTCAATCAAAGGACTTTTATTTCCCCCGATGAAAGAACAAATGTGGTTCTCTAGATACCGGCCGCGAGTAATCACAACAATGAAATAGCAAATGTGGATCGCAAATATGAGATGAAAGAGCAAATGTCGGAGAAAATACAATACGAAAGATGTAGGAAAAGATAGAGCAATAAGGCCTTTGCGCTCGTTTATCACAATAGCCCCTCCTCAAGTGTGATGTCAATCGTACTCAGGAGAGCTTAGCCTTCTTGCTCGGGATTCCTTAATCCTTTTCCTCATCTTCGTTTTTCTCTCCGGTTTCCACCCTTTCCTCTACTTGTCTGTGCTCTGCGTCCTGCCTCATAGGATGACGGCTTAAAAATCCGCTCCTACGTTATGTTTTCCTTGGATATAGTCCACTTGGAACGTGTAAGGTTGTAGAACAAGCGACCACCTTATCAGTCTAGCATTCAAATTCTTTGAATTGGCGAGGAAGGTCAGAGGTTGGTGATCACTCTGGATTGTAAATTTCCTTCCGTACAGGTATGCTTGAAATTTTTGTATTCCCCAGACGAGGGACAAACATTCCTTTTCGATTGTGGAATAGTTTTGTTCTGCTCGGTTTAACTTCCGACTCGCATATGCGACCGGAAATAGATTTGGTGGGCTTCTGTCATCTGGCTGTAGTAATGTAGCCCCGATTCCAATGTTACTGGCATCTGTGCGCAAGATGAATTTTCTAGTTAAATCCGGAAGCCGTAAAATAGGTTTTGTGGTGAGTTTCTCTTTTAAGAGTGCATATGCATGTTCACATTCTGCTGACCATGTCACTTTATCTGGGTTTCCTTTCTTGGTTAGCGATGTAAGCGGCGCACAGAGGCTATTAAAATCCTTTATATATCTCTGGTAGAATCCACAGAGAGATACAAATGACCGGACATCCCTTTTTGTGGACGGTCTCGGTGCATTTCTCAGCTTCTCAACGTTTTGAGTCTCGGGGAACATGGTCCCATGGGATATAGTATGTCCTAGGAACTCTAGCTGTTCACACCCAATTTGACATTTGGTTGGGCGGGCGGTTAGTCCCGCTTCTCTGAGTCTGTTAAACAGCAAGGATAGCACTGATATATGTTCTTCAAACGATTCAGTAGCTACTAGGATATCATCCATAAAATTGCTGATGGCGGGATGATTCAAAGGATCCAATAACTTTCGCATCATCCTTGTGAAGACACTAGGAGCATTGTTCAGTCCAAATGGCATCACATTAAACTCGAAGTGTCCATCTGGAGTACTGAAGGCTAACAGGTTCCTCACCTCAGCTTTTACCGGTATTTGATAGTACCCTTTACTGAGGTCGATCTTTGAAAAATAGCGAGCCCTGCTCAGCTTAGTAAATAGCTGGTTCTGGTCCGGTAACGGTTCTGGCTGGAACTGTGTTAACGCATTCAGCTGTCGGTAGTCGATGCACAGGCGGTGTTCTCCACTGGGTTTGCGTAACAGCACCACTCCCGCACTGTAAGGGGACTCCGACTTCGAAATTATGCCTTCCTTAAGTAAGTAATCAATTTCTTGCTTTAATGCCGTCGCCTTGGCATACGGAATCGGATAGGTTCTCATTCGGACGGGCATAGGATCCGTGACTTCCATGTCAAACTCCATCAGGTTTGTCCGGCCCGGTTTGTCCGTCAGAGAGTCGGCGTGGTTTTCCATCAATCTCCTTGCTTTTTCTTGCTGGGCTTCCGTTAAGGTGGAGCTTATTTTCACATCTAAATGTGATTCCTCCTGTATCACCGGGTACTCTACGGATGATAATGGCTCTTCTTCCATTTGCATAGCAATGGCCATAGTCATGAGGTGCGCTGGTTCGGCAGGGGCTCGCTCGTAAAACTTCTTAAGCAGATTTAAGTGATAAATTTTCTGCTTTCCGTTCACGGCGATTTTATAGTTGGAGCAAGAAATCTTTTCCACCACTTTGTAGGGTCCCGTCCAGCAAATCTGCAATTTATTACTGCTACTTGGCAGAAGAAGTAGCACCTTCTCTCCTACTGCTAGTTCTCGGTCCTTCGCATTGCGATTGTAATATTTGGCATGTTTCCGCCTAGCCTCCCGTACTTTCGCTGTGGCTAATTCCCAGCCAGTCTTCAGGCGTTTTTTCAAGCCTGTGACGTACTGGAAGGCTGATGTGACAGTGTCGTCTGCCTTGGCATCTGTCCATGTTCTTAGTAATGCTTCTAATGGACCTTTAATAGGTCTTCCGAAGAGTAATGTGGCCGGAGGAACTCCAGTTGACGCATGCGGTACTTCCCTATAAGCAAATAATGCGGCAGGAAGATACTGATCCCAAGTTTCTGGCTTCTCCTGTGCCAACTTCCGAAGAATAGAGGTGAGCGTCCCGTTAAACCGCTCTACTTGCCCGTTACTTTGGGGGTGATAGGGCGAAGTATTGATATGCCTAGTCTTGAATATTCTAAGCACCTCCTCTGTCAACTTGCCTCTAAATTGTGACCCGTTGTCTGTGAGAATTTCATGCGGGAAGCCCAACCTAATAAAGATATTCAGTAAAGCGTCAGCTACATGCACTGAGTCGCATGCTGGCATGGCTATGGCTTCGCCCCACATGGAACAGGTGTCCACTAAGGTAAGGATATGGGAGTTCCTCTTCTTAGTTCTCAGCAGAGGTCCAATTATATCCACGGCCACTCTTTCAAATGGGGTGCCCAAGATTGGCATCTCCCCAAGGGTCGCGGGTGCCGTCCAGTGTTTTGGTGCAACTTTCTGGCACTGAGGACAAGACTTGACGAAACGTTCAATGTCGCCGGTGATCCCTGGCCAATAATAATGGCAGGCGATCCTTTGAGTCGTGGCGCTCATTCCCATGTGTCCACTAAATGGGATAGAGTGGCCCATCTCAAGCACCTGGTTCCTATAGGTTGCAGGAACTACTAATTGGTTGTGTTCCTGTCCTTCATTTCCAGCTCGGCGATACATCAATCCATTTTTCATAAAGAAGTCTCCCTTGGTAGGTGGGTTGTGTGTCTTAGGAAATTTTTTAAAACAGGGCGCCAGTGTGGAATCTTCCATTTGGGCCCTCTTCAATTCCTCGGGGAGGATATTGGTAGGAGGTTCCTGCTCTGCGTCTTTTTTTTGACTGTCCTCTAGTCTGTACGGCCGCCATGACTAGTGGTTGAGTAGGTTCTCCAAGGAACACATATCTACATCCCAAGATTAAAGAGTAGATTGGTTCTTCCATTATAGCTGCACGAATCTCTCCTGTCACATAACGAGATTCCACTCTGATAAGTGCAATTGGCAGTGTCATGGGTGCAACATCCTTCGTCGGACCTTGGATGTCGACACTCTCTTCTGTTATCTGGTCAGGGGTGACAAGAGATGCCCTGACCACCGTATCGAAAGCAAGTCCTGTGTCATAAAGGCACTCCACAGATTGTCCGTTTACGAGGACTGATTCGATGACAGGAGGATGAGAAACGTTTCCGGTCCTCTGCTCCTTCCGGGGTGACGATTTTGTCTGCAGACAGGCAGCATGTTGGGGAGGAGGTCTGCGCTTGCACTCATTAGTGTTGTTATTGTTCAAGCGACAGTACTTGCACCATTTATCTCCCTGTCTCTGGTGTGGCGCAGCATTTTTCTTGTTTTGCTCTTTGTAGTTATCTTGTTTTGCGTGCTGTTTATGCGAGATGTGTGGTCCTTTGCTTTGTTGGTCTGGTTGGGAGCGAGCAGGTTGCTTTGGCGCCTGATCCGAAAACTTCTTTCTGGCTCCTTGAGACTCCATGAGAGCATTTTGGAATCGCTCTGCCAGTGTAAGAATATTTTCTAACCGGTCAGTGCCGTTTTCAGTGAGAAATCTACGCATTTCCACCGACATAGATTCTTTTAGTTGCTCTATCACAATCAGTTCTTTCAACCCGTCATAGTTCTCGGTAAAGTTTCCCAGAGTACACCACTTCACTAGGTAATCTTCAATACGGGCTGCGAACTGTGAGAAAGTCTCTCCGGCTTCCTTCCTAGAACCTCGAAATTTTTTCCGGTAAGCCTCTGAATGAAGCTCGTACCTCACCAAGAGAGCTTTTTTCAATGCCTGATAGTCATCTTGCTCTCCGGTCGGAAGTTTATTAAAAACTTCGTAGGCGACTCCTCTTAGGCCCTGGGAAAGTTTCAAGTTCCACTTCCGTTCTTCAAGTCCAAACCCTGTTGCAAAGCGTTCGAAGCGGTCTAAAAAGGCGTCCATGGTATCGTTCCTTTCTGAAAAAGGTTCCAGCGGAAAGTTCATGGCATTGGGTGGTGCAGGTTGCGAAGTAGGCACACCATCTGAGCGGGGTGAGTGCCCTCCATCAAAGTTGGAAGCCGCTGCACTTTTTGCCAGCTCTATCTGATTGGTCTGTCCCTGGATTTCCAGTTGCTTCATGTTAAGTGCATGCTCTGCTGCGGCTTTCTCTTTACGCTCCGCTGCTTCTGCTGCTTCTTTCCGCTCCGCTGCTTCTGCTGCGGCTTTCCGCTCCGCTGCTTCTGCTGCGGCTTTCTCCTTCTCCATTGCAAGTTTCTGCACTTCCATCTCTCTTGCATGGAGTTTATCAGTCTCCTCACTCACAAATTTCATCAGATCTTTTCCACTTAACCCGTATTCACGCCCTGCCTCCATTAAACTAGTTCTAATTTTTGCAGCATCTGCCATGATATGCAGTACGGGTTCGCGAAGGGAAAAATTGGCAGTGACCTCCAAACAAATTGTTTAGACTCGCACAAGTAATTATCTCTTTAAAACCAGCTAGGTTTAAATTAGTAATCAAGTTCAAATAGTTCTTAAAAATCACTCGCTCAGCGTATTCTGAAAAATTATATAACAGATTATCTCGAAGTTTCTATGAAACATTTGCTAAATATTTATGATAAAAATTTTCCCAGCAGTTACAGAAACAGATTTAAAAAATCAGTTCCCTACAGTATCTTCTGTTCTCAAAAAGTGCTTACTCTGTCCGTTTGATACTCAATTTAAAAAGTATCACTCGTGCTTTAGAGATATAAATTATCCCCCCTATGAAATAGACAAATTATAGTAAGAGTCAGTCTAGAAGGTAATCCCTCAAAATGCTAACAAATTTTGCAATTATCGCAACTGTATAGCAGGGATGAAAATGTGATTTATCACACTTCTAAGTCCGGGTTCACTAATCCCGGACGAGCCCCCAATTGTCGTGTGGTGAGTACTGGGGCAACTACAACAGTAGTTTTTGCCAGGAATAGTCTATGAGATATTAGATATAAGGTCTCTAGAAATTGGCTCGTTACGAAAGAATAAAGACCTATTCGAGATAGGGACAAGAAGACAGGAATGCGAATGCTTTCCACTAGACAGTGTTTTCTAATTAATTATGGAAAGAGTTCTGTTTCCCCACGACCTTAGCTTCTGCCCTTAGATCCCGTAAAGAAAAAGCCCCCAACCTCATCTGAGTAGAGAAAGGTTCCTATAGGTGAATATGCAACACCGACAGCACGAGTGATACACTAACAAACTCTTGATAATGATCAACCGATCGTTGGGTTTATTAATGAAATATCCACACATATAGGGTTAGTAATGGTTAGAACGTGATGATGGTGAAAGACGATTCACACAAAACACACAGATGAGATAATAAAATTACAGTTAATTAAGTAATAGTTAATTAAGAATGAACTGGTGTAAAGTGAAATGATGATGTGATATGATACGTGTTACCAAATGGTGAGTACTCTACACAGTCCATGTGTCTCTAAATGCTTCTCCTAGATATGAGGATTCACATGTATGCATAAAATGTCCCAAGTTGTTATACGTTATGTCGAGTGGGGTATCTCTAAGCTGAGGACGTTCTGATGAATACTGTTGTCGTACGAAGAACGCTGACGAGATATCTATGTATATTCCTTCACTGTTTGAGTATATCTCTGTAGTGTTGATCAACAGTTAATAGCTGTCATATGAACAAAACGTCTGTTGTCTAATCTCCCGACGGTACTGGTCAGACTGGATATCTTCCCGAAATGTTAGTGATATGTCGACTCATAATCTTGCGTATGTAGTCGTGATTCATATACTTTCGAGTCTGCTTCATAAAATGCGCTTAAGAGTGTGTTGCACGTGGTATAAATCTGCGATTCCTCTTTTGAGCTCTTTTGCTTGACTTCAGATAATAATGATCTTTCGAGTGATTTGAATTTATGATGACTCTGTATTGAACTTGTGATAACGATGTATTGAACTTGTGAGCAAGCAGTATATGGTGACGAAAAAATGCTGCGTCCACCTTCTGACTTGTGGGTGAGACAATATTCCTTTTAATTGAGGAATGAAAGATGTCCTATGGCGAATTCTGCTAGCCAAATGTCCGTTTTTAATAACTTATTTCTGGTTAGACGTCAGACACGTTGCGTGTAGACTCAGACTTCTGATGAACTTCTTTTCCCTTCGCAAAATCCTTTAAGAACACAATTAATCACAGAACTGAATTATCATCCACTCTGAATAAACACGTGTATTAGGCTATGCGTTTTTGGGTTTAATCTCTTCCTCACAAGGTAAAAAAACTGGACTGCCTCACTCTAGTAGATTATGCGGTATTATATATTTCTGGAAGTCACCTGGCCAAGCTGGGCGTCCAATGTGGTAAACCAACGCTTGTCTGAACCGAGGCCGACCCAAGATAACACCATTACAGCATGAGACGTTTTCCCCTGGCCAATCTGGGCGTCCAACGTGGTGTCACAGAAATTACAGCGTGCCCAGATTTGTTTCGGATGACCATATGTGTTTTTACTAGATTTATCACGATGCCATGTGGGCTTCAAACGATAATGTCAGGCATGTGGACTCAATCAAAGGACTTTTATTTCCCCCGATGAAAGAACAAATGTGGTTCTCTAGATACCGGCCGCGAGTAATCACAACAATGAAATAGCAAATGTGGATCGCAAATATGAGATGAAAGAGCAAATGTCGGAGAAAATACAATACGAAAGATGTAGGAAAAGATAGAGCAATAAGGCCTTTGCGCTCGTTTATCACAGTTGCTCACATTGAGCGTCATGACCTCTGACTTCTTAAGATTGATGTTCAAGCCCACCTGCTGGCTGAACTTAGTCTATCCGTTTTTTCCTGTATGTGTTGATGTGAATGTGCTAGCAGTGCAATGTCATCTGCATATTCCAGATCCTGCAATGTAGAAAATGTAGTCCATCTTATTCCTCTTGGATTGCCCTCTGTTGTCTGGCGCATCACCCAGTCTATGACTGTTAAAAATAGAGTAGTTGATAAGGGGCATCCCTGTCGTATTCCTGTCTTCACCTCAAAGGTTAGGTTGCCTGCCCAACGCTAAACGTGAAGTTCGCATAGAGGCTTTTTATGATTGACCCTATGCAGCTTGGAATTCCATAAGCCATCAGTATTTTTCATAAACTGTCCCTATGTATACTGTCAAAAGCCTTTTCAAAATCAACGAAATTAATGTACAGCTGTCTTTGCCATTCTGAGCACTGCTCTAGAATGTTCCTGAGGGTAAATATATGATCTACACATCTTCTGTTCTTTCTAAATCCTGCTAGTTCTTTCCTCAGTTTGTGGTCTACTGCTTTTGATAATTTATTTTACCATCTTGTCCATAATTTGATTACTCCTTTAAATGTTCTGTTTTCCGAGACATTTTGTATTTTCGTTTCTTTCATATTCTACCTACATTTTTTCACCTTCTCAACCCCACCCGAGGTTGTTTACGCTGGCCAGCTGCGGTCAGCTAACGCTAGACGTAATGTTATCTAAACGCACCAGTTCGACCAGAGAAACATTTCTCGGGTCCGCTTTAAGTGTTAGAACGAGCCAAAGACGGTTTCTGTGAAAGAAACGGTTCGTTAGCGGCGGGTACCCTCTGTGGTCCCAACAGGGGAATTTCTCTGGTCGCTTTAAAACGTTTGATGACGAGCGGCTGGTACCCTTTGAGGCCTGGGTAACGAGTGTGATCTGTTTCAGGGGAAGATAACAACCCGCGGTCAGTCTTTGGGTTTTCGCCCCTTAGACAAGATAGAGCATAATGTTATGCATTTCTCTACCTGGGGAACTTTCGCACGATTTCTTTTGTCTTACTCTAGATTACGTCTTTCGCCGAACTTCTGTAGAAATACGCACGCCAGGTGTTCGGGGGGGGAGCGTCCCTTGTGATCTATAAGAGTAGACTGGTTTTAATAGACAAAGACATTCGTAAATTTTCCTGGCCCGTAGATGACCATCATGAGATAAGGCAAACGTTAACACAGTACTAGAATGTGTTTGCCTATGTTCTAGTCATTTTTCGGGGTGAGTTGACATATCTTATAATTATAATATTAGATTCATGTTAGCTTTTTTTATATATCTGTTAGGAAAGTGAATTTATTTCTGAGGACTTCTCCTAGTAATTTATTCAGTGATAAGGTAGCGCTGTCTACGGCCTATTAAGTGGTGCTTAAACTGTTACGGTTTATCATGGGTTAAATGTTAAACTTACAATAACAGATATTAGGCGTAGAATCAGTCCACGAATGCTTACCATTGGGTTAAGAGTCAGCAAAAATTAACTGTCATTTCTGTAAGATAATGTCAGGTGTGGATTGTTCACTTTAAAACTGAATAGTGAGATGCAGGTAATAACTCTGGATTATAGGAGATAGTCACTTATTCCTTTTGATAGATATTTCTAGTGGCAAGGGAGGATCATTTTATGCTTACTTGTGTGGCTAGGCACTAGTCTATAACTTTCACTGAAAGCAGTCACCAGGCATAGATATAATTATATCGTATGATCTAGCCACAACTGTATTATTATAGCAAGAACATTGCATTTTCTTTGTACTCATTTTGTGGAAATGCTAATATATTTCCCAAAGGGGACATACGATTTATTTGTGTAATGTCAAATGCTGTAATCTGTTTATGTAAATTCATTTAATGTTGTAAGATGAATAAGCATATTCATTTAACTGTAACTACAGGTTAGGTTTCCTGTATGTTGAGATTGGGAGAAGAGGAGTAGATTTTTGCTGTCAGAACATTTACTGACAGGTACCTGGGGGTGCAAAAGATATTAAGCCTATGCGGGCGCGTGTTGATAATTGATATTTTTAAGGAACAGGAGACATGGTTAAAGACAGCCCTAAACTATCATAGCAATAACTACAATAAATTTAATCCCATAGTGGAGCGAAACTTTCTGTATAAAGTTAGTGTGATTTATTATTTGCTTGAAGTAAAAGGGTGTCTCTTTTTGGGTCTCAGTTTCAGGAAGACCGAATCGCTAGAGCAGACTTCAGTCAGGCGAAGAAAGTCATATACTCTTCGATCTAGAGGGTTTCTGTATACATCTAGCAACGAATCGTCAACCCCGTTCCTGAATCAAAACCCCTTTTTGTCAACGCCAAGTTAAGCTCACGCAGTGCAACGGAGCCAACGCTAAATCTGGAATCGCCAAACGCAGTAGTAGTTCTCTACTCGCCTATTGGATTACCAGCCAGAGCATTGCGGCTTCCAGAATATCAAACCCGCTCAGCATGCCTATAGCAGAATTCCATATCACCCGCCTTTTTTGTGCCTAAACGGGGCACTCAGCAAACCACAGCCAAACCAGTTTAAACAGGATTTACAGCCAAGCGGAGCCTTGCGCCGGATAAGCGCGCCTGGGTCTCTTTGTCCTCAAGTGACTTCTTCTGGTGTATTTCCTGGATACTTAAAACCTCGCACGTATGAGCAGCCATCTATGGACAGAGTTCCAGCCCCACTCACGCTATAAGGGGAGTCACCAACGTTTAGCACCAACAAAGAAAGTTTTGTAGGCTAGTCCCTCACGAAGGATCTACAAGTAATTCACTTCCTGGAGCTAGTACATTTGGTCCCCGAAAAGCGGACAGGCTGTCGCCCAGTTCAATCAGTTGGTCAGCAGGAGATAAACAGCGTCCCCCAGCCCAACTCGCGCCAGTAGGGGGGGGTCACCAACGATAGCGCCTATACAGTGATGTTATTCAGGTTAATTCCATCACCGATGGAGGATATATACGAAAACACCACTTACTGGAGTTACTTCAGCTGGTCCCCGAAAACCGAAGGACTGTCACTCGATTATTTATCTCTTTGTGTTCTACAGGTTTTATGAATGGTGATCTGTGTGTGTGGTTGTTGGTGTATATGATTATTGATGAATATTTGATTATTGATGTAATTTTATGTTGTTGTGATGATATGCATTATTTTCATGCTTTTCTTCTTTAATAAATTTTACACATTTATTAATGCGCTGTTCACGACCTTTCCATCCATATTTGTATTTTTAGCTCTTTACTATAATCTCTATGTATGATAAGAGAAAAAAGAGAGAGAGCAGGAGGTGCTTAGACAGACATAAGTGAGTTGAGGCCTGGAGAGAGAGATCATTTTGGTAAATCTTCTTCCAGGTTGTCTCAAGTCCATCTCCTATTTACACCTTTCTGTGTGTGTAATCTATAACTCTGTCAGTCCACTATCCCTTGTCGATTTCACTACAGTTGTCCAACTCGACAAATACTCTACACTCTAACTCAACCACGACAAATGGGGGCTCGTCCGAGATTCTAGAACCCATCTAGTACGACATTTAATATGTGCTCGATCCGAGGATGAATCTCTCACAAGATTCTATTCTGATTCTTAGAGTTTAGTGTTCGGCAGATTATAGGAATTTCTTTCCCCTAGACATATCGAACTATTTCTTTTGGGTGGAAGTCGGAACAGCGTTTTTTTTTTTTCCACAGCAATCATAAATATTAAGTTACATTTATTGTTCATGCTACACATGAGACAGCTGGTAAAGGTTGATGGTATCACTGCTGAGTTTTTGGTTGACAAATCTGACGACTATTGTTGTAAAAGTCAGAAAAAAAATTTTTTTAAGGGTTAATATTTTTTTCAGGAGTAGCTCTTTAATCTGAGATAAGAAGCTACAGATAGTCAGTTACTAGCTTGCATTTGTACCAAGGGAGGGTGTTCATTCGGACGATAGTAACCAATCCTCTCAATAGCTTAGTACTGACAGAACTGGGGTGAAGTGATAGTAATAAGTTTTACATCACTTACATTTTTTGGAGTTTTTGGGGGGGTTTGCTTGTCGATCAGAGTAGCTACAAATTTTCTTGTTTTTTAAAGTTCCCAGGCTAGCCTAGATTTTATTGATTATTAAGTTAATCAGCACCTAGTGGACTAGGTAACTAAGATCTCTAGGTTCTATTCTTCTATAGTGTTTGCTCACCCTGATATAATGGCCGATCTAGATAAAGTGCATAGGATTGCCCTCGAGGTAGCTAAGTACATGGAGTACAAGGATAGCGAAATCCAGCCCTTTCTAGAATTTGCAGTAAGCCTGCAGGATCAATACGAGGTAGACAATTGGTTTGACAGCCGTTTAATCTTGGCATGGTCCTGTAAACAAACTGGGGAGAGTGAAGCATTCACCCGACAGTATGTAGAAGAAGTGATAGAAGATGAGAAGCAAAGGGAAAAGCAAAGACAAGAACGGAACAAGAAATTGGAAATGGAGCAACAAGAACGGGACAAGCAATGGGAAATAGAGCGCCAAGAAAGGGACAGAGAAAGCCAAGAAAGGAGCAGGCTACACCAAATCAGAATGAATGAACTGGATAGCCAAATTCGGAGGATGGAAACAGATACTAAATGTAGTCACTCTAATTCCCCTTCTACTGTGCCCTTAACGGTCAACGCCCCTGCAAACCTTGCGCCCATGAAAGAAAACTTGCCTGCTAAAACCGAACCCCAACTCCAGAAAATTGACTTTCCTTTGGACTTGGATCCGAAGCCCAAACAAGGAAAGAATTTACGTCGGGACAGCAGACCTAAAGCCACGGGAAAAATTACGCAACGTTCCCAGGCATGGAAACTGCACAAAGGTGAGACAGGTGCTAACAAGCATTGTAATACGGATTGTTCCCGTCTGGCAAGCGGCGAACCCCCGAGCCTCTCACGCTCCAGACCGAGCAGCACCTAACCGACACGTGACGTCGAGAAAAGGGAGCCACACCCTATCACGTTATATTTCGCAAGATTCCCGGCCGGACAGCGAAAAACCATATGCAGAGGCGTATCCCTCCAACTCAACGATCGTAGAATGGAGGCGCCGCTCCTCTTATCACCCTGAGCTTAAAAGGTGCAAGAATAAGTCGCCTGCTAAAAGGGTTAAACTTTCCAAACCGTTCCAAGGAACTTTGGAAAAAAACACACCGAGAGTTTTTTCTCGGGCACTTCGCGATCTAACGGGATCTCAAACCGTCCAGTCCGTTGCATGCAGACTGCGGGGCCTGTCAACCAGGAAGTGGATCTCGCATTGCAGGACAAAGTTCAACTGACGCCAGTAACTTCCTCAGGGGAGGGCAAAGTTGACGTTTATGTGGACACAGGGTTCCAGGCGAAGGGATCCCTGGTATTCCATTTGAGTCTCTCACACTTCTCAGGGCAGAAGACAGTGAGAAAAGCTGCCTTACTACTGTACAAGGAGCCATTGTTGAGAGCCTTGGCTCACGTCATGCTAGTAATGGGAAAGCGACTCAACAAACTCTGCAACTCGCAGATATTACCTATCTGTCTTCACGGATAGAAGCTACGGAGATCTGTTATGATTTAGTAGAACCCCAGAATGCGATCGATTACTCTCTGCTTCAGGCAGCTGAGTTCTCTCATTCAAATCGCATTATTCCAGTGGTCTCAACCCCACTGATGGACAGCAAAGTAGTCGCCTCCGCCAGGCCATTACAGAGCAACTTGATCATTTCCGTTGACCAAGCCAGAGTTGTGACTGGCAAGGCAAGGAAAGCTCCAGACCCACCTTTAGACGGCACAGGTCTGAAGATTGATCAATGCTCCCACCGAAACAGGGGAGTAGGTGTGGAGAGGCAGAAGAAAAATGCTAGCATTTCTTCGGCCAACGAACGGCTTTATTTGCCAACTAGGGTTACACGCGCGCGCGAAAAATCCCTATAGACTGCAGCTATAGAGGGTTATTCAGGCCCCGCCCGTGACAGGTAAATATATACATAAGCAGCCTGAGCCCATCAATGATTACACTGCACATAACAGGCGGATTATCTACGCAGTGGCCAGTGAGTTCAGGCAGGGCCGAAAACCACAACAGGTGCGGATAATTTTCCGGACCATAAACAGGCACAGCGAATTGCGGAAGCAAGGTCAGGTTCACACGGAAACGGAAGGCGTCAGTGCCGACTGGCCTCGCAAAATCCCATTCGCTGAACGTCTATTAGACAGAGGGAAGAAAAGAAATGAACTCGGAGCTAGTCATACAGTACTGACAGAAATTGGAAACGATTTTGGTTTTATGATTATAGGAATGTTCCAATGACATGTAACGGACATCGATGGAAAAGATAAATTACTGTCATTTTTGTCCGTATTCCTCGAACTTTAAAAAGGGGGGGGGGGGGGAACTTGTCACGTGAAAGATAATTTATTTTACCATCTTGTCCATAATTTGATTACTCCTTTAAATGTTCTGTTTTCCGAGACATTTTGTATTTTCGTTTCTTTCCTTTTCTACCTACATTTTTTCACCTTCTCAACCCCACCCGAGGTTGTTTACGCTGGCCAGCTGCGGTCAGCTAACGCTAGACGTAATGTTATCTAAACGCACCTGTTCGACCAGAGAAACATTTCTCGGGTCCGCTTTAAGTGTTAGAACGAGCCAAAGACGGTTTCTGTGAAAGAAACGGTTCGTTAGCGGCGGGTACCCTCTGTGGTCCCAACAGGGGAATTTCTCTGGTCGCTTTAAAACGTTTGATGACGAGCGGCTGGTACCCTTTGAGGCCTGGGTAACGAGTGTGATCTGTTTCAGGGGAAGATAACAACCCGCGGTCAGTCTTTGGGTTTTCGCCCCTTAGACAAGATAGAGCATAATGTTATGCATTTCTCTACCTGGGGAACTTTCGCACGATTTCTTTTGTCTTACTCTAGATTACGTCTTTCGCCGAACTTCTGTAGAAATACGCACGCCAGGTGTTCGGGGGGAGCGTCCCTTGTGATCTATAAGAGTAGACTGGTTTTAATAGACAAAGACATTCGTAAATTTTCCTGGCCCGTAGATGACCATCATGAGATAAGGCAAACTTTAACACAGTACTAGAATGTGTTTGCCTATGTTCTAGTCATTTTTTTCGGGGTGAGTTGACATATCTTATAATTATAATATTAGATTCATGTTAGCTTTTATATATATCTGTTAGGAAAGTGAATTTATTTCTGAGGACTTCTCCTAGTAATTTATTCAGTGATAAGGTAGCGCTGTCTACGGCCTATTAAGTGGTGCTTAAACTGTTACGGTTTATCATGGGTTAAATGTTAAACTTACAATAACAGATATTAGGCGTAGAATCAGTCCACGAATGCTTACCATTGGGTTAAGAGTCAGCAAAATTAACTGTCATTTCTGTAAGATAATGTCAGGTGTGGATTGTTCACTTTAAAACTGAATAGTGAGATGCAGGTAATAACTCTGGATTATAGGAGATAGTCACTTATTCCTTTTGATAGATATTTCTAGTGGCAAGGGAGGATCATTTTATGCTTACTTGTGTGGCTAGGCACTAGTCTATAACTTTCACTGAAAGCAGTCACCAGGCATAGATATAATTATATCGTATGATCTAGCCACAACTGTATTATTATAGCAAGAACATTGCATTTTCTTTGTACTCATTTTGTGGAAATGCTAATATATTTCCCAAAGGGGACATACGATTTATTTGTGTAATGTCAAATGCTGTAATCTGTTTATGTAAATTCATTTAATGTTGTAAGATGAATAAGCATATTCATTTAACTGTAACTACAGGTTAGGTTTCCTGTATGTTGAGATTGGGAGAAGAGGAGTAGATTTTTGGTGGCAGAACAATTACTGACAGGTACCTGGGTGTGGAAAATATATAAACCCTATGCGGCCGCGTGAAAATATTGATATCAATAAGGAACAGGAGACATGGTTAAAGACAGCCCTAAACTATCATAGCAATAACTACAATAAATTTAATCCCATAGTGGAGCGAAACTTTCTGTATAAAGTTAGTGTGATTTATTATTTGCTTGAAGTAAAAGGGGTGTCTCTTTTTGGGTCTCAGTTTCAGGAAGACCGAATCGCTAGAGCAGACTTCAGTCAGGCGAAGAAAGTCATATACTCTTCGATCTAGAGGGTTTCTGTATACATCTAGCAACGAATCGTCAACCCCGTTCCTGAATCAAAACCCCTTTTTGTCAACGCCAAGTTAAGCTCACGCAGTGCAACGGAGCCAACGCTAAATCTGGAATCGCCAAACGCAGTAGTAGTTCTCTACTCGCCTATTGGATTACCAGCCAGAGCATTGCGGCTTCCAGAATATCAAACCCGCTCAGCATGCCTATAGCAGAATTCCATATCACCCGCCTTTTTTGTGCCTAAACGGGGCACTCTCAGCAAACCACAGCCAAACCAGTTTAAACAGGATTTACAGCCAAGCGGAGCCTTGCGCCGGATAAGCGCGCCTGGGTCTCTTTGTCCTCAAGTGACTTCTTCTGGTGTATTTCCTGGATACTTAAAACCTCGCACGTATGAGCAGCCATCTATGGACAGAGTTCCAGCCCCACTCACGCTATAAGGGGAGTCACCAACGTTTAGCACCAACAAAGAAAGTTTTGTAGGCTAGTCCCTCACGAAGGATCTACAAGTAATTCACTTCCTGGAGCTAGTACATTTGGTCCCCGAAAAGCGGACAGGCTGTCGCCCAGTTCAATCAGTTGGTCAGCAGGAGATAAACAGCGTCCCCCAGCCCAACTCGCGCCAGTAGGGGGGGTCACCAACGATAGCGCCTATACAGTGATGTTATTCAGGTTAATTCCATCACCGATGGAGGATATATACGAAAAACACCACTTACTGGAGTTACTTCAGCTGGTCCCCGAAAACCGAAGGACTGTCACTCGATTATTTATCTCTTTGTGTTCTACAGGTTTTTATGAATGGTGATCTGTGTGTGTGGTTGTTGGTGTATATGATTATTGATGAATATTTGATTATTGATGTAATTTTATGTTGTTGTGATGATATGCATTATTTTCATGCTTTTCTTCTTTAATAAATTTTACACATTTATTAATGCGCTGTTCACGACCTTTCCATCCATATTTGTATTTTTAGCTCTTTACTATAATCTCTATGTATGATAAGAGAAAAGAGAGAGAGCAGGAGGTGCTTAGACAGACATAAGTGAGTTGAGGCTTGGAGAGAGAGATCATTTTGGTAAATCTTCTTCCAGGTTGTCTCAAGTCCATCTCCTATTTACACCTTTCTGTGTGTGTAATCTATAACTCTGTCAGTCCACTATCCCTTGTCGATTTCACTACAGTTGTCCAACTCGACAAATACTCTACACTCTAACTCAACCACGACAAATGGGAGCCCGTCCGGGATTCTAGAACCCATCTAGTACGACATTTAATATGTGCTCGATCCGAGGATGAATCTCTCACAAGATTCTATTCTGATTCTTAGAGTTTAGTGTTCGGCAGATTATAGGAATTTCTTTCCCCTAGACATATCGAACTATTTCTTTTGGGTGGAAGTCGGAACAGCGTTTTTTTCTCCACAGCAATCATAAATATTAAGTTACATTTATTGTTCATGCTACACATGAGACAGCTGGTAAAGGTTGATGGTATCACTGCTGAGTTTTTGGTTGACAAATCTGACGACTATTGTTGTAAAAGTCAGAAAAAAAATTTTTTTTTTTTAAGGGTTAATATTTTTTCAGGAGTAGCTCTTTAATCTGAGATAAGAAGCTACAGATAGTCAGTTACTAGCTTGCATTTGTACCAAGGGAGGGTGTTCATTCGGACGATAGTAACCAATCCTCTCAATAGCTTAGTACTGACAGAACTGGGGTGAAGTGATAGTAATAAGTTTTACATCACTTACATTTTTTTGGAGTTTTTTGGGGGTTTGTGCTTGTCGATCAGAGTAGCTACAAACTTTCTTGTTTTTTAAAGTTCCCAGGCTAGCCTAGATTTTATTGATTATTAAGTTAATCAGCACCTAGTGGACTAGGTAACTAAGATCTCTAGGTTCTATTCTTCTATAGTGTTTGCTCACCCTGATATAATGGCCGATCTAGATAAAGTGCATAGGATTGCCCTCGAGGTAGCTAAGTACATGGAGTACAAGGATAGCGAAATCCAGCCCTTTCTAGAATTTGCAGTAAGCCTGCAGGATCAATACGAGGTAGACAATTGGTTTGACAGCCGTTTAATCTTGGCATGGTCCTGTAAACAAACTGGGGAGAGTGAAGCATTCACCCGACAGTATGTAGAAGAAGTGATAGAAGATGAGAAGCAAAGGGAAAAGCAAAGACAAGAACGGGACAAGAAATTGGAAATGGAGCAACAAGAACGGGACAAGCAATGGGAAATAGAGCGCCAAGAAGGGACAGAGAAAGCCAAGAAAGGAGCAGGCTACACCAAATCAGAATGAATGAACTGGATAGCCAAATTCGGAGGATGAAAACAGATACTAAATGTAGTCACTCTAATTCCCCTTCTACTGTGCCCTTAACGGTCAACGCCCCTGCAAACCTTGCGCCCATGAAAGAAAACTTGCCTGCTAAAACCGAACCCCAACTCCAGAAAATTGACTTTCCTTTGGACTTGGATCCGAAGCCCAAACAAGGAAAGAATTTACGTCGGGACAGCAGACCTAAAGCCACGGGAAAAATTACGCAACGTTCCCAGGCATGGAAACTGCACAAAGGTGAGACAGGTGCTAACAAGCATTGTAATACGGATTGTTCCCGTCTGGCAAGCGGCGAACCCCGAGCCTCTCACGCTCCAGACCGAGCAGCACCTAACCGACACGTGACGTCGAGAAAAGGGAGCCACACCCTATCACGTTATATTTCGCAAGATTCCCGGCCGGACAGCGAAAAACCATATGCAGAGGCGTATCCCTCCAACTCAACGATCGTAGAATGGAGGCGCCGCTCCTCTTATCACCCTGAGCTTAAAAGGTGCAAGAATAAGTCGCCTGCTAAAAGGGTTAAACTTTCCAAACCGTTCCAAGGAACTTTGGAAAAACACACCGAGAGTTTTTTCTCGGGCACTTCGCGATCTAACGGGATCTCAAACCGTCCAGTCCTTTGCATGCAGACTGCGGGGCCTGTCAACCAGGAAGTGGATCTCGCAGTGCAGGACAAAGTTCAACTGACGCCAGTAACTTCCTCAGGGGAGGGCACAGTTGACGTTTATGATGGACACAGGGTTCCAGGCGAAGGGATCCCTGGTATTCCATTTGAGTCTCTCACACTTCTCAGGGCAGAAGACAGTGAGAAAAGCTGCCTTACTACTGTACAAGGAGCCATTGTTGAGAGCCTTGGCTCACGTCATGCTAGTAATGGGAAAGCGACTCAACAAACTCTGCAACTCGCAGATATTACCTATCTGTCTTCACGGATAGAAGCTACGGAGATCTGTTATGATTTAGTAGAACCCCAGAATGCGATCGATTACTCTCTGCTTCAGGCAGCTGAGTTCTCTCATTCAAATCGCATTATTCCAGTGGTCTCAACCCCACTGATGGACAGCAAAGTAGTCGCCTCCGCCAGGCCATTACAGAGCAACTTGATCATTTCCGTTGACCAAGCCAGAGTTGTGACTGGCAAGGCAAGGAAAGCTCCAGACCCACCTTTAGACGGCACAGGTCTGAAGATTGATCAATGCTCCCACCGAAACAGGGGAGTAGGTGTGGAGAGGCAGAAGAAAAATGCTAGCATTTCTTCGGCCAACGAACGGCTTTATTTCCCAACTAGGGTTACACGCGCGCGAAAAAATCCCTATAGACTGCAGCTATAGAGGGTTATTCAAGTCCACGCCCGTGACAGGTAAATATATACATAAGCAGCCTGAGCCCATCAATGATTACACTGCACATAACAGGCGGATTATCTACGCAGTGGCCAGTGAGTTCAGGCAGGGCCGAAAACCTCAACAGGTGCGGATAATTTTCCGGACCATAAACAGGCACAGCGAATTGCGGAAGCAAGGTCAGGTTCACACGGAAACGGAAGGCGTCAGCGCCGACTGGCCTCGCAAAATCCCATTCGCTGAACGTCTATTAGACAGAGGGAAGAAAAGAAATGAACTCGGAGCTAGTCATACAGTACTGACAGAAATTGGATACGATTTTGGTTATGATTATAGAAGGTTCTTACGACATGTAACGGACATCGATGGAAAAGATAAATTACTGTCATTTTGTCCGTATTCCTCGAACTTTAGGGGGGGGGGGGGGGGGGCACTTGTCACGTGAAAGATAATTTATTTTACCATCTTGTCCATAATTTGATTACTCCTTTAAATGTTCTGTTTTCCGAGACATTTTGTATTTTCGTTTCTTTCATATTCTACCTACATTTTTTCACCTTCTCAACCCACCCGAGGTTGTTTACGCTGGCCAGCTGCGGTCAGCTAACGCTAGACGTAATGTTATCTAAACGCACCTGTTCGACCAGAGAAACATTTCTCGGGTCCGCTTTAAGTGTTAGAACGAGCCAAAGACGGTTTCTGTGAAAGAAACGGTTCGTTAGCGGCGGGTACCCTCTGTGGTCCCAACAGGGGAATTTCTCTGGTCGCTTTAAAACGTTTGATGACGAGCGGCTGGTACCCTTTGAGGCCTGGGTAACGAGTGTGATCTGTTTCAGGGGGAGATAACAACCCGCGGTCAGTCTTTGGGTTTTCGCCCCTTAGACAAGATAGAGCATAATGTTATGCATTTCTCTACCTGGGGAACTTTCGCACGATTTCTTTTGTCTTACTCTAGATTACGTCTTTCGCCGAACTTCTGTAGAAATACGCACGCCAGGTGTTCGGGGGGAGCGTCCCTTGTGATCTATAAGAGTAGACTGGTTTTAATAGACAAAGACATTCGTAAATTTTCCTGGCCCGTAGATGACCATCATGAGATAAGGCAAACTTTAACACAGTACTAGAATGTGTTTGCCTATGTTCTAGTCATTTTTCGGGGTGAGTTGACATATCTTATAATTATAATATTAGATTCATGTTAGCTTTTATATATATCTGTTAGGAAAGTGAATTTATTTCTGAGGACTTCTCCTAGTAATTTATTCAGTGATAAGGTAGCGCTGTCTACGGCCTATTAAGTGGTGCTTAAACTGTTACGGTTTATCATGGGTTAAATGTTAAACTTACAATAACAGATATTAGGCGTAGAATCAGTCCACGAATGCTTACCATTGGGTTAAGAGTCAGCAAAAATTAACTGTCATTTCTGTAAGATAATGTCAGGTGTGGATTGTTCACTTTAAAACTGAATAGTGAGATGCAGGTAATAACTCTGGATTATAGGAGATAGTCACTTATTCCTTTTGATAGATATTTCTAGTGGCAAGGGAGGATCATTTTATGCTACTTGTGTGGCTAGGCACTAGTCTATAACTTTCACTGAAAGCAGTCACCAGGCATAGATATAATTATATCGTATGATCTAGCCACAACTGTATTATTATAGCAAGAACATTGCATTTTCTTTGTACTCATTTTGTGGAAATGCTAATATATTTCCCAAAGGGGACATACGATTTATTTGTGTAATGTCAAATGCTGTAATCTGTTTATGTAAATTCATTTAATGTTGTAAGATGAATAAGCATATTCATTTAACTGTAACTACAGGTTAGGTTTCCTGTATGTTGAGATTGGGAGAAGAGGAGTAGATTTTGATGTCAGAACATTTACTGACAGGTACCTGGGGGTGCAAAAGATATTAAGCCTATGCGGGCGCGTGTTGATAATTGATATTTTTAAGGAACAGGAGACATGGTTAAAGACAGCCCTAAACTATCATAGCAATAACTACAATAAATTTAATCCCATAGTGGAGCGAAACTTTCTGTATAAAGTTAGTGTGATTTATTATTTGCTTGAAGTAAACGGGTGTCTCTTTTTGGGTCTCAGTTTCAGGAAGACCGAATCGCTAGAGCAGACTTCAGTCAGGCGAAGAAAGTCATATACTCTTCGATCTAGAGGGTTTCTGTATACATCTAGCAACGAATCGTCAACCCCGTTCCTGAATCAAAACCCCTTTTTGTCAACGCCAAGTTAAGCTCACGCAGTGCAACGGAGCCAACGCTAAATCTGGAATCGCCAAACGCAGTAGTAGTTCTCTACTCGCCTATTGGATTACCAGCCAGAGCATTGCGGCTTCCAGAATATCAAACCCGCTCAGCATGCCTATAGCAGAATTCCATATCACCCGCCTTTTTTGTGCCTAAACGGGGCACTCAGCAAACCACAGCCAAACCAGTTTAAACAGGATTTACAGCCAAGCGGAGCCTTGCGCCGGATAAGCGCGCCTGGGTCTCTTTGTCCTCAAGTGACTTCTTCTGGTGTATTTCCTGGATACTTAAAACCTCGCACGTATGAGCAGCCATCTATGGACAGAGTTCCAGCCCCACTCACGCTATAAGGGGAGTCACCAACGTTTAGCACCAACAAAGAAAGTTTTGTAGGCTAGTCCCTCACGAAGGATCTACAAGTAATTCATTTCCTGGAGCTAGTACCTTTGGTCCCCGAAAAGCGGACAGGCTGTCGCCCAGTTTAATCAGTTGGTCAGCAGGAGATAAACAGCCCAACTCGCGCCAGTAGGGGGGGTCACCAACGATAGCGCCTATACAGTGATGTTATTCAGGTTAATTCCATCACCGATGGAGGATATATACGAAAACACCACTTACTGGAGTTACTTCAGCTGGTCCCCGAAAACCGAAGGACTGTCACTCGATTATTTATCTCTTTGTGTTCTACAGGTTTTATGAATGGTGATCTGTGTGTGTGGTTGTTGGTGTATATGATTATTGATGAATATTTGATTATTGATGTAATTTTATGTTGTTGTGATGATATGCATTATTTTCATGCTTTTCTTCTTTAATAAATTTTACACATTTATTAATGCGCTGTTCACGACCTTTCCATCCATATTTGTATTTTTAGCTCTTTACTATAATCTCTATGTATGATAAGAGAAAAGAGAGAGAGCAGGAGGTGCTTAGACAGACATAAGTGAGTTGAGGCTTGGAGAGAGAGATCATTTTGGTAAATCTTCTTCCAGGTTGTCTCAAGTCCATCTCCTATTTACACCTTTCTGTGTGTGTAATCTATAACTCTGTCAGTCCACTATCCCTTGTCGATTTCACTACAGTTGTCCAACTCGACAAATACTCTACCACTTTAACTCAACCACGACATTGGGCAATTTGACAATTATTCCTTTGTTCCACTCTGTTGGTGATGCCCCTGTTTTCCAGACTTGTGCAAATAGTGGTTCTAATAGTTCTGCTGCTAGCTCAAGGTCTGTCTTAAATAGCTCTGCATTTAAGTTATCATGGCCAGGAGCTTTTCCATTCTTTAACCCTTTGATTGCTGTGATGATTTCTTCGTTTCGTGGAATGTCTGTATTAACATCTAGATCGTTTTAAGCCTCAGGAACATTCAATTGTGTCTCAGGTGGTTCCTTGTTCAGAGTTTCTCTGAAGTGTTCTGCCCATCTTGTTTCCTGTCCCTCTGCTGTCGTGATGATTTTGTGTGTGTGGATTGTTGTTATTGTTGTTGTTAGTGATCCAGCGGCGCTTGGGCTCTCGCCTTTCGGCCCAATGCCGTACTGTGATATCTGCATGTTTTCATCAGTTGTTTTGTATCTCTGTATAAGGTGTTCAACTTATCTGACCTCGGAGGAAGGAGCATTTGTGGCCGTGTAGGTTATACGGTACTAGTAGTTATATTGATTTTATTTGGTCAGAGTTAATCCTTTATATGTTGTTGTAGTTCAAGTGCTAACTGGCCTTCCGCCAGAGATGGTAATACTTGACATTTGCTTATTTTTCTTCCCAGGTATGTTCTTCCCTTTTGTGTTTAGTGATAAGCAAAACAGTCTCTACATGACAAGGTATAATCCAAATGAAATACTGTAAAATTCCACAAACAGCAATGCAGTATATGTTTATTGACCGTCGTTTGACAAGTACCGGTATTTTCACACATTTGACATGTTCGTTACTCACTTATAAACAAAATAGTGTATACATACAAAAGAAATATATCCAACAGAAGAAAGGAAAATAATAAACTGGTCTTGATAATCTCAAAGAAGAAGTTCATCTAACACTACAAACTACCTAGCACAAATTTCTTGTCTATATGTAATATCCTTCTTCTAAATCTAAAAACTATAAACTCTCTGTAAAAATCCTTCCTTAAGTCCTAAAAATATGTAAAAGCCTGTCTATCGCCCACATCTCTCCTTTTTATACATAGCTACTTCTTTTTCCCGGCCATTTTCACACGACTCACTCTTTTTTCACACGTTACAATTTTCTACACACGGCTCTCTGTTTTCGACATTTTGCACACGGCTTTCTGTTATTTCGACATTTGTCTCACACGTCTTTGGTTTCTTTCGACTTTTGTCACAACTCTCTTTTCTACCTAAACAATGGAAAAAACCAAATCACAACATTCATTTCCCACTTTCCGCGCATTCATTTTTATTATCTGGGACTGCCCTATATTTGCCCTCTCAGAGCAGTGCCTGCTGACTGAACTTTGAATGATACTGCGTTTTGTGTGAAAACGTCTTATTTGCTTTTAATGTCGGTCATTCCAGTATGTACCATATTATAGCACGTATAAATGCTAGTGTCGTAGCAGGGATAATGCTAGCGTGGAAGGCCATGCGGTCACACATTTTCCTAACATCATCAAGTGCTGGGCACTCGAACAGGTGGTGATCAACAATTTCATAGAGGTAGTTACATAACTGAGAGTATTATTTTTCATGATATTTACTTTTTTGTCTTTCCTTTCTATTTTGTCCGTCTGTCCCTGACGAAGGCCTTGTAGCAGTAACGTTGATTTTTTTTCTAGTTTTTTTTCTTCTTCTAGTAAGACGTATTACATGTTTGATCCATGTGGGGTGGGGGGGGTGGGGGTGGGGGAGTCGCTTAAACAAATGTGAAATAACATTTTAAAGTAGTAGAACTCATAAAACCACTTTCATATTAAAGTACATCCATTTTTACATAATGTAGGAAAATTTCAGTTGCTTCTGATCACGAATAAAGTTGTTATCACAAATGGAAATGTGTTGGCACATTTATAAAATGCACACAAGAAATGACAATAAACTATATACGCTGTCAATTTTCCTGTCATTGTTAAATTGAAACTATTTTGCCTCGTGGTGTTTGGCAAAGCAGTCATTTGTGTGCAGGTGTGCATGATTTGTTATTTTGTATTATTGTATGAATGAATCTTCTCTTCTTCCGTCCTTAGCCACCGACCGTCAAAGCAGTCAGTGGCCATTACGCCTAGTGGCGTCTTAGGGCAACAGCAGATAGGTTTTCTTTGCCATTGTTTCCCATCACGCCTATTGGCGTCTTTAGGGCAATGGCAAATCAATCCATTTGCTGTTGTTTCCGTAATCGAAGTGACTGGCAAACGGGTGATCAGCCCGTTGGTGTATGAATGAATGAAAAGTTTAATATGTAGTCTATGAAAGCCACGTATTGATTTATTCACGCACATACCACACGTATACGTATAACTCCATATAAGTGCATACTTTTATCCCATATCACTAGTTAAAAAGACTGTAGTCGGAGTCGGACTTCTAAAATGTCCGTAATCGGAAAATTGTTTGGCCGACTCCACAACCCTGGTTTCAGGATTCGATAGACTCAAAGTGTTTTAATATTCGAACGGGGTTGAAGTGACTAAGAGATATAGCGTCCGCCTCGAGTTCAATAGGTACCGGGTTCGATTCTCAGTTGAGATAATATATAATGTATAGAAATTTTTTTTTTTTCAGATTCAAAGGTCCTAATGATGTCATACTTCTCCCTGCTCTCCTGGGTAGTAAGATCGGATGCCTAGCCTTCTCGAATAAGGGCGAAAAAATAGGAGGTCCCGTGTGTAAGTTGCACACGTCAAAAATCCCACAGCAGTTGGAAATCGTAAAGAGTAGGCCGTAAGGCCGCTGCCCTGGCAAAATTTAAAAATTAGAAACCTCCCCACCACAGAAATATTTATAGAATGTGTGATTCCTATATACACACATTGGGATTCTCGCCGGTGCTACGGAGTTCGTGCACTGTGCTGAGATCCTCATTGTCTGAACCAAGGGAGGAGATCAGAACACTGATGGAGTAGTCCGTGTTCGAAGGAGATAGACCTTAAAACCAAAATCAAATATTCGATCCCTGTTGTTTGGCGGCGAAGAAAGATTTGTAGCGTCACCTGGCTAATAGTTCTGACCCTGAGATAATTGATGTGTTCCGTCACGCACTTTTGGTGATACTTGTATTCCTTCCACTATTGCCGTGAAGCGTTGCGTGGAGCTCAGGTTAATGGAGTCATATTGTAGATATAAGAATGTTAAACACATCATAGTTTATAGCCGCTTGAGAAGGAATAGGCTCACAAAATTTGCGCTAAGCCTTGTCATCGCTGTTGGTGTAGTACCTGCCCGGTTGTATTCCAAAAGCAAACTGTCATTTCTTAAAGGCGCTTTTGTTACTAGGGAAGTCTTTACATGTGACTCAGGAATCTCATTTAGGCTCTTGTTGTTTTTTTTGTTTTTTTTTAAATAGCGTGGCATTAAACCTTCATAGCATAAACCAAAAAAAAAAAAAAAATGAACGGAACATTAAGTTAAGAACACATTTTCGGAAGATGCATCCGAGAACAATACAGAAAACAACAATGTACCAAGATTATGACCAGGTTTTACTGAGACATAGTATGAATAGAAAATGTTGTTTTCAAACCTCGTCTGCGGTCTTATTTAAAGACTATATGTTGATGAGCACTGATTATTTTTCATTGATATTCTTCTGGGACGTAACTTAATTCTCCAACACGCTTCGTCCTGCGAATAATTTGTTTCGTACCGTTTAACCGCGTTTTTCTTTTTCATAACTTTCAGGAAGTTGTGTTTCCTTTTGCGCCTTATTTTTGTATCCTTTTTGCAGGATGGTCTCTGATTCGATTACCCAATGAGCTTCTTTCTTTCTGTTTTTCACTTTCTTTCTTTCTTTCTTTCTTTCTTTCTTTCTTTCTTTCTTTCTTTCTTTCTTTCTTTCTTTCTTTCTTTCTTTCTTTCTTTCTTTCTTTCTTTCTTTCTTTCTTTCTTTCTTTCTTTCTTTCTTTCTTTCTTTCTGTCACTTTCTTACTGTCTCTTTCTTTCTTTCTTTCTTTCTTTCTGTCACTTTCTTTCTTTCTTTATGTCACTTTCTTTCGTTCTTTCTTTCTTTATGTCAATTTCTTTCTTTCTGTCACTTTCTTTCTTTCTGTCACTTTCTTCCTGTCACTTTTTTCTTTCACGTTCTTTATGTCACTTTCTTTCTGTCACTTTCTTTCTGTCACTTTCTTTTTTGCTTTCACTTTCTTATGTCACTTCCTTTCTGTCACTTCCTTTCTGTCACTTTTTTCTGTCACTTTCTTTCTTTCTTTCACTTTCTTTCTGTCACTTTCTTTCTGTCAATTTCTTTCTTTCACTTTCTTTCTTTCACTTTCTTTCTGTCACTTTCTTTCTGTCACTTTCTTTCTGTCACTTTCGTTCTGTCAATTTCTTTCTTTCCCTTTCTTTCTTTCACTTTCTGTCTTTCACTTCTTTTCTGTCACTTTCTTTCTGTCAATTTCTTTCTTTCATTTTCTTTCTTTCTTTCAGTTTCTTTCTTTCTTTCACTTTCTTTCTTTCTTTCACTTTCTTTCCATCACTTTCTTTCTGTCACTTTTTTCTTTCAATTTCTTTCTGTCACTTTCCTTCTTTCATTTTCTTTCTGTCACTTTCTTTCTGTCATTTTTTTCTTTCTTTCTGTCACTTTATTTCTCTCACTTTCTTTCTGTCACTTTCTTTCTTTCTGTCACTGTGTTTCTGTCACTTTCTTTCTTTCTTTCACTTTCTTGCTGTCACTTTCTTTCTGCCACTTTCTTTCTTTCACTTTCTTTCAGTCACTTTCTTTCTTTCACTTTCTGTTTTTTACTTTCTTTCTCTCACCTTCTTTCTGTCACTTTCTTTCTTTCACTTTCTTTCTGTCACTTTCTTTCTGTCACTTTCTTTCTGTCACTTTCTTTCACTTTCATTCTGTCCCTTTCTTTCTGTCACTTTCTGTAACTTTCTTTCTGTCACTTTCTTTCTGTCACTTTCTTTCAGTCACTTTCTTGCTTTCTTTCTTTCACCTTCTTTCTGTCACTTTCTTTCTTTCTTTCACTTTCTTTCTGTCACTTTCTATCACTTTCTTTCTTTCACTTTCTTTCTTTCTGTCACTTTCTTTCTGTCACTTTCTTTCTGTCACTTTTTTCTTTCTTTCACTTTCTTTCTGTCCCTTTCTTTCTGTCTGTCACTTTTTTCCTGTCAGTTTCTTTCTTCCTTTCTTACTTTCACTTTCTTTCTGTCACTTTCTTTCTTTATTTCTTTCACTTTCTTTCTGTCACTTTTTTCTTTCACTTTCTTTCTGTCACTTTCTGTCTTTCTTTCTTTCACTTTCTTTCTGTCACTTTCTTTCTTGCATTGTTTCACTTTCTTTCATTCTCTTTCTGCCACTTTCTTTCTGTCACTTTATGAATTTATTTATTTCTCTTCCTTTCTGTCACTTTCTTTCTTTCTTACTTTCACTTTCTTTCTGTCACTTTCTTTCTGTCACTTTCATTTTTTTCACTTTCTTTCTGTCTTACTTTCTTTCACTTTCTTTCTTTCTTTCTTTCACTTTCTGTCTTTCACTTTCTTTCTGTCACTTTCTTTCTGTCGCTTTCTGTCTTTCACTTTCTTTCTGTCACTGTCTGTCTTTCACTTTCTTTCTGTCACTTTCTTTCTGACACTTTCCTTCTTTCACTTTCTTTCTGTCACTTTCTGTCTGTCACTTTCTTTCTTTCTTTCTTTCTTTCTTTCACTTTCTTTCTGTCACTTTCTATCTTTCTTTCTTTCACTTTCTTTCTTTCACTTTCATTCTTTCACTCTTTTTCTTTCTGTCACTTTCTGTTACTTTCTTTCTTTCTGTCACTTTCTTTCTTTCACTTTCTTTCAATCACTTTCTTTCTGTCACTTTCTCTCTTTCTTTCTGTCACTTTCTTTCTTTCTTTCTTTGTCATTTTCTTTATGTCACTTTCTTTCTTTCTTTCACTGTCCTTCTTTGTCACTTTCTTTCTTTCTTTGTCACTTTCTTTCTGTCTCTTTCATTCTGTCACTTTCTTTTTTTCTTTCTGTGTCACTTTCTTACTGTTACTTTCTTTTTTTCGTTGTCACTTTATTTCTGTCACTTTATTTCTTTCTTTGTCACTTTCCGTCACTTTCTTTCTGTCACTTTCTTTCTTTCTTTGTCACTTTCTTTCTGTCACTTTCTTTTTTTCTTTTTTTCTTTGTCACTTTCTTTCTTTCTTTCTTTCTTTGTCACTTTCTTTCTGTCACTTTCTTTCTTTCGTTCTTTGTCACTTTCTTTCTTTCTTTGTCACTTTCTTTCTGTGTTTTCTTTCTTTGTTTCTTTGTCACTTTCTTTCTATCATTTTCTTTCTGTCCGTTTCTTTCTTTCTTTCTTTGTCACTTTCTTTATGTCACTTTCTTTCTTTCTTTCACTTTCTTTTTTTATCACTTTCTTTCTTTCGTTTTTTTTATCACTTTCTTTCTGTCACTTTCTTTCTGTCACTTTCTTTCTGTCAGTTTCTTTCTTTCTTTGTCCCTTTCTTTCTATCACTTTCTTTCTGTCACTTTATTTCTGTCACTTTCTTTATTTCTTTGTCACTTTCTTTCTGTTACTTTCTTTCTTTGTCATTTTCTTTCTTTGTCACTTTCTTTTTGTCACTTTCTTTTTGTCACTTTCTTTCTGTTACTTTCTTTCTTCGTTAATTTCTGTCTGTCTTTCTTTGTCACTTTCTTTCTGTCACTTTCTTTCTGTCACTTTCGTTCTGTCACTTTCTTTCTTTCTTTGTCACTTTCTTTCTATAACTTTCTTTCTTTCTTTGTCACTTTCTTTCTTTCTTTCTTTGTCACTTTGTTTCTTTCATTTTCATTTTGTCACTTTCTTTCTTTCACTGACTTTCTGTCACTTTCTTACCGTCACACTCTTTCTGTCACTTTTTTCTTTCTTTCACTTTCTTTCTGTCACTTTCTTTCTGTCTGTCACTTTTTTCCTGTCACTTTCTTTCTTCCTTTCTTACTTTCACTTTCTTTCTGTCACTTTCTGTCTTTATTTCTTTTGCTTTCTTTCTGTCACTTTCTTTCTTTCACTTTCTTTCTGTCACTTTCTGTCTTTCTTTCTTTCACTTTCTTTCTGTCACTTTCTTTCTTGCATTGTTTCACTTTCTTTCAGTCTCTTTCTGTCACTTTCTTTCATCACTTTCTTTCTTTCTTTCTTTCTTTCTTTCTTTCTTTCTTTCTTTCTTTCTTTCTTTCTTTCTTTCTTTCTTTCTTTCTTTCGGTCACTTTCTTTCTTGCATTGTTTCACTTTCTTTCTGTCACTTTATGAATTTATTTCTTTCTCTTCCTTTCTGTCACTTTCTTTCTTACTTTCACTTTCTTTCTGTCACTTTCTTTCTGTCACTTTCATTCTTTTCACTTTCTTTCTGTCTTACTTTCTTTCACTTTCTTTCTTTCTTTCACTTTCTGTCTTTCACTTTCTTTCTGTCACTTTCTTTCTGTCGCTTTCTGTCTTTCACTTTCTTTCTGTCACTGTCTGTCTTTCACTTCTTTCTGTCACTTTCTTTCTGACACTTTCTTTCTGTCACTTTCTTTCTGTCACTTTCTTTCTTTCTTTCACTTTCTTTCTGTCACTTTCTATCTTTCTTTTTTTCACTTTCTTTCTTTCACTTTCTTTCTTTCACTCTCTTTCTTTCTGTCACTTTCTGTTACTTTCTTTCTTTCTGTCACTTTCTTTCTGTCACTTTCTTTCTATCACTTTCTTTCTTTCTTTCACTTTCTTTCTTTCACTTTCTTTCTGTCACTTTCTTTCTTTCTGTCACTTTCTTTCTTTCTTTCTTTCTTTCTTTCTTTCTTTCTTTCTTTCTTTCTTTCTTTCTTTCTTTCTTTCTTTCTTTCTTTCTTTCTTTCTTTCTTTCTTTCTTTCTTTCTTTCTTTCTTTCTTTCTTTGTCATTTTCTTTATGTCACTTTCTTTTTTTCTTTGTCAGTTTCTTTATGTCACTTTCTTTCTTTCTTTGTCATTTTCTTTATGTCACTTTCTTTCTTTCCTTGTCATTTTCTTTATGTCACTTTCTTTCTTTCTTTATCTTTTTCTTTATGTCACTTTCTTTCTTTCTTTGTCATTTTCTTTATGTCACTTTCTTTCTTTGTCACTGATAACGTCTCTTTTTCTTGGAAGACAGACATCATCATCATCAGTTGATAAGATCTCTATGGTGTTGTTTGCTCCACTGTAGTGTATGGAATGTCAACTTGACCTACGCAGTGGTGTGTAGACATAGATGGAGTGTATAATGTGCGAATGATAGGAAGAGTTCGTGGTGTTGACAAATGTTCTTTTCTCACACTCATGTATGGCTGGAAGTCATCGACACCAACGACTGTGTACCTCTACTTAAGTTTAATTGGACGTACACACTCGACAGCACAGATACTGACAAATCACAGGTTGGCATAATACATCAGGGTACAGTGGATAACTGGTCTTGCAATGTTATGTTACATGGGCACTCATGTAGAATAATATTATAATGGACTGTCAGTAGCCAAGCACTCAGTATTGCCCATATATATATATATCAACTGAGTTTACTGACAAAGCACGTCAGATTATAAACAATATCCAAGATGGCTTCTACCTAATCTCGTCTAGCGAAGATTCTTTAACATAAGATTCAGCACAGTTTTTTTTTTATATATAATAATATGGAACCGCTAGCAATGGGTTCTCATGTGTAGCAGTGATCTCTGGACTAATCAAGCGATAATACGGGCATCCCTTTTCTCTTCTTGAAAGTCACTACATGTTTGGTTCCAAGATGGCTTCACTCGTGAGCTGTCACTCACGTTTGGATACAGATAATGAATCTGTCCTAAAGTTAGTCATTCATTAAACTTTCATTGCTCTGTAGATTTGATCATGAACAATTGACTGCATTCTACAGGATATAGTGCTGCTAGGAATCGAAGTCGTTTTCATCGAGTCAAATATATTCTCTTAGACATTCAAATCGTACCTATCGAAAATGGTGGCTTCGTACGAGAGTTCATAAGAGTATCTTTGATTACCTTGGTATCAGAAATATGATTCTGCCATTCCTTGGCAATACGAATAAACACTGGGGTAAAGCATACACGATAGGTCTAGACGACTATCACTTTCCCCACAAATACTGAGATCACTTTTTTTCCGGCGACAAGCCGACATAGGAAAAAACACAGTCCCCATCAGGACGAAGCCAAATCACACCACACTCTAGCGGCACATCCGCCGAATAGCCTTTGACCTCTCTAGAGACAACAGAACATATAGTTCGACTTAGATATGTAAAGATATACAGATATAAGACAAACTCGTCCTACTCAGACAAACAATACACATAAATTCAGGCCATAGATATTCTGAAGCAAGAACAATCTATTACTACCCAAACAACGAATAAATCGCAGTAAAATGGATTCATCCGCGGAGTTCGATCGAAGAGACGGCACAACTTTCAAGGGAAGTAACTCAATAATGACTTTCCCTTAAGCACTAAAAAAATTACCTATTTTGTTTACAAAATATTTGCGAACATAACAAGTATACCAATGTATAATATTGTAAGATATCAAAGACTGCACGTAACAGTCTTACCACACCTCCCGGGAAAAAAAAAATGGAACTTTTTTTTTTTTTTTAAATACATCTAGGAGCAACGTACAATAGGCTCACAACGCATGAATAATGCGCAGATGAAAATATCAGGAATACCTATAACGCCTAATATGAGGCTAAGTCGACTTATGGAGCGACTGGTGAGAATGTGTCTCATAAACTGAGAGAAATTATTTCTCTACAAGTATATTTTTCCAGGAAGGTGTCATTAAAGTATAATACAATTCTGGCAATTACACAATGCCTAAAAAATTCATATCATCATTTCGTATTAGATATCTTAAATTTATGATTTATGAAGAAAAAATCATCAAAGCACAGCGGTGAATAAACATCAATGAACCGCTATGTAGTGATACAATCATTATATTATTAAATTACAAATGTGTATCTGTTATGATATAGAAAAGGAACTACTATAGAACTAGACATATCAAGAAGTCTAAGCCCTAATAGTTATGTGGAATCATGTGGGCATCTTGACAGAATGTCTGCCATCACATTATCTGATCCACGAATAGCTCGCACAGAGAAATGAAAAGGTTGAAGAGCAATTGCATATCGAGTAGACCTCGAGCTCTTCAAATTCTTACTCTGTATAGCAGTAAGAGCTTTTTGGTCGGTTTCTACTATGAAATGTGCGCCCAGAAGGAATCTCTGTAGTTTGAGAATCGACCAAACCATAGCTAATAGCTCACGGTCTAAAACCGAATAATTCCTTTCTGCCGCATTAAGTTTTCTGGAAATATACATTACGGGATGCAGAGTTCCAGAGTACTCTTGCATTAGTGCCGCTCCAATCCCAGTGGATGAAGCGTCACTACGAAGAACGAATGTCTTATCTTTAGTAGGTAGCACTAAAATAGGTGGTGTTGAAAACAATGTTTTAATCCTATCCAGAGAGCATTGGCATTCCTGAGACCAGTGGACCACATTAGGCGAACCTTTCTTTAGAAGTGTTGAAAGAGGTGCCATGATAGAGGATAGATTCTGAATGAATCTGCCATAAAATTGAATAAGACCTAACAGACTTCTCACCTGTTTTTTAGTCTTAGGGATCGAGATGTTAAGTATCTTACTAGTATTATGGTCCTCTGTCTTTAGGAAACCATGACCAACTCGGTGGCCTAGGAAAGAAATTTCGCTAAAACCAATATAGGCTTTAGAGGGTTTCGCTGTCAGGTTGTGCTCGCGCAAAGTAGACAGCAATTCATCTAACCCTGAATAGTGATCTTCCCAAGTATCGCTGAAAAGACAGATGTCGTCTAGATATGCAATGACATCTGACCGATAAGATAGGATTCGGCGCATCATGCGTACGAATGTAGCTGGTGCGTTCATAAGACCGAAAGGCATAAAATTCCATTGGAACAAACCTCTAGGTGTTGAAAAAGCCGTGAGAGGTTTGGCGCGTTCAGATAAAGGAACTTGCCAATATCCTTTAGACAAATCAAGTTTAGTGAAAAAATGAGATTTGGAGAGTCGAGTAAGTAGCTCTTCCAGTAAAGGCATAGGTTCGGCATCGAACTTCGTTACTTGATTCAATTTTCGATAGTCAACGCAAAGACGTATGTTATTGTCTTTTTTACGCACAATAACCATCGGCGAAGAATATGCAGAGGTGGATGGTTCGATTATTTTCAAATCTATCATCTCATCCAACTCTTTCTCGACCTGTGCTTGAAAATGTATAGGTATAGGATAAGGTCTAACCCTAATAGGAGTATGGTCAGTTAGAACAATGTCATGTTGAATGACATTCGTTTGTCCAGGGATGTCAGTGAGTACATCCTGAAATGTTTGCAACATAGTTGAAACTTGTCGCTGTTCTCCTAGAGACAAATCAGGAGAGACAGTAACGTTCTTCCATGATTCACTAGAATGAAGTGGGATCATTGGAAGGGGGAGATTTACATCTGAAAAACTTGTTTCCTCATCCTGTATCACGGACAGTGATGAGTAATGACCATGTTGTACTGGAGAATTGTCCGTTGCTTGGAAAATGGGTTGCAAATAATCCGGACGTTCATGGAATTCAGTAAGCATATTGATGTGGAAGGTTTTATGCTTCCCATCAATATCGACAATATAGTCGACATCGGAAATTTTCGATATTATATCGTACGGACCTTTCCAAGAAAATAAGTAATCTGTTTTCCCTACAAGGTAGTAATACAAATGCTTTGTCACCAGGACAAAGTTGTCGTAAGCATCTCTTCTTATTGGCAAATTGCCTTGCCTTCTGTTTCGCAAATTCAGAAGAAGAAGTTGCTAATTTGCATGCTTCGATAATTTTTTGTCTCAACGCGATGACATATTCGTAGGATGACTTTGTGTCATCGTCAATATTGTCAGATGTTATGAGATCGTGAAGCAACGACATAGGGCCACGCGGACGCGCGCCAAAGACGAGTTCAAAGGGAGAAAATCCCGTATGTTCATTGGGTACCTCTCTGTAAGCGAAGAGGGCCGCAGGTAAAACTCTGTCCCAGTCTTGAGGATGATCCTCAGTTATCTTCCCCAGTAAGTTTTTAAGTGTTCTATTAAGGCGTTCGACCATACCATTAGACATTGGATGGTAGATACTACTTAAAGATCTATCTATCTGCAGAGTAGACATTACTTGAGACATGGTATCTGATATTAGTTGGGTGCCATGGTCTGACAATATCTCTCCGGGGAACCCCAGACGAGAAAATATAAGCCAAAGAGCATCTGCAATATCAGCAGTAGTAATGCTCTTCAGAGGAATAGCCTCTGGCCAACGTGTGCACATATCAACACACGTCAAGATAAACTGATGTCCTCTGGCAGACTTGATCTTAAATGGACCAATAATGTCTATGGCCATTTTTTGGAACGGCCGAATAGGAATGTCCGCCGCCTGAATGGGTGCAGCATGCCGTGGACCTTTGGATTTAACTTCCTGACATACTTTACAAGATCGACAATAAATCCGTATGTCCTTGTTTACCAATGGCCAAAAGAAAGCCGCAAGGACTCTTGACTTAGTACGGGAAAAACCCACGTGTCCAGCACACTGAGAGTCGTGAGCGTGCTGCAAAATTTTAACTCTCAAATTCTTGGGAACCAGGATTTGAGAATGACTTGACGTAATGGAGTCTTGAACCATACGTACAAGTACGCCATTCTTCTTTGTAATCCACGATTTACGACTTGTGTCTTTATTCGGATCACCTTTAGTTGCAAGAATGAAGAATTTCTTCAGAGTGGAATCATCTTCTTGCTGTTTTATAAACGAGTCACGAGAAATTACCAAGGGATTATCTTGGTTATGCACTTCATTATCTTCAGTAGATGAAGTTTGAGGCATATTAAGAGCCTGAGCTCTAGTGACTACAGCGTTAGCAAGCTGCATGTTTTGCCTTTCCCACGCGGAAATTTGTTGCGGAGTGCATTCTCTGACTCCATGAATGCGACCGATGATGAGGTCAGCGATCGGATTCGGGAGAAGACATGCGTGTACATCTCCTGTAAAGAAAGGAGTAGCAATCCTAATGATAGCAGTAGAGTATTTCTCTAATGTGCCGCCAAATGTTACACATTTGACTACTTGTCCAGTGGCAAGGGAAGGATCTACGAGTGACTGCCTAACACCAATTGTGGTGCATCCAGAATCAAATAGCACAGAGACTGGATTGTTATTCACTAAACCCTTATGTAAGACAAGAGAACCTCTTCCATCATGCGCGACTGATGCCGGAAGAGCAGGAAGAGGATGCCCACAGCTTAAAGTAGACACTGTGGTTGGCTCAAATAACGTTTTGCATTGGGGGCACTGAGATGCTCTCCCAAAATCAAAAGCGGCACATGCCATATTACTAGCATCATTATTATCTTTACTCTGTTTATAGGCTTCATGGGACTCTTGTTGTGCAGAGTTTGCCTGAAAATGTGGTTTATGTCTTTTGTTTTGAGATCTACCTCGGTTATTATCACCTCTGTAGTTATTGTTACCTCTATTGTAACCCCTATTTGGGTTTGAGTCATAGTTCCCTTGGTTACCATTATCATATTCATTATAATGAGTATCTCTGTAATTATGATCTTGTTGACTCCAAGACGGATAACCCTGATAGTTTCTATAATTACTTCCTCTACGGAAATTCCTATAATTATGACCACCCCTGTGTCGAGAGCTATCAGCTCGTCTCCAGTTCTTTGAAGAAGAACCCTGAAATGATTGGTTATCTTGGTTTTGATAACTATTATGGTTACCTTTTTTATCAAATCTGTTTTGAGGTCCCTGAAATCTGTGTGAATAATTGGGATTGTATGGTGTTGCTGAAGCAACTGGCATACTCTCCTTAATCTTAGTGTTGCCACAAGTCACGTCGGGGTGTGCAGTGACATATTGGGAACAATATTCTTCCATTTCTTTTAGAGATTTGGGTTTACGCTCATGTATAAATTCAAGGAAGGGTTTGTTAACACATGACATAATCTTATCTCTGAGCAACAAATCCATAAGTCCTTCATACGTTTTTTCTGTTTTGGAAAGCTCAATCCAACGATCAGCTGTGAGACGTGCCTTTGCAGTGAATTCTGAGAATTCTACACCTGTCTCAGGTACCATCGTCTTAAATAAAAGGCGATAGCCTTCCTCACTTAGCTGGTATTTTTTTTATCAAAGCCGCCCTAATGACATCATAATTATCCTTATCTGCTTCTCCTACAAGGCATAATCTAGTCAAAGATTCACCTTTCAAGTTTTCTGCTAATTGATTAGCGTATTGTGATTTATCCACATTATGTGTACGACAAGAACGTTCAAATCTATCCAGCCAGAATGTAATATCGTCACTAGACTGATTGAACGGTGGAACCTTAACCTTGTAAGTAGAAGGTTTACCATTACCACTAGATGCCTGATTAACATTACTCATACTTGTCAATCTCAATTTCTCCAACTCAAATTCATGTTCTCTTATTGCTTTTTTTTCTTCAGCCTCTCTGTCTAATCTTTTTTGTTCAGCTTCCCTGTCTAATCTTTTTTGTTCAGCTTCACTGTCTAATCTTTTTTGTTCAGCTTCCCTGTCTAATCTTTTTTGTTCAGCTTCACTGTCTAATCTTTTTTGTTCAGCAGCAGCTTCTCTTTCTAATTTTTTTTGTTCAGCTTCAAATCTCCTTTGCTCTACCTGCATCTGCAATTTCTTTTGTTCAGCAGCAGCCTCAGCTTCTCTTTCTAATCTTTTCTCTTCTGCCATAGCTCTTCTCTCTTCTGCAGCTAATGCTTTGTCATATTGAGCAACTGTCCATTGTTCTAATTGTTGACCAGTCTTATCAAGGGCTTTCCCTTGTATAATGAAGTATTCTAATGTAGACATGGTGTCTAACAATAATACTAATCACCTGAAATAATAATAATACCACAAGTTCTTAATGACTTGATTAATCAGTATACTATCCCAATATCTGTGGGTCCCAAGCCTTAATAAGGTCTTGTATGACAGCAATAATAATCAGGTACTGGTTTATACCATAATC
Organism: Oreohelix idahoensis; assembly: GCA_024509875.1. Classification (NCBI taxonomy): domain Eukaryota; kingdom Metazoa; phylum Mollusca; class Gastropoda; order Stylommatophora; family Oreohelicidae; genus Oreohelix; species Oreohelix idahoensis. Next base: position 60,213 of record JAMPIV010003182.1, read on the forward strand.
CAAGTGCAGTGCACAGGCAATAGTGTCTTATGAAATATACCTATATAAAACATATGTCAACCAACAGAATACATAAAGTACAAATAGGACTGACAATACAAGAACGTTTGCAGAAATCAAAATAAATTAAATAGGGAAATCAATGAAAATAATCACTGAATCTGCAAAGAATAACAACACAAATGACGTCACAGTATATGAATATAAATTGTGAATAGAACTGAAAGATAGAAAAGGGTAGACCAACAAATTACAAACAACTCAAAACAAAACTAAAGAACAAAGAAATATTACAAAAATAACAATAATTACAGACTTCACAGCTAACACAAAAGCAACAGTTGTTGCAAGCAAATTTTCAATCAAGAAAATTGCACCTATAGAAAACGCCCACAACGGACCCTCTATGACGTGGGATATTCTGTTGTGAGGACTCCGCCCAACCTTAAACACAACCCGCTGACATAGAAACTAACATACTATACAAACAAATAACATGTAAACATAAATATATATAAATTATGTGTATGATAGTATGTGTTGCAAAATAGGCTCAGTTTTACAGTAATGGCAAAGTTATTTTTATGAAAATAAACAAACTGCCACTTTATTCAATTAAACATTCTGGCCTTAAATATTAAAGTTCATATATGGAAAACAAGAAGATCCATCGATGAAAATAGGACTTCTTAGTTCACAAATACTGTCTTCCTGTTAATATTGACAAGAATTGATCCAACTGTTCTGTGAAACTCTGTAATGTCTAATGTAAAAATGTCAACAACGTTGACCTACATACTGCATTCACTTGACAGGTCACGTGACGAAGTGTTGACAAAGAGCAAACCAATACTGCAAGTGTGTCGTATCAGCCACAGGAAACGGTCTGGTATCGGTAATCAGTTGACTTCTTAACTTCTGCGAGGTCAAACCCAGAAAGCTGGTCCACCAGTTGATAACGTCTCTTTTTCTTGGAAGACAGACATCATCATCATCAGTTGATAAGATCTCTATGGTGTTGTTTGCTCCACTGTAGTGTATGGAATGTCAACTTGACCTACGCAGTGGTGTGTAGACATAGATGGAGTGTATAATGTGCGAATGATAGGAAGAGTTTGTGGTGTTGACAAATGTTCTTTTCTCACACTCATGTATGGCTGGAAGTCATCGACACCAACGACTGTGTACCTCTACTAAAGTTTAATTGGACGTACACACTCGACAGCACAGATACTGACAAATCACAGGTTGGCATAATACATCAGGGTACAGTGGATAACTGGTCTTGCAATGTTATGTTACATGGGCACTCATGTAGAATAATATTATAATGGACTGTCAGTAGCCAAGCACTCAGTATTGCCCATATATATATATATCAACTGAGTTTACTGACAAAGCACGTCAGATTATAAACAATATCCAAGATGGCTTCTACCTAATCTCGTCTAGCGAAGATTCTTTAACATAAGGTTCAGCACAGTTTTTTTTTTTATATATAATAATATGGAACCGCTAGCAATGGGTTCTCATGTGTAGCAGTGATCTCTGGACTAATCAAGCGATAATACGGGCATCCCTTTTCTCTTCTTGAAAGTCACTACATGTTTGGTTCCAAGATGGCTTCACTCGTGAGCTGTCACTCACGTTTGGATACAGATAATGAATCTGTCCTAAAGTTAGTCATTCATTAAACTTTCATTGCTCTGTAGATTTGATCATGAACAATTGACTGCATTCTACAGGATATAGTGCTGCTAGGAATCGAAGTCGTTTTCATCGAGTCAAATATATTCTCTTAGACATTCAAATCGTACCTATCGAAAATGGTGGCTTCGTACGAGAGTTCATAAGAGTATCTTTGATTACCTTGGTATCAGAAATATGATTCTGCCATTCCTTGGCAATACGAATAAACACTGGGGTAAAGCATACACGATAGGTCTAGACGACTATCACTTTCCCCACAAATACTGAGATCACTTTTTTTTCCGGCGACAAGCCGACATAGAAAAAACACAGTCCCCATCAGGACGAAGCCAAATCACACCACACTCTAGCGGCACATCCGCCGAATAGCCTTTGACCTCTCTAGAGACAACAGAACATATAGTTCGACTTAGATATGTAAAGATATACAGATATAAGACAAACTCGTCCTACTCAGACAAACAATACACATAAATTCAGGCCATAGATATTCTGAAGCAAGAACAATCTATTACTACCCAAACAACGAATAAATCGCAGTAAAATGGATTCATCCGCGGAGTTCGATCGAAGAGACGGCACAACTTTCAAGGAAAGTAACTCAATAATGACTTTCCCTTAAGCACTAAAAAAATTACCTATTTTGTTTACAAAATATTTGCGAACATAACAAGTATACCAATGTATAATATTGTAAGATATCAAAGACTGCACGTAACAGTCACTTTCTTTCTGTCTCTTTCTTTCTGTCACTTTTTTTCTTTCTTTATTTGTCACTTTATTTCTGTCACTTTCTGTCTTTCTTTCTTTTTTTCTTTGTCATTTTCCGTCACTTTCTGCCTGTCACTTTCTTTCTTCCTTTGTCACTTTCTTTCTGTCACTTTCTTTTTTCTTTCTTTCTTTGTCATTTTCTTTCTTTCTTTGTCACTTTCTTTCTTTCTTTCTTTTTCACTTTCTTTCTGTCTTTTTCTTTCTTTGTTTCTTTGTCACTTTCTTTCTATCACTTTCTTTAAAACTTTCTTTGTATCACTTTCTTTCTGTCACTTTCTTTCTATCACTCCGTTTCTTTCTTTGTCACTTTCTTTCTATCACTTTCTTTCTGTCACTTTATTTCTGTCACTTTCTTTATTTCTTTGTCACTTTCTTTCTGTTACTTTCTTTCTTTCTTTCTTTCACTTCTTTTTTTTATCCCTTTCTTTCTTTCACTTTCTTTTTTTTATCACTTTCTTTCTTTCACTTTCTTTCTTTATCACTTTCTTTCTGTCACTTTCTTACTGTCACTTTCTTTCTGTCCGTTTCTTTCTTTCCTTGTCACTTTCTTTCTATCACTTTCTTTCTGTCACTTTCTTTCTATCACTTTGTTTCTTTCTTTGTCACTTTCTTTCTATCACTTTCTTTCTGTCACTTTATTTCTGTCACTTTCTTTCTTTATTTGTCACTTTCTTTCTTTGTCACTTTCTTTTTGTCACTTTCTTTTTGTCATTTTCTTTCTGTCACTTTCTTTCTTTGTCACTTTCTTTCTGTCTTTTTTGGTCACTTTCTTTCTGTCACTTTCTTTCTGTCACTTTCTTTCTGTCACTTTCTTTCTTTGTCACTTTCTTTCTGTCACTTTCTTTCTGTCACTTTCTTTCTGTCACTTTCTTTCTTTCTTTGTCACTTTCTTTCTATCACTTTCTTTCTTTCTTTCTTTCTTTCTTTGTTACTTTCTTTCTTTGTCACTTTCTTTCTATCACTTTCTTTCTGTCACTTTCTTTCTTTCTTTCACTTTCTTTCTGTCACTTTCTTTCTTTCACTTTCTTTCTTTATCACTTTCTTTCTTTCTTTCTTTCACTTTCTTTCTTTATCACATTATTTCTTTCTTTCACTTTCTTTCTTTATCACATTCTTTCTTTCTTTCACTTTCTTTCTTTATCACTTTCTTTCTGTTTCATCTTATTGCTTTTTTTCCTTCTGCCTTACGGGTGGCTACTATTTGCCTATTTTCGCTAATTATTTACTACCGCCTTTTGCTCAGCTGGATTCTTGATATTGGCTGTCCCTGGGAGTTCATGACTGAGAAATTTCCGATGATTTTTAGCAGGATCGAGTACACCCGGTTCAAGTCAATCTTCAATTCTTGATCTCCCTTTCTTCTCCAGCCCCACACGCAACGCTCCATTTGTTAGGATACGAACACGTCACGCTTGATTTAGTCCGGCATGTGTTTGGTCTGGCAACTGCTGCATGGAATGTCCGCTAACAGTTATAAGGACTAGATCAATGGAAGCGAGCCTTTCATATGGATGGCTTATTACAGGCGGCACTTGAAAGATCACAAGGACCAGTTAATGAGCGTAATGGGATTTAAATAAGTTGATTGGGAAATGTTTGGGATGTATTGATGTTCATAACAGAAATTTAGTTCAAGAACTACAAAGGCTGCGTAAAACAGAGTGAGGATTTTCATAAACATGTAAAAGTTAAAGGTAGTTCCCATGGATACTGCAGCAAGGGAGTGAAGGGTTAGAGACTTCACTATACTAGGTCTTGGTTTTATGATGCGAGGTAACCGGTTCTGCTCCTCGCTGTCTTTGCTTTTCCTAACTCTAGATTAGAGCCAGCTAAACTTTCCTATTTACAGCTGGTAAAGTGGAGGGGGGAAAAACATAAAAAAGGTAATTACGTCTTACTAGGGGAAAAGACAAGAAAAAAAACCTACGTTGCAGCCACAAGGCCTTCGGCAGGGACAGACTAACAAAAAACAAAAGGAAAGAACATGAGAATTAAGTAGAAAACATAAAAGTTAGAGAAAAAAACTCCATGATTATGATCACAAGGCAGGACCAAAATGACAAACAACGTTTTTATTTTCTTGTCTGTTCTCCTTTTAAGACGTATTACCTTATTTATTTGTTTGCTTCCCTCCACTCTACCGTTTACCTCCAACTTACTGAAGTCCTCCTCATATCTTCATATTTACTTCTGGGTAGACTCGAGTGTAGTGAAATTGACAGAGATACAACGGTAAAATACCTCCAAAGATAACATGTAAGGATAAAAACATAATGCGTAGGCTGCTGATAGTACATGATCGCCCAGACCGCGGGTCATCACCCTCCATAAAAATTGACTTGCTAGACAGGAGGGGAACGGCGGATAAAAAGGAAAAAATATGACTGGAAAGATTGCGTGAGACTAGAAAGGCTAAGGAGACGCAATTGGGGGGGAAACGGAGAAAAGTCACGTTTCCCAAGTTGACATAAAGTAAGGAACTCGACAGAAGGGACCTTGGATATGTTACGCCACAGTCATTTATTGGTCGCTTTTGCGATACCAAGCCTTTGATTTGAATTCAGCGGCAGAACGCCGATGTTTGGAATATTACAAAAATTAAAAAGTAACTTTTTCGTAATATTAATGTTAGGAATATAAAAATTAGCTGGCCGGATGGCCCATTCTGAGCAGTGAACTAATATGTTCTTAATTTTACAGACGGATAGATAATATTGAAGATAATGACAAAAGACAGTGTTGTTCACATCAGAGACAGACTGTATGGAATAAAAAGTGTCGCTATTTGCACAAAAAAAACACGACCTCGAGACGCAGGTGTTCAAATCTACTTAGTAGGGAAGCGAAGGGACATTGGTGGGAGCTGTGTCTAAATATAACTTTTAACGACAAAATTTTGGAGGGGAGAGAAAGGTTGGTTCAAAAATCAAGTAAATTTTGAAAAAAAACAAGTAGAGACGGACAGACTAACAGATAAACATCCATACTTGACTGAAGCATGACTGAAATGACTTTAGGGTAGGAAATTTGAATTTCAAATAAACCTAGGCAGTGATTGGCCACAGACAATCATTTTATCGGCGCTCAGACGCGCAAGTGGGGCCATTCCTCAATAGTTATTCGATGATAGACACAGTATTTTAAAGTGTGGTGATTTCCAAATGAAAGAAAGTGAAATAAGTTCAGGGACGCCATACTATAGCCAGCAGCTCAGCTGAGTTTTGCTAGCATTTCTGTGTTCTTTATTCATAATCTGGTAAGATTGAAATTATTTCTTTGTATATTTTGAATATTGTTTAATGTTCGAGTGATTTGATACTGCCATATCGAAATCTAGCCTTACAAACAAGTAGGGATTTGCTCTAGACCCCCCGCCCAAGTCAGGGTCTAGGGACCAACAATATACATAAACTCCAACAAGGGTTAGGAAAGACAGATCAAGTGTTGAGAATAATGAAACATATTACCTATCCACTTTTAGGGAAGGAAACTAATAAATATTTTTCAGAATCTATAGTCTGGGAGGACCTATCTGATGTAAAACCACCATGGTAAATGTGCTGTTTGGTCAGAGAGATCTGACCTGTCTGTATGATGTGGTTGTTGTGTCCGTGTTGTGTCCAGACGTGGGTAGAGAATAGAATTTTGACACATAGCCAATACTTTGATTGCAGAGCTGTGAGTTTCAGCTGTCAACAAGGCGGTGTCCATTCAGTTGGTGATCTTACTCGAGTGTATCTGTGCAGTACGTTGTGACAGAGACCACTATTATTGCCCGCCAGCACGGAGAGGTGGGACCACCAGATTTCAGCACCAGAGCTACATATGCAAGATGAGTGAGCCTCTGGTCTGCTGGAAGTTCACCAACGCCTTTTAGTTGCTAATACCCCATAAAATTCCTGCCATTTACTGGACACTGTGTAGTCAATATAGACAGGTGTGATGAGGCCACCCCAACAGCACAAACATTAACTATCCTCCCAAGTAGATGACTACTAGAACATTTTAATAAAACTAACTAGTCTAGTACTTATATATGTACACTCTTGCATTTATTATGTAACATTCCATGCATTTCTTTCATAAATTTTAAATCCTTTTTTTTAAAAAAGTTCTGGTCAACATAAAATTTGATCCAGAACAAATAAATGTAATATAATTCTATCAAAAATTTTACACACGTGAGTTAGTTCAGTGTATTTTAACATTTGTTAATATTATTAGTCTGCTTAAATATCTGTGGGTGTATCTATAATTATCACACCACATTACATATCATTACCCTAGACATTTTACATAGATACATTCATTAGAAAGAAAAAAAAAATAAGTGTGAGGTCGTAGTGGTAGCAAGAAAGGCCTTCTGTCAATTCACAACTACATTTTATCTCAGGAGCCTTCACAGCTGGCCTCATACATTACATTTAGTAATATCACCATCATACAATACCATCAAACCCACTACATCGAGATTGGCGCTACCAGGCTTCGAACCCGTAAATTTGTCTCGTGAACAGGTGCCGGATTATTCATTAGGTCCACTAGACATGGGCCTAGAGCCCCAGGCACAGCACCATAAGTGCTCCGATCTCCTCCATTAGATCACACAAGGAGGATCTCAGCACAGCGCACGAACTCCGTAGCACCGCCGAGGATTCCAGTGTGTGTATAAAAGAATCAGGCATTCTGTAAATATTTTTGTAGTGGGTAGTTTCCTGATTGTTAAATTTTGCCTGGGCAGCGGCCGTATGGCAGATTTCCAACTGCCGAGGGATTTTTAACGTGCGCAACTGGCATACGGGACCTGTTTTTTTTTTTGTTCGTATTATTCGAGAAGGCTAGGCCCTGGGACTAGAAGCCTCATATACAATAAATAGCCGACAAAAACCACAGTAGCAAGAGTTACACAAGACCAAAAAGTCATTTATATTTGGACGAACGCCGTTATATAGCCGACGGACCTTGTGTCTAGGTTGAACGGGGCGTGCAGCTTCGACAAAGCAAGGCAAAATTTATTTAAAAAGAAAAAAAATATAACAGCAAAAACGCTTTAAGTGGCTTGGTGTGAATTTTCCCACTTTTGAGATTTACAGTTCATTAATAACTTACAGAGGCGGATCTGCTATAAAGCTAATGAAGCTCGAGCTTCAGCGGCCCCAAATCCAGTTTTCTTTATGATACATTTTCCCATCCCCTAACATTGTTTTTTTTTTTTTTTTTTTTTAAATAAAAGGGGCCGTTCCAAGAGTTCAACCTTCAGGGCCTCCGAAATGCCGATTCGTCACAGGTAACTTACTTTCGCTTTTGCAGTTTACTCGTGCCCTGAACCGGCATAGTGAGCTGCAATTTTCGTGTCTGAGCATTGGTTGACGTGAGCCCGTTTAGTGGCAGGATGTCTATTATATTGTCCAGCAATCACCCGTGTGTTACCAGGGTCTGAGACGGGAGCAAAGAATAGTAACACTGTAACCTACCACGCATCCGTCGTAAGAGGGGACTTAGGAGGGTTGGGCCTGGGACCGGTCACCCTATACTGCAAACATTTTTAAATGACAAAAACTTCAACATAACAAGAAATGTGAAGAAGGCGCTGGAGATGGATAGCGCACACAATGAAGAAACCCGTTGATAGCATTGTGATGTGCATATTCTGCCCTGCTCCACAGTGGTGGTCCAACATTGGCCATACTTAGAGTATAAAGTTAAGGGTATTCAAAGGTGTTCGGCTCTCATCGGGCAGGTACCGCAGGTGCAAGGATCTGTTGCACCAATTTTGTACTTGTGATATAGATGGTATCTCAATCTGATGTGTCCAGTGTGTAGCTGAAAAATGATGACCTGTTCTCTCCTAGAATCTAGATAGCTGATGATTTGCATCATTTTTTTTAATGGCTTGTGTGCGCTCTTTCTCATTTGGACTTGAATGTAGCTTTTATGGTAGTTTTTACCATTTCGTAAGTTATCATTAGGTATTTAAACTGGAGCTGAAAATCGGACAACTTGATATGGGGTAATATGGGAAGGACAAACAAACAGTAGAAACATTCCCTACAAGACTGCCGGATCCCTGAGAGAAGCAAGGTGGCAGAATAATCTTCTCCAATCCAGTTGAAAAAAAAAATCGTTGGTGACGAGACAAGCCTAAGACGGATTGCTAACTTTATAAGAGATAGATGTGTTTATTTGAGAGCGAGCGAAGAACCCTGGAACCTGCTCAATCTTGATATTGTTGACATGCATGATAAGTGGGCCTGATGCTCAGCAACGCTGATATTCATCGTTTCTGTCTGTCTTACCTAACTGCTCTCGCTTAGATGCTAAGGTACGTTCAAGGGGGAAAAAACAAATTTAATAAAGCTGTAATATGCTAAAATGTTACGTAAATAAGGTCAAGAGCGAATTTTCGGGTCCTTGAACAAGTCTTGCTAAGAGATAAGTCTGGAGTGTAGAGATAATTCTATTATTCTCTGTGAAAGTGCAAAAAAGTGCCGCGGCTTATGATTGGCGGACACAAAAAAATGTAAATGAGCCAGTTACCCTTCTTATTTAACAATTATCTAGGGCAGAGTTCTTAAAGTATAGCCTGGGGCAGGGTCGGATTATCCATTAGGCTAAGTAGGCTGAAGTGAAGGGGCTCGGAGCTCTTGGGGCCAGTGCATAAGTGAAAAAAATTGTAAAATGCATTGATTTTTGAACAAAATGCGTTTATTGTGTTTAACTCACTAATAATAAAAATAATACTAATAAATATTAATAAAAACTAATTATTAATAAAAGTGGTAAGCAGTGCTAACAAACTAACATACCAGTCTATTAATAATACTAGTATATTCCATCACCATGCTAACAAACTAACATACCAGTCTATTAATAATACTAGTATATACCATCACCATGGTAACAAACTAACAAACCAGTCTATTAATAATACTAGTATATACCATCACCGTGCTAACAAACTAACATACCAGTCTATTAATAATACTAGTATATACCATCACCGTGCTAACAAACTAACATACCAGTCTATTAATAATACTAGTATATACCATCACCGTGCTAACAAACTAACATACCAGTCTATTAATAATACTAGTATATACCATCACCGTGCTAACAAACTAACATACCAGTCTATTAATAATACTAGTATATACCATCACCATGCTAACAAACTAACATACCAGTCTATTAATAATACTAATATATACCATCACCGTGCTAACAAACTAACATACCAGTCTATTAATAATACTAGTATATACCATCACCGTGCTAACAAACTAACATACCAATCTATTAATAATACTAGTATATACCATCACCGTGCCAGGGAGTTTGAAAAAATATAAAAATTATTACCTGTTAGGTGAAGGGGCCCAAACACCAAAAAGCCTAGAGGCCCTTCTTGGCTTAATCCGGCCCTGGCCTGGAGACAAATTATGGTCATTTAGAGCTGATGATGTTGCCCTGACTGCTAAATCAGAGGCGCATCTTCAGTCTAAACTGCAAGTCTGGAAGGAAGAGCTGGAGAAGAGAGGGATGGTCATCAGCAGCTCTAAAACAAAAACCATGGTGATATCACGAGAGGAAAGAAGACATCAGATTAAGCTGGGAAAACAGGTCCTGGAGCAGGTCGACCACTTTAAATACCTCGGAGCTATTATAGACCGGAAGGGAGGCATCAAAGAAGAGTTGGCTACCCGAAGAGCAGCAGCTGGGAGACTTTTTCAGGCCATAAATCGAGGATTCCTCAGCAAAAGAGAAGTTGGTAAGAAGACGAAGATGGCTGTATACCGCTCCACCTATGTCCCAGTCTTGACATGTGGATGCGAGTCATGGACAATGACTACAACCCACAAAAGCCAGATCCAAACCTCAGAAATGAGATATCTGAGGAAGGTGGTTGAAGTAACAAAAAAAGACAAGGTCCGCAACCAGACGATACGTGAAGGCCTAAAAACACAACCCCTGCAGACCCAAGAAGAACAGTCCCAACTAAGATGGTTTGGCCATGTCTACAGAATGGGAGAAGATCGGCTACCACGACAAGCATGGGAAACAAAAAGCCAAGGATCCAGACCTCCAGGACGACCCAGATTTCGCTGAGAGGACAACATTAGACAATCTTTGAAGGACCGAGGACTAAAATGTAACCAGGCCAGGAGGAAGACAGCCGATATGATAGTATGGCGCTCTCTCTTCCAAACCTCTACACCTCACGTTAGAAGAGAAACGACTAAGTAAGCAAGTAGGCAGAGCTTCGCAACGTGTGTGCCGCGGCGTACTGGTGTGCCGCCAATGTGTACCTGGTGTGCACTGACACCAAGCAGAATACACCACATAATGGTATACACAATTATATGTTATGGTAAAATATTACGACAGAATCTCACGCGTACAAATTTACAAATATTAAGTTAAGTAATCATCATCCACCAATCCTTACTTACTGAGTCGTTCCCCTTCTACCGTGAGGTGTAGAGGTATCCACCAATCCATCACATAAAAATTAGAGAGCGTTTTCTAATGATTGCACCGAATCAATATAGATAAAATCCAGCTTTTTCTGTCACTAACGTAAGGGATGCAACTTTGGTTGAAAGTTAGACATTAATTGTATTGTTTCCCTTATACGTACTCTCCCGAAAATAGTAAAAGGTTGTGGCACACTGATCTAGAGCGAGCTAAGAATATGAAAAGTGATAGCTCAGTTTTACACACTTACTTACTTAGTCATCCATCTTCTACCGTGAGGTGTAGTGGTTTGGAGGAGGGGCCGCCATACTATCCTATCGTTTGTCTTCCTCCTGGCCTGGTTCCATTCTAGTCCTCGGTCCTTCAAAGATTGTCTAATGTTGTCCTCCCAGCGGACTCTGGGTCGTCCTGGAGGTCTGGATCCCTGGCTCTTAGTTTCCCATACTTATTGTTTGTTTTTTACTGTTTACTTAACAAACAAAAAAAAAAACATATTTAAGCTTTATGTCGTTCTATTTATGTGTATGATTTATTTTGCTTCTAATAATTTATTCATTAATAATAATTGTTAGTGATGCCAAATAATAAAACATGATAAAATTATACTTAATTATTAATAATTATTAATAATCAATAATTGATAGCCTAAGTAGTTACTAATAATTATTAGATAGTCATGTTGGCTAAAAATACTTCATTAATTAATTTTACAATAATAATAATACATTATTTTATGCAGTATTAATTACTGATTTATTATATTTGATTACATTATATTTTATTGTTTTATATTTAAATTTTATAAGCATAATATATTTAAAGTGTGAGCGATGGCCGTTGCAGAAATGTTATGGCGACGAGAGAATTTTCGTCAATAATAATTTAAAATCGTGGTTGTGGCATATGGAGGCGTAGTAACGGGTTGTGTCTTTATGGTAACATTTTGATTTGTAACAAAAACGACAACAGAATATGCAGGTTTGTATGTAAAAGTAAGTGGGTTTTTAGTTGTTGTGGGTGAGAGGAAGCGGGAATAGCAGAGGTTTGCTCAATAGTTCGTAGTCCTGAGGGTAAGCGGAAAAAAGGAAGACCAAAAGAAACACTCAGAAGAACAATAATAAGAGAAGGAAGAACGTTGGGCCTAAATAATGTGCAAGAGCTAAGAGGAGTGGCGTCACAACGAACAACCTGGAGAGCACTGGTTTCTGCCTTATGCGCCGTGTTTGGCGCTTAAAGAATTTATTATTATTATTATTATTACGGTTTATCGGTACGAAGTGAAAGCATGTACGCGGTTTCAACGACTGGGTCTAATTGAAGAGGTAACAAACGATAAAAGTAATCCCCAAGCATATGCTGCCGTTAAGGAGTGAGAGGCTTCACTATTCGAGGCCCAGCTTTGTAAGCGGGAAGTGACCATTTCCCCTTCCTCGCTGCCTTTGCCTTCCTCACTCAAAGTCTGGTGCACATTTACAGTTGGGTAGACTGGAATGCCATCACAAGAACAGCTATGCTATGGACCCATGAAAGAAAGCGAAAGTGGGGCCGACTAAAAACAACCTGGCGGAGAACTGTGGAGACCGAGATGCAAAGAATGAACCAGACCTGTGGCACTGTACGAAGGATGGCCGCCGACCGAGCAAAGTGGAAGCAGTTTGTTACTGCCCTACAGGACACCACCAGGCGTGATGGCCACTGACTGCTTTGACAGTCGGTGGCTAAGGATCAAAGAAGAAGAAGACTGGAATGTGACGCTACTAGGTTTTAAACCCGGGACACAGTAACATTACAGCGAGAGACAAGCGTTGTAACCACTGACGCTCAATCGATGGGGTACTGGGACTAAAACACATTGAGACCCACTGATAAAAGAGAATAAACATAGCTGTGGGTGGGGAATAAGGGTGGCAGAGAACTGATCGAGAGATGGGGAGCTAAGCGAGATGACGAAGATACCTGCAGATTATCACCCTTTGTAAAGTGTCTGATCTGCCAGGTACAGAAAAACCAACATGAAGTTCTGATATAAGCAACACATGTTCATCTTAGAGCCAATTTTTTTGTTTTTTTGTTTGTTTGTGAGGTTATCCTTTTTCTTCTCCTTACGGGTTAGGGAGCCAACACTAAAGTTGATCTTCTTTGCATGAAGCCTGTAACCAAAGCACAAAGCTCAAGCATTGGTTTTATTTTTTTTAACCACTTTTATTTAACTTCACACATAGCTTATATATTTGTCACGTTTCAAATCTTTTACGCTCAAAATCAAACTATATTTCGCATCCTTTTACTTTCCTCTGCATCTCAGATTTCCAGTTAAAAATACACAGGGATAAGCCAGAGATTATAAGAATAAATTCGATAAGTAATTGCCAGGTCACACTTGGAGATGTATCCCTGCAACATGTATCATAGCAACATTATACTCAAAGTTGAAGGAGTTGACAATGATATCAAAATAAGAATATAAACAAGGGAGCTTTTATTGCACTGAGAAATGCACGGAAATAAAAATAAATTAAGCCCAATACAGAAATAAGAATCTTCAACTCGTATGTCATGGTACACCTATTGTGTGGCTCTGAACGTGGAGAACTGTATATATATATATATATATATATATATATATATATATATATATATATATATATATATATATATATATATATATATATATATATATATATATATATATATATATATATATATATGAGGTTCCCTTCCTTTCTTCACTACATTTTTCCTTTCCTTACTCACGATCAGTGTCAGGTACCCATTTACAGCTGAGTTGACTAGAGCATGACGCCACTGTTTTTCATTCCCGTCACTTTTGCCGCGGAAGGCGCCGTCTAATCATTATGACAATCAGATACTCAGAAAATTCAAGAGGAGCATTCGTTGCATTGGGACATGTATAGTAATGAAGATTATTCAAGTCCAACACAAAAATAAGAATCTCAAACACAAATGTCAATGGCATGTCTATTGTATGATTCCGAAGCATGATGAACAACTAAATGACAGATAAAAAAAGCTACAAACCTTATAAATAAATGGGTATTTGTATAGTAAAGAAGAAGTGAAATGCAGTAGTGACAAGATCACCAGTGTGGAACTGATGACAAGATCACCAGTGTGGAACTGATGACAAGATCACCAGTGTGGAACTGATGACAAGATCACCAGTGAGGAACTGATGACAAGATCACCAGTGTGGAACTGATGACAAGATCACCAGTGTGGAACTGATGACAAGATCACCAGTGTGGCACTGATGACAAGAACCAGACACTGGTGATGGATAGAAGATACACAGATAAAACCTGTTGGTGGCAGTACAAGGCATTTCTTGTTCTGGAATCCGCTATGTAAGAAAGGCAGAGACAGACCTGAAAATAAACTCGTGAAGAAGATAACTGGAGATATAAATCAAAGTGATGAGCAAGAACTTGATGTGAAGGGACATGACATGAGAACTTGGCATGTGTTTGGTGAAGGCCTCAGCACTGTGGGGAACCAAGAGTGTTGATTGATTGAATAACTGAATACCAGCATTTGTTTGTTTGTTTGTTTGTTTGCTTTATCAAACAATTAATGAGGATTTTAGACGTACGGATGTATTCTAGTTAACCATCGTTACATCCCTGATGTTTTTACGCCTGCAGACAGCCAAACAATTAAGATTAAGCAAATAAATGTGGGAATTTAATCATTATTGTCTGACCGCCTGACCTGTTTTGCAATTAACGTTATGTAGAATTTCGAAAGCTCTGTTGAAAATCTCCGTTCTGAGAATCCTTTCATTATCCGTGATAAATCCGAGATGATGGTCGTGCGGGAAACAAGGGTTCGTGAAATTAGAACACAGGCTTCAGTTCGTGATTTCCCGCAGCAGAAAGCAATATAACGACCAGTAATGAAAGATTTTCGATTATATAAATCACAACCAAAAACACACACACATGTGACAGTACGGACTGTTACGTCGGATTAACACTAAGGTGCTGCCACTTAATTATAGTTAGGGTAAGAATACTTAGCAAGATTAAACACTAAGTATTTGAACGTGTCTAGTTAGTGTAATAACACTAGTCAAAAATCCTATGAGTGATTTAATTAAAGGTTAAGAAATGACGTCATCGAACTTGGGGTAGAATTGCTCAGTAGCTAGGACGGAAGTGATGGTTGGATAGAAGGGGGTTAAGTGAGTTGGTTTTAGGCACGAGACATGCGAGGCAGTGATTTTGGGGTTTGGACCATCTTGTAAGTTCGATGGCTGTGTGATATTTCTTGGGATGACTGGTTTGCATACCACAGAAGCACATGTATTTATGAACTATTATGAAGTTGTCAGAGTGTGCAGACACTTAATAAAGGTATTCCTTCATATTTAGTCCAGCTTGAACTTATTTCCTGAACGTCAGTAGGAAGTGTCGTTTGTTTACATCAGGTAATAGAGAAAAGAATATTACCATATTTTCGACGATCATGCAGCCTAAAACATAAATACAGTTACGAGTCTCCAAAAGAACCACCTGGGTTATGTTCCTATTCTGTAATCACCATCTCTGGTAGTCGCCAGTAAAACAACAGATGAACATTGATAAAAGATTCCACCCCATTCTCACCCTGTCACACTAGACTTGATTTGTCACCGTGACCAAGCCCGGTCATATCTAACTTGATTCGGTGCCGTTCCCATCCACTCCCCCGGCCACATAATTTGATTTGGTGCCCGTGACCAGCTCGTAACTGTTTTTTTATGATGGATTCACCCATTCAACAGCTAGAGCATCAAGTATTTTTGTTGCAAAAGAAAAACCACCTGCTTCAACAACAACTGTCACAGCAACAAACAGCTGCTGGAAGGGCACACTGGAACAGTCTCAATAAAAGACACTGTCGAATTCCAGTGAGAAACGTTATCAATATAATAAAACAAGGAAAGATATTTGAAATAAATAATGTTACCAGTGACCAACAAAGATGTATGGTAACGACAGAAAATGGACTAAGAGCATATATAAAGCCAGTAACACAGTGGAAAAAAAACCTTTAACAGACGTTATCATTCCTGTTCCACCGCTGAGGTTCATATCCCTCCTCCTGAGCTGTACTCACGTATCCACTCCCGTGATGCTCGCTTGGCTGAGTTACCCTCCGTTACTCCAGGCCCCTCTCATGCTTCGCCTCAGCATGATATTATTGTACCTCCTATTACTGCCGCAACTCCTGTCCATACCTCCCTTCCTCCCCCTGTTCACCTCTCTTCTGATTCCACTTTTCCTCCCCCTGTTCACCTCTCTTCTGACCCCGCTTTTCCTCCCTCTGTTCATCTCTCTTCTGACCCCGCTTTTCCTCCTTATGGTTATTTTCCTCCGCCTCCCTCCGACCTTGATACAGAACACGAGTCTGACTCTTCAGATGTTGAACCTTCTCTTTCTCCTTATGGTTATTTTCCTCCGCCTCCCTCCGACCTTGATACAGAACATGAGACTGACTCTTCAGATGTTGAACCTTCTCTTTCTCCTTATAGTTATTTTCCTCCGCCTCCCTCCGACCTTGATACAGAACATGAGACTGACTCTTCAGATGTTGAACCTTCTCTTCCTCCTTATGGTTATTTTCCTCCACCTCCCTCCGGTTATTTTTCTCTCCCTCCCTCTGATCTTGACTCTTCCCCCGATTATTCTTCTTTTGATATTGGACCTGATGTTCCTCTTCCCTCAGCTCGTTTTCTCTTTAGACGTCGTCATCCAAAATTCATTTACGATTCTGTTCCCTTTCCTAAGCCCCTTCACCAGCGGGCCGCCCATGTACGAACCCATTTTCGTCGCTCCCGTGGTTCTGTTCATTCTCCTTACCGTAGTCCCTCTCCTCCGCCTCTCCCTCCCCCCGTCACACCTCCGTCCCGTAGATTGCGTGTTCCCCTCCGTTATCCTCATACCAGTCCGCAGCCTCCACCCCGACCCTCCCGTTGTTTCCCGTCCACTCCCGTAGTCCATGCCATTGTTCCTACATTCCAACCTACACAGTACGATCCTCGCCTGTCATTGTAAGCCATTGAAAGATTGGAAGCAATGAACATTTTTGCAAAGATGTTTACAAATTGAACTGCACTTACCTCCAGATGCCGTCTCCGGTCAGGTTGACATTTCCTGCCCTGCTATTATTTTTAGCATGAAGTCGACCCTGCTTCTCGTGTCTTCCGATACAGGTCTCCTACACAATACCCCTCCTGCTGAATTGCTTGATCCTGATGCTACCTTGAAGTCCAATCGTTACGCATCCTTGAACATCTGGGTTACACACTTTACGCACATTTCCAGTTCAGATAGGAAAGTCCAACAGCCGTTATTTATGGAGAGCTGTTACATTTTCGTCCGCAAGAAAGACATTGCCGAATCTACCAGTACATGAACAGTTCCCTCACGACATCCTTTCGACCACTGCTGATGGAGATCCACGAACTCAGACGATCTCTGCAGTCCTGATATATTGTAGTTGATGCAGTTCCCTTTTACACGCGTTAGCGTCATTATGTCACATTATTTTTGACTGATGTAATATTTGACCATCTTGTGTACCCCTATGATTTTTGTTTTTTTTTTTGTTTTTCTTTTTGCCATGTTTCTGACGTAAGATTTTACCCAGATTTTTTTAAGGTTTACATCGTTCTGTTGTACTAAATAAAAGTGATTAACTAATGTACATCTTCACCCGCCACTAATGTTGGCATCATTCACGATTTATTATGATGATGACACCATATTGCATTATGATTGTTTGAATTTTCAGTCATTGTTACACCGACACTCATAAATGTGATTTAACTATTTGCCCATTTATATATTCTATACCATTGTCCGTTGATTACCATGTTTCCCTTCCATTCATTGTTTCCGGTTATTGTTACACCGGCAAAGTCATTTTTTTAATGAGACTTACCCATTTTGCCCATACTTTGCCAAGTTTTGTGGTTCTATGTCCATTTGTTCCATTCATATTTTTTTTTCATCACCCACTTCAGCGAAGTGTAGGGTGACAGCCTTTTTATGTGCACCCGCCATATTTTTATTTGCCAGTTTTTTTTTCCTTGCGACGTTAACTCGCTTGTCATGTTATTTTATGTTTTATGATTCGCACAAGTGTGAGAGATATTGATGACTATAAACCCATAAAGCGTTTTGTTAGTTCGTTAATGAATGTTAGTTACTGTTCTATTTTGCTCATATATTTTTTTTGCCACTTATTAGTACTATTTGTAGCTACCATAACCTCCATAGTTTTTTTTTTGTTTTTTGTTTTCCGTGTGTCCCTCGTTTATGTTATGTCCATCAGTCCCTACCCCTTCATGATCGATTTTTGTGTGTGAAATGTTAATGGTGTTATTTCATCCATTATTCCCATCTATTGTTTATTGTAGTCCTTCTGACATGATTTATGGTGGGTTACATGAATCCCAATAAATTTTGTTTTAGAGTTAGTAAAATTTTTTTTCTAGGGAATAAAGTGTCTCCCTACGGGATACACTTTAGTGGCCCCGGGCGTATGTGACAGTACGGACTGTTACGTCGGATTAACACTAAGGTGCTGCCACTTAATTATAGTTAGGGTAAGAATACTTAGCAAGATTAAACAATAAGTATTTGAACGTGTCTAGTTAGTGTAATAACTCTAGTCACAAATCCTATGAGTGATTTAATTAAAGGTTAAGAAATGACGTCATCGAACTTGGGGTAGAATTGCTCAGTAGCTAGGACGGAAGTGATGGTTGGATAGAAGGGGGTTAAGTGAGTTGGTTTTAGGCACGAGACGTACGAGGCAGTGATTTTGGGGTTTGGACCATCTTGTAAGTTCGATGGCTGTGTGATATTTCTTGGGATGACTGGTTTGCATACCACAGAAGCACACGTATTTATGAACTATTATGAAGTTGTCAGAGTATGCAGACACTTAATAAAGGTATTCCTTCATATTTAGTCCAGCTTGAACTTATTTCCTGAACGTCAGTAGGAAGTGTCGTTTGTTTACATCAGGTAATAGAGAAAAGAATATTACCATATTTTCGACGATCATGCAGCCTAAAACATAAATACAGTTACGAGTCTCCAAAAGAACCACCTGGGTTATGTTCCTATTCTGTAATCACCATCTCTGGCAGTCGCCAGTAAAACAACAGATGAACATTGATAAAAGATTCCACCCCATTCTCACCCTGTCACACTAGACTTGATTTGTCACCGTGACCAAGCCCGGTCATATCTAACTTGATTCGAAGCCGTTCCCATCCACTCCCCCGGCCACACACACACATGTTCTCAAACATAAAACAAAACGCAAATCCATCAACAAAGATCACTCAAGCAGGAGTAAACTATTCGTCTGTTCCTTTTGCCCTCTATATGAAGCGAAGACCAATCACTGCATCTGGTTCTTCTGCAGGATGCCCGCTTCATAGCAATCATAAGATATTAATTGTTGTAATTCATTACTTCGATCCTTATCGAGCAAGGCGCCACTACTGCAGTCGTTTGCCTTGCATGAAGTCTGTATCAAAACATTTATGCGGTGGTTTCTGTAGAAATGTATTTTCCACTTTTATTTAACTTCACGAACGGTTTGTATATTTGTCACGTTTCAAATCTTTAACGCTCAAAATCAAACTACTTTTCGCATCTTCTTACCTTCCTCTGCATCTCGGATTTCCTGTTCAAAATACACCAAGCCCCATCATCATAACACTTCAGATCGCCAAATAGCATATGCCTTCAACAAACCTATGCCAAATCTTCCTGTGCTGTGCCATCAGCTCAAGGTCGTTCCGTGTATTCCACATTCCCATCATATCTGTCTCCAGATTCTTCTCCATGTGTTATTTGGTTTCCCTCTACCTCTAGTATCCTAGGCGTTCTAAAACAATGACTGCCTTGTGATGCTGTCAAACTGGTCTCTTCAATGTGTGTCCTGTCCATCGCCAGCTTCTTGCCAGCCCCATGCAGAGGCGGATCTACTATGAAGCTAATGAAGTTTGAGCTTTATGGCCACCAAGTCCAGTTTTCTCTATAATACATTTCTTTCCCATCCCCTAACACTTTGTGTGTGTGGATTGTTGTTATTGTTGTTGTTATTGATCCAGCGGCGCTTGAGCTCTCGCCCTTCGGCCCAATGCCATGTAATGATATCTGCATGTTTTCGCAAGTTGTTTTGTTTCTCCGTATAAGGTGTTCCGCTTATCTGGCCTGGGAGGAAGGAGCATTTTCCTAACATCATCAAGTGCTAGGCACTCGAACAGGTGGTGATCAACAATTTCATAGAGGTAGTTACATAACTGGCACTCTTGAGAGTATTATTTTTCATGATATTTACTTTTTTTCTTCCCTTTCTATTTTGTCAGTCTGTCCCTGACGAAGGCCTTGTAGCCGTAACGTTGATTTCTTTCGAAGTATTTTTTTTCGTCTTAGTAAGACGTACATGTTTTCCCCCACTCCAAGGTTTACCACCGTCTCAATCCAGTGGTCCTCATTTCCTTACTTCCCTTTTATCTCTAGCTTTCTTCCCCATAAGTTTTTCTGTTCCCGTCTAATATCCTGGAGATTCCACGATTACCTTGTAATGATATCAACATGTTTCCTCAATGTTTGAGTGTACATTTGTTTCCAAGGTAATTTCGCCTTTAAGGATTTATTTGTAGCAATCTTTTATAATTTTATAATGATAGAAATAATGATAATAATTATAATAACAATAATGTGTTCATTGTGAAGTTAACTTTCATGACGTTAATCTTGGGGGTTAACTTCTTGATCGGATACTATGTACCTAGTATTTATTTATTAATATATTGTTTTTGTTTCTTCTTGCAGAGGACTTTGTGACGTCCAGAATTTTGTTCTTTACGTTGCTCGCAAGATGGCGGCTCACCAAGTCAGCCCTGGG
This sequence comes from Oreohelix idahoensis, assembly GCA_024509875.1. Taxonomy (NCBI): domain Eukaryota; kingdom Metazoa; phylum Mollusca; class Gastropoda; order Stylommatophora; family Oreohelicidae; genus Oreohelix; species Oreohelix idahoensis. Next base: position 81,108 of record JAMPIV010003182.1, read on the forward strand.
ACAAAGAAGAGATCCTCCTCGCTGAAGAAGCCTCGTCGGAGGTTGTTAGAGAATACTGAACTTGATGATATCAGACCTAGAACTACTTCCTTGCCCACAAGGAATGAGATTAATCGACCAGGGAGGAGGTACCTATCTCCCATCTCTGACCAGGAGTACGGGTGAGTTAGAAACGAAAAAAAGCTTAATTTAAGCTAACATTCTCACTGTTGCACTGCCAAATCATCATCACTGGTCCCATCGATAATAATTATGTTGTCACCACATTCATCGTTGACAGAATTTCCATTGTCACAGTGATATCACCACCATTGTCGCTGTCACTGTTATATTACCATCATTGTCACTATTATACAACCACCAATTCCACTGTCACTGTTAAATTATCACAAGCTCCATCGTCACTGTTATATTATCACTAGTTTCATTGTCACTGTTATGTTACCACCACTTTGATTGTCACAGTGATATTGCCACAATTTTCACTGTCAAAGTTATATTGCCACATTTTCTATTGTCAGAGATATATTGCCAATCAATTCATTATATTAGCACTAATTCCATTGTCACAGTTATATTACTACAAGCTCTATTGTTGCTGATATAAAGAAGATGCATCTCAGTACAATCCTATATGTCTTCTTGAATAATTCAAATAACGTATTGGACAGCTTGAGGCTATTTGTAATCTCTATAGAGTTTTTCAAGGAATGGTACTGGTGGCGGCCATTTGTGCTTTCTTTGTTCCTCAAATGTTGAGCATCTTTGTTCCTCAAATGTTGAGCATCTTTGTTCCTCAAATGTTGAGCATCTTTGTTCCTCAAATGTTGAGCATCTTTGTTCCTCAAATGTTGAGCATCTTTGAAGCAGACGTTCAGCAGACGTTACATCTATGCCACACTTACACTTATCGGTAGTTCCTATCTTTATCTTGTTCAATAGATGGTATCCCAATCTGTTGTAGCCCGTGCGGAGTCTAACGATTACCACTTGCTCTCTTCTGCTGAGCGAGTAATATACACCTGTTTTGTGATTGTGTGTGTGTGGGGATGGGTGGATCTGTGTGTGTATGTGTGTGTGTGGGGGGGGGGGTGGCGGCCGGGATGATCTGCATCCCCGGCAGTGTAGAGGCTTACAGACTGGCAAAGGAAGGTGGAAAGCTACCTCAGCCTTATTACAAGGATAATTTTCGAAGAGGTCAAGCGTTTTAACAGGAGCAGATACATTAAAAAAAAATATGGATAGACCTTGAACGGATGGCAAAGGACTTGGCAGTAGGGGGTGGCGTGGATTTGTTGAGGAGCTGTGTTTCTATGTTAAAGAGGTCATAGAAACACCTAGGAATAAAAAGAGAATTAATGAAGGAGATCAAAATTAGACAGCTAAAATATTTTGGTCATATAAAAAGACATATCCCCTTACTGAAGATCACAATAGAAGGAAGAGTTGAAGGCAAACGTGCAAGAGGAAGACAGCGCTATAAGTGGGAAGATAACATCAAGAGATGGACAGGAAAGAGTCTATCAAGTGTTACCACACTGATGTCAACTCTACACTGTCTATGAGTCTTTCACATTTCCTCCAGTGCGATGGTATACACTGACTGTCCAATTTAGATGTATGATATACCGTGTAGATTATCTCCAAGATGAGGACTTATTGATAAAAACCTTTGCACGTGTAGTAATGAGAACTTGAAAGATATTCTGTCCTTCAACGCTTGGAAAACGCCCTAGCGTTGACAAACCGCGGACAGTTGTCTCAGGAAAATGTCTGCTGCCTGATCTTGAAAAGGCCCCGACTAGCCAGGAGCTCTTCATGAAATAATCTTCTAGTACCAAGTGAGTTTCGTGCAATGAAGCTTATTTGAGTGCATTTACGTCGTGTAATATACGATGAGAGTAGGTGAATTCAATTCATGCATCGACGTAGTGAGTAGATGAACTTGATGATTTGCACTTGGTATCTTGACGAATCACCTTGTGACTAAGTGTCGTAAATTTAGATAGGTATAGAGAGTTATTTGGTCCCGTCTGAATAGAACAGAAAAAGTGGGTTTATCTGAGAAAGAAAGTGTTAGAATAGATTCCACGAGTGAATAGATTAAGGTGAAGATCTGTCTCTTGAATGAGTGAATTCTCTAGTCCAGCCTATATATACGACTATCTTTAGAAGAAGACGATCTATCACACTTCACTATAATGTTAATTATAAGTTATCTACACACACACACAGTTATGTGACAACAAGACATACAAACGTGAAAACTATGGTAAATGGAGATTTGGGCTGACCAACACAATTAATTAAGTTTTTGTTTAGTTTATTATCACTTAAACTCTTCACAACATCAAACATATAGAAATCAATAAAGTCATAGGTTAGAGAATTATGAAAATAACCTCATAAGTGCCTTCCCCTCTGTTGAGAAAAGATCCCGCAAGAGGTAAATAACCCAAAGGTCAAAGATTAACACTATGGTATAGAATAGACAGTATAGTAAAGAACAAATCTTATAGTTAAGCTATCCCAGTAAAATAATCAGGTTAGCGAACAAACAAAAATAAAGAAGTGAGTACAGTGATTATACAAAAAGGAAATATTCACTCCTCTTTCTCTCGCTCTGTCAATCTGTGGCCACATTCAATCTCGCTTACCTACTAGTTGGTTAACAACCTCTTGAACGAACACATCAATGAACATGTATCAAAATCCAGTGTTGTACTTCTCCGAAGTGAGCCCCAGTTCCTCCACGAATAATTAATCTTCCTAATGGGGAACGCCTACTTTGGTAGTGAATTATTGGATATGAAAATGTCACATCAGATACTTCAGGTAGCAAAATATAAATCGCGATCTAGTGTTCACAGTATACAGTACTCCCAATAGCTAAAGGAACATCGGGTTGGTAACTGTTACTAGAGATAATGATGATGATGAAGGTATATCCTATCGGTTTTTCTCTCTGGTGTTGAGTGCCGATTCTGAAACAATGTATTCTCCAGGGTAAATCCACTTGGGAACACAATTGTCATTAGTCGGAAAAATATGTGTGTATATTTGGCCACAGCGGGCTGATAAATTGAATGCAAAAATTTGGGTATTTTGTGTGTCCAGTTACTTTATTCTTATTGTTTATATGTTAGTCTCTCTCTGAATGAAGCAAGAGGACCGAACAGGTCAACATCGAAGACACGATAATAAATAAGAATTGTTACTGGTGCTATTTAGACTTTTTCTGGTATGATTAGACTGCTGGTTCGCTGGTTTTTTATCAAGTCTAAATTAGGAAAAAAACCAAACATTTAACCAAAATGACAATATCCTATCCTATCACGCGCAAAAGGTAAGATCTCTTATCCTCTCCCTCATTTAATTAAATTAAGGCACACGTGTCTTAAGCTTATACTATCGCGCTTCGCTTCGCAAGTACGGATTTGGGTTTAGGCATGCAGCCGGCCCCCTCCGACTCTGTAAAACACTCAGCGCACGATGTCAGTTTTAATTGAATTATGACTATGCCCTTACAAATATCGCCTGTCATTACTAGTAGTTGATTGTTGACGTCTATCGGTTTTGAACACATGATAAAACACTAGTCATTAAACAAATTTACACAAAAGAAATATAATGCGCATACTACTCTGTCACTTTTTAACATAAGTCAGCTAATTAAATGGTTGGTGGATTTTACATTACTGAACCACTGGTAAGAAAATATCTACGCGTTTTTCTACTTCGCTAGTCTTAACGCTAGGGAATAGCAGTGAATAAAAATGGTAAAACTCTTAACACATTTAATAATTAAGCACAACTTAAATATTTACCACAATCAGAAATTTAAATCCCCACGGGACAATTTAACACATTTAGCGATAAAATTGTTCCTAGTCTGGCGTGCTTAGATTTGTCCGAAATTTCTGTGAGACTGATTCTGATTACGGAGTGAAGGCAGAATATATACAGAAATGGTGTAATTATTTCTAAAGGATGCGAATTTTCGCACCTTCGTCCTGGCCAGGGAAATCAAGAAGCTTCGTTCCCGAGATAAAGAATTCTACGGTCCCTCTGTTCACCGTTGCCAATCGACAACAAAGGCTTCTCATATCAGCGGTTGTCTCCCTGTATGTACGACATCACAGGATTTGCTCCCCCTTGTAGAGAACTTCAAAGCTGTTTACCTTCCACGTGTTTTGGGCACGTGCAATCTGCCAGTCATCGTTATACTGACGGTTCAGCTCGAGTGAGTTCAGGCAAACACACTTGATTCGCTCCCCTGAATACAATGACAGTTGCGAATCTAGGTAGACGCTCATCCGCGCATGAAAACAGGAAAAATAGGCGTGGCTACAAATTATGAGTCGACAGACCGCGAATTACGTGGCTTTTGCGTTGCAAAACGTAAATACTAATGAAGAAACAAAGTAGTCGGATTCCTGAGGATCTATTTACATTTCCACGTCACACTAAGTGATCGTGATTTATAGACTCATCAACTTGTGAGTATATAATCTTGATTCAGGAAATACGCTTTTGAGTGAGAAACTTGACATGTATGAGAATCAACTTGTGCGTGTTTTAACTTGACTCATACAGTAAGCTTTTGAATGAGTTGAACTTGATATATGCATATGCGAATCAACCTGTGAACACTTGAGAAACAGGTGAATACATGTTGCGCCACCAGCGTTTACAAACGCAGCCGTGAAGATCTTCCTTGGAACTTAGGAAGTGTATGATGTCCTTTCTTGTGAATTTTGCTATCCGGACGTATGCTTTGCTAGCTTCTTTCCGGTTAGACGCAAAACACGTAATGTGTAGGCTCAAACTTCTTCTGGAGTGAAGACATAAGTGACTTCATAAGTTTCACGTCTGATAACAATGGTTCTTTTATATTATTCCTCACTACTGATCACTCTGTTTTTAATTCTCTTGTAATGATATATGACATGTGGCATACATGATAAGTGTTAAATATATTGCATATGAAAGTGGGTTATCATGTAAGTCTGTAATGATGATCTAACAATCTAGATGAAGGTAAAGTAATTAACTATGAATTATTTCATTAACTTATCATAGAGGAACAATCTTTGATTTGATTAACTATAAACGAACAGAAGTAATTGAAAAAAACAGTCTTTTGCACATTTAGCGAAGGCTAAATGCAAAAAAAAAAAAATCTTAAATAATGAAACAGAAAAATTAATAATAATTTTTCTAAAGTTTACTAACTTCCTTGTCCCTTTATATTAGGATCCCTTCACAAATTCCTTAAGAACTCTTTATAAAATTTAACTCCACAAATATGAATCATATATCCACACAGGAATGAAATTATAAAACTGGCTGTGAACAGACTATGCTCTTGGAAAAACTCTTCCTCTTATGCTCGGCGATGTTGGAAAATCCGTACCGAATTCTGGCGAACTTTTCGTTATGTTTCGGGTAGCCAGTATGTGAGAATCCATTGACTGTGTCCTATAGGTCCACCGTCTAATCCAGTAATTAGGCGTCCATCTTGCTGTGTGATTTTGGTATGTTAGCGCTCCATTTCAGTGCACGTCATTCGCTAAAAGTGGGTGGGCTCTCGTAACTAACTCTACGGCTCCTCGCGTTTATTCCGTCATAAGACAAATCGTGGTTTAGGATTGACCGCCCAATGCAGAAATCATCCGCCCCCTTTCACAACGCCTTTTGTTGCGACAGATCGTGGCCTTTTTTTGTTTCCTTGTCGGATGGCCATCAAGTTGTCTTCCTTTAATCTATTTATACATTATCTCTCTAGGTACACGACATCTAAGTGGCTAACCGCTATCAAGAGGGTTCCCAGTCCGTTAACAATGAGTCCCGTGCATCTCGCCGGGCCTTTGTTGTCGATCGCTTTGGCGGGTGGGCTATTGTGTACCAATGTGGTGACACTCCTGTTGTTTCAACAGGTGATTAGGTATTAAACGAATTCTTTCTATGGCTAAGCCGGGCGTCTCCCTAATCAAACAATAACTTGTCTACCGAGCCAGGTGTGTTCCAACAGATAACATAAGATTTAGGAAATAGCAAAAGTGGGATTTAAGTTACACTTAGGTAAAATCCGTGATTAAGAAATATTACTTTAAAAGTGATGAAAGAGCATAGACGAGAGAGAAATAAAATGAAAAATTATGATCAAAAAGGGACAGTGCGATAAAGATAGGCGCACTATATCACACTCATCATCATAATAATTATCGTAATCATCACCTTCATTATTACCGTCACTGTCATAATCATAATCATTATAGTCAATATTGTCTCTATCATTTTCGTCAGTTCCTAGTCATTAACGTTATTTTAACATGACTGTCATTTTTTATTTTCACTACGATCACCATCATTTTTGTCAAACTTATCACTTGCCATCATGATGATTATTATATTACTCTCAGTCATAAAAATAATAAAGCATCGTCTAGATCCCCGGGTATCTCCGATGAGACAAATATAGAATGTGAATACTGGTCTTTCCGGCACGTCATATGAGACGACTAATATGAAGTTATGCATGGCAACGTCATCATGTAAAACAACTTGCTTCATAAGCCACCACTGCAATAAATCAGTCAATCAATACCCTTTAGTTCATGTGACTAGTTATATATTCGATCGTTACATTTCAGTGTTACATTCTTCAACCCACTCCTGCGCCCTTCTTTTTCTTCTTTCTCACCAGCTCCTTATCGCATTTTTTCGCTCTCATCGACCAAGGTTATCTTAACTTCGTCACTCACAACACGGTTGACATGACCGCGTGACATGTTACCCTTTGTTCGCGGGGCAGATATCGTTAACCAGACGGAATAAAAGTCTACCTATAGCGACGTGTTTGATCAATCATCAATACCAGACGCACTGTCGGGAGATAACAGTGTAATCTTCTTTACCCAAGATGGCTTCTGGAGATAAACCCAGATTTGTGTTGGCGAAGATAGTAACTATGATTAAGTAACATCTTGGAGGAGATTATCAGTGATAGATGGGTGATGTAATAAATTTGGTAAACATAACAGGCGACATGATAGTGGCAAGACCTTATATGGTCATGTAAAGGGCTATATCGTATATGTCATGTAGTAATGTTCTACATGAGAGTGGGGAATCCCCTACCAAAATCAGACGCTTATTTGTGGTTGGGTTGGCGTTAAAATGCTAAGCTAAACTTCTTCTGATTGAATCTTTCCTCAACTGAGAAACATGTGCGTAGGAGCGACAATTTCTATTAAAACCTAAAGCATGTTAAAACTTAGGCACTGCATTTCCAATCTCGTGAAGGAGAAATCATAGACAGCCAGGAACACGGAATATTAGGATGCTAATATAGGACAGGCCATAGGACTGGAAGTGAATTCTAAAGTTAGAAAGGAGTAACTCTAGAGGCATCACTTTGCACCCCAAGTTCTAGGATCCTATTTGAAGTGCACCCAGTTAGACATCTAACCCACCTGAAGATTGAAGGCATCTTAAACAGTTGCGTTAAACAAGGCTGTGTTCTGGCTCCGACCCTCTTCGGAATCTTCTTTGCCTTACTCTTGAAACATGCATTCAGAGATGCAACTGAAGGAATATGTCTTCACACTAGGTCAGATGGCCGTCTGTTTAATCTTTCAAGGCTGAAGGCAAAAACAAAAATCAGAAGGGTCACTATAAGAGACTTGTTGTTCGCTGATGATGCTGCAGTCGTCACTCAAAGCCAACAGGAGCTTCAGAGCTTGATGAATCGCTTCACTAAAGCATGCAAGGACTTTGGCCTCACAATAAGTCTAAAGAAAACGAATGTGCTGAGTCAGGATGTCGGTGCTGCACCAGTTATCACTATCGATAACTATGAATTGGCAGTGGTGCACCACTTCACATACCTAGGGTCTACCATCAATGACAAACTCTCACTGGATACAGAAATCGACAGTCGCATTGGCAAAGCTGCAGCTACCTTTGCCCGCCTCACATCGCGTGTTTGGGGAAACTCTAAACTCACAATGAAGACCAAAGCTGCGGTATATAATGCCTGCGTCACCAGCACACTCCTATATGGCAGCGAGACCTGGACGACCTATGCTAAGCAAGAAAGAAGGCTCAATACCTTCCATTTGCGGTGTCTACGCCGCATCCTCGGCATCTCGTGGAAAGATAAAGTGACAAATGTCGAGGTGTTGTCACGTGCTGGCCTTCAAAGTATGTATACGCTGCTTAGACAGCGCAGACTTCGCTGGCTTGGCCATGTTCGCCGCATGGAAGATGGTCGCATCCCAAAAGATATCTTCTACGGACAATTAGCAGATGGCAAGAGAACAGTTGGGCGACCACAGCTGAGGTTCAAAGATGTGTGCAAGAGAGATATGAGGGCACTGGACATGGATCCAGCAACATGGGAGGATGAAGCTGCCGATCGCACTAAGTGGCGATGCTATTTACGGCGCCACCTCAGATTGGGCGAAGAGAGGCTCACACAAGAAGCAGAGGTGAGGAGAAAACGTCGAAAGGAGCACCAGGAAAATAAGCAGCTGAGGGCTGTCACCTCAGGGGCGCATTCCCATAGTCAGTTATGACTGAAGGGGCTATTATTATTATTATAAACAGTTGCCCGACATAGTACAGCCTGTTTCTGTTAATCAAGTCTGTGGATATAATTCTTAACCCAAAATCCATTGTGTTTGTGGTACACGTTGCCAACAGTCGACGCTAGACGCCTAAATTAGACGGGGCTTAAAGCCGCCTACCTTGACAACCTTAGTAGTTACCACAGCCTTGCTGCAAGGGACGTGTTACTGCCACAGTATTTAACTGTGGAAGAGAAGAAACAGTCCAAAGTAGCTCTGGGAACCAGCAGTGACGGAACCCAACATCAACGACAAATCATCGTCAACACCTGGCTAGTTGTGTACCAAAGTATTGACAACAGTAGATGAACTCTGTAAAATTTTCTTTCATTCCATTTTATGATGATCAAAATAAATTGATTATTTCCTCGTTAAAATAACTTTATTTATTTCACTCTTGTTAACCATGAATTTATTATTAACCGTGTAACTATAAATCGGTATTTGATTTAACCATTATTGAGTGAATTTTCACACGTGTGGCTCAGTATTATGTTTTAAAAATACATAACCATACAGATCTAGTCAATTAATAGTTGCTGAATCACATTCAGCCAGGGACTCAGAAAATAGGAGTCAATAATTTTCCTTACAGAAGGGGCGGAGAATAATACGTTCATAACGGCATAGATGATGTCAGTTGTAATGCTTGCCTTTTTTTAAAATACCTGTGAGGCAACCTTAATGCAGAAGCATCATTCTTCTGTTTACAGCTCTGCTAAGAGCAATCTTGAGCGAAGGTTGATACATTTTAAAACCCTCATCCTTTTACTCGGAGTTTGGCCATTAGTGGACCATTACCACAGAGCAGGGGAGAAAATCCCGCCACAGCTCTCCAAGGAGCATAGGCCTTCAAGAAATATATTTCAAGACTTCCTGACACGTGCAGTCAACTCAAGTTCTTTCCAGGTTTTCCTCATCAATTTCATTTCTGTCTGCATTTCTCTTTTCCGTGTGTTTTTTGGCCTACTTCTGCCTCTCATGCCTGAGGAGGATTCCAGAACAAGGACTGTCCTGTAACGGTAAAGTTTTCACAGTGTGCGTCCTATCAATCGCCAGCGTCTTCTTCTCATCTCTTGTTCCGCTGGCTCTTGTCTGGTTCTTGTCATCAGTTTCACTTTAAGCACCGATTTATGAAAGTCTGTAGCTTTGTTTGTTGTTGTTTGTGGTGCATGTTTCAGAGCCATACAATAGGACAGTCTAAATATTTGAGTTGCAACAGATTCTTGTTTCTGTGTTGGACGTGATGTCTCTTATCTCCATATGTTTCCTAATGCGATGAAAGCTGTAAGGTCACACGAAAACTTTGGTGCAGGCTTCTGCAAGGCAACCAGCCGCAGTGATAGTTGCATTCTTTATAAGAAGGAAAAATGGAAATGACGATAATAATCGTTATAACCATTACTATCACTGTAATCATATGCGGCACTAACACTACATCATCATCGTCTTCGTCATAATCTTCCTCACCATCAGTATCATCAAAAATTTAATTATAATTGCTGTCATCATCGCCGTTGCATACTCCCTGATGGTGCATTCCGGAGAAATCATTTTAATTTTATTTTGCTATTTACGCTACTGCTGTCTTTTTGCTATTTGGGATAAGTCCTTTATTTTCACTTCGTCACAACTGTATCGGTCATTTCCTGTAACTCTCTTTGCGTATCTTACCATTAGGATTGGATCATTAGCAATTATCCAGGTGTGTATATTACGTACAACCAACTGATATTCCCGGTATATCTTCCATGGATTTCATTACATTCCTGTTTAGCTGCCAATTCTCGTAGCTGCTGTTTGTTGCCAGTACATGTTACTTATTATTACCAGGTCTCTATAACCGAACGTTTATGCTTTCTAACATTGTCATAATTCCCTCACGGTTCACCTTGTTAAATTCCATAAATGAATAGACCCTTTCTTTTTCTTTGAAACGGAACCTCAGATCGAATAAGAAAATGTATTGGATTTTCATATCTAATTTGAATGATTTCGGGCGCTATAACTGGTATATTTTTTTTTTTTTTTTTTTTTTTTAAATAACCAGCGGCACTTGGGCTTTCAGCCCTTCGGCCCAATGACATGTCATTGCGAGGCTGGGGAACCTGAGGACTTTTCCTTCCAACCCGGTCAGGAGCTTCACTCCTTCCCATCCACAGAGGGTTTATCACAGGAGCCGTTCAGGCTATTCAGTCAAATTTCCGGCCGTAAACATTTCTTCAAACGCCGACGCCCGGGTTTGAACCATGAACACCTGGTCGCCAGTACAACGCCGAAGCCATTACACCAGCGCGGCTCCCAACTGGTATATTTAAACTCGCACAATTCACGCGAGTACACATGTCAGTTCTTGTTAAATGTTACGTCACATTTTACGTTCGGTTCTTCCCCGGGAGGTCTCTTAAGAGACGGAGAATATCTCCGACCAACCGCTACTTCAGGAATGGCCACCGTGCACTTCGATTTTATCCAAGTGATATCTGGCATGCTTGCCAGTCTGGCCTAAATGTTCCGGCTCTAAGATGCATTCCTGCCCAACTTACAACAGTGAACGGAGTGGCATATGGCAACAGCCCACTTCTCTAAACGAAAAACTGCTTGGAGATGTAAGAAACATTGATGTTACTACTGCCTTTATTACAGCCATTAATGTAGAAGTCTGAGGGCCAACGAAGAAGTAGATGCATTCGTTCGATTTTCGTCTCCTGTTACATTTTTAATTTTGCGTTTTGCAGTTTTAATATTTAAAACTTTTAGTTTTTTCTTTTGAGCCAAAAAATATATAATTGTCTAATTTATGTCTGGAAAGATAACAACGTCTTTGAGTTAGTAATTGTTTTCCAGTCAAATTAACCATCTCTGAATGAAAGTTAACTCTGCATTTCAGAGTTTTAATTTCATAAGTAATGTAAGAAGAAAGTGACTACTTTGTCGATGATCATGAAAAGAATAACTGTTGTTGTATGCTAGTGCTCCACAACCTTTTCCACTTCGCGGCACGCTTAAAGTGCCTTTCAAAATTCAACGGCACACTATAATATTTTAATACGTGTGTGTGGCAGATATTTTAAAATTCGTTGCAATCATAAGGCAACGCTTCCTAATTTTTTGTGATGGACTAGTGGATGATGAAAACTCAACTTATTATTTGTAAAATTGTACGTGTGTGATTCTTTCGTATTATTTAACATAACATATAATTTTTTAACCATTATATGGTGTATTCTGCCTGGTGTCATGGCACACCAGGCAGACCTCGGCGGCACACCAGTATGCCGCTGCACACCGGTTGCGGAGCACTGTGGCAGCTAAACGACGGTGTAAACAAAATTAGGCAATGACATTTACTAGGCAACAGGAATTGCCTTCGTCGCGACCATAGGGCTATCGTCAGTGTCGTGAGTGTGTAATAGAGTATTTGTCAAGTAAGGCAACGTGAGGGAACTGCAAGATGTATAGAGAAAACACACATAAGGTGTGATATTAGGGAGAACTTAAGAAGACCTGGAAGGAGATCTATAAACGCTATCACTCTTTCCAAGCCCACAACTCACTTATGTAGTTTTAAGTATGCCGCTCTCTCTTCTTTCTCGCAGACAGATAGAGAAATAGTAAGAGCTTAAATAGGTATGGATGAAGGTCTTGAACAGCGCATTAACAAAAGGTTAAAATTGATTAAAGTTTTCTTTAGCTTGTATAGAAGAAAATAATAAAAATCTCAGCAAACAATAACTGATCAAATAACAAAGTTAACAATTATATCAATTCATACATCAAGGCTGACATAAAGAAACGATATCAATTTTCCAAAAGTCAGGAAAAGACATTGACTGATGATATAGACCAGAAATTCAACACCATTTCAACAATATATAAGGAAAGCAGCAAATCATGCTTGGGATTCCAGGAAAGGGAGAAGCAAGACTGGATAACACCAGAAACATTAAACACCATAACACGGAGAAAGGAAATGAAAAGAAAGAAAACAGAAGCGAATTCCCCCAGGTTAAAGCAACTATATAGCGAACAGTACAGTCAGCTGGACAAGGAAGTTAAACGCCAAACCCGAGCCAACAAAAGGAATTTCCTAGACGATCTTGCAAGACAGGCAGAAGAGGCAGCACTGAGAAATGAACAAAGCACAGTATACAAAATAACTAAATTCATCAGCGGAAAACGAGGTGCAAACAATATTACATTAGTAAGAGATAAGCAAGGAAATCTCATCACGACAGCAGATGGACAGGAAACAAAATGGGCAGAGCACTTCAGAGAAACTCTGAACAAGGAACCACCAGATACACAACTGAATGTTCCTGAGGCTAAAAACGCTCTAGATGTAAATACAGACATTCCACGAAAAGAAGAAATCAACACAGCAATCAAAGTGTTAAAGAACGGAAAAGCTCCTGGCCATGATAACTTAAATGCAGAGCTATTTAAGACAGACCCAAAGCTAGCAGCAGAACTATTAGAACTACGATTTGCACAAGTCTGGAAAACGGGGACAACACCATCAGAGTGGAACAAAGGACAAATTGTCAAATTGCCTGTCACGTAGGTCTTTATATCATTAAATTGCCTACATCTTCTTCCTATTCTCTCACCCGCATCCTTTATTTTATTATCTTTCCTTACTTGTTTTTTTTCCTGTATTTTTCGCATCAATTGTTTTGCGAAAAATATTTTCTTCAGTATCCTCAAACTTTACCTTGTGTTTTTCTCATACTGGGATACGTAATTCTATTACTTAGATGTCAGTCAGACGAGAAGGGCAATTAAGTTGCGGCTATCTCAGACATCGAGCCGACTTGGGTCTGCACCTTCAGATGACACGACACTCCTGAGTTAGATTCTCGACGTAAACGCGTGAGAATGCTAGGAGAGAGCCGACATCCGTCTGCATTTTCACCGGTCAACCACGAGTTGCATCGGCCGAACGATTAAGTAGGAGCGAATATTTACACCTTATAGTCGCAGTTTCAGACAGGCTGTCTGGGATTTGAAACTGACACGCGTACATCGTGTTCAGTAGGTGGCAGTTACGACATGTTAGGTGTTAAACGTATCGTTAAGGCCGGAAAGGGGAGAGCATTTCGTTCTACGAAATAATAGTTCCTCCTTTGTCTGGTTTTAAGATATTAAACCTAGTTTGAAACTTTATTTTCATTCTTTCTCAATAATTCGCAGTAGACAGGTGGTTCGCGAAGAGTAAAGCCGTATAGCGAAGTTTCTCAGTTTGTTGCGACAATTTGTCGAACTTCTAGACTTCCATAAATATAGGCATATAATTCTTAATTGTGCGATATCCTGTAGTGCTGTGTTTGAGGTAAATATATTATTATCTAGTATTTTGTGAAATGATTAAGTGTTAAATCGCCGATTTTATTTCACTAGTTAGATTTTGTGCAGAGTGCTAAATTTATCTAGTCTGTATTATTTATAGTGACGAGTTACAGTGGAAAACAGAAATTATATTTCTTGCTTAAATTCAGTCGGCTAATAAAGAAATTTAATTTAACTTCTAAATAAATCAGACGAGAGAATATATTTTAAAAACTAAACTTATAACGCTAGATACATCATTGAGTGTTGACGAAATACGTATGTATTTTCTAATTCATGATGTTTGATTTTATTTACATAACTTACTTCACGGGAAGTTTTTAAATATAAGTCAAGCTGTAGGCTTGCCGTTTGAAATGTAAGTTATAACGAGTACATATTCTGTATATTATATTATACGTTGTTTTCTTCATTTAGCGAATGCTGGGGAAAACCCAACTTGCCGGCGTTTAGTAAAGAGACATAATTGTGAGAAGCATAGACATTTCCTATCTTTAACCACGTGGGTTTTTTTATTAAGTAACCCAGGTCTGACAGTGCATGTGCCATCAGAGATAAACAATAATACCAATCCCACTAACGGTTGCTAAAGACTAATGTGTATACTGGGCTTCTGAGCCAGTTCATCTTGCTTCTCAAATTGAAATATACATGCTGCCTGGCGGCGAGAATAATTACAAGAAATAACATTTAACAATTTCGACAACTATTGAAAGAGTGGATAGTGAACCAAGACTATCTGTTGAGAGCAGTTGTCCACTGGTCATCTTTCCCAAAATTAAGGAAATCCTCGTGTTTTTTTTCTGACTCTGTGTGCCCGTTTAAACTTGCTTATCCAACCTGATTCAAGTGACATTAACAGTAATCAAAATTTAACTGGTGAAGTGAATGCTCCCCGAAAACAGTGGAATAAACCTGTAATTGTAGAGCTGGGATTCGCTTTATCCAAAGAATACAGATTCACTGTAAAGAAGTGTCCTAAGGTTGCGCCAGACTGTGAACTACATCAAGTTTTTAGGTAAGAACGTGTGCCAGGGATCCCTGATGAAAGAACCGAGTGAAAGTGGACTGAGTGAGTTTTTTTTTTGATAACTATTGATTCACCCCCACGTCACAATCTCCTTACGGAAGAGTGGCTGCTTGAGTAAATTGTTCCTTTTTGAAGGACAATATTAGACCCTAATCATATGTATTTATGACTCTTTGGGCCATCATCTGTCTCATAACGGGGCTGTGGGCTAAACCTAGAGTTAATATCATAACGGGTCTATCATCCTTGTAGTATTTTCTTGAATTTGATGACTATTTGTATATGTTTTCTTTTGATGTAAATTTTATATGTTGTGTCGTAAGTTTAATATGATAAATAAAGTTAACCATACATTAATCAGCGTGTTGGTCAGCTCGTTCTAAAATATCTATATAATCATTGTTATAGTTTCCCCACGTCTGTGTGTCTACCTGTCGTCACTGTATGTGCGTGCACGTGAGTGGGTAGAGATCGGTTGGTATACATATATTTAATGTATATGTGGTAGACTGTCTGGCTGCTTAAAATCTGTCGTAGAAGATAGGTGAGAGAGAGAGAGAAAATTTTCTCGCATCTCAGAGACAGCCTCTATCACTATTCTATCATCTCACTCGTGGAATCTATTTCCTTTACTAACTCACCCTGGGACTCTCACTCATTCCAAGCTATTCAGAAGGGACCAACCCAAGTCTTAATTCTCCTATCGAAAATCTACAAAAAATGTGGTCTCGCCCGACGGATTTTTGAACTTAGAATAGGAAGACGAGTACGACAAATGTGGACTCGTCTATCTGGATTTTGAACTTAAGATTCTTTATTCTGAAATAGAGTAAGAGTGTGATGTCTTGTGAGTTGTTATATCTTTAAATAATTTATCCCCTAGACTAACGATCTGTTTTCGGGCGTGCTGACCACACAAACTGATAAGTTTTTTCCACAGCATTAGGAAGCATTATACATTTGGTTTACAGGTTGATTTTGTCGGAATACATGTTAATTAATGATTTTGTAATACTAAACGCTGGTAAAGTTTTGTGAGTGTATAACATTCACAAGGGTTCTGAAGCAGGAAGGTGTTTGAACTAAAGTTAAGGAGTGCGTTTCGGACTATTTGTCCAGATTAATTGCCTCCCTCACCCTAACTGTCTTCAGCGGTAAACTTGATAGTGGATTAAAATTAAGGGATTATTTTTCTCTTTAATTTTTACAATAATTATTTTGTTTCCACTGTAGCAACTTATTTTTCAGAAGTAATCTTAACTACCATTTAGTTGGCGTAGTCGTGTTTTGCATTAGGTGCTTTATTGCCGATTAATAGCAGCGATAGTTAGATTTTTATTTTTGGAGGAGGTATCCCAGGGTTAAATATATCATCTTTTGATTTTTTTTTGGTAATTTTTTTTCTCGTAAGTGGTAGGAACCAGTGTATCCTTTTTCCTATTTTCTTTCTCCACTAGTCTCAGTCACTGACATAATATGGCCGAGAGGGCAAAGCTTAGACAACTCCTCAGGGACGAAGCGAGAGAGGAGGGACTGGAAGGAGAGGAAGCGAAAGCGTTTGTCAGAGACGAACTTGAGAGATATGATGCGGAGAGGAAAGCAGCTGAAGCTAAAGAGGAAAAAGAAGAACTAAGGAGGAAAGAAGAAGCAGCGGAGAGGAAAGAAGCGGAAGACCGGCTATTACAGCAGAAGAAGATGGACGAGGAGATGGAAATTCGCAGGATACAGCATGAGGAAAAGGAGAAAGAGAGACAGCATGAGAAGGAGAGGGAAGAGAGACAGCATGAGTTGGCTCTTAAAACTCTTGAATTCCAAAGTCGTGGTGCTGCCTCTACCTCCAGCAATGGAGAGTCTTCTCCTCATTCTTCCTTAACTGATCCTGCCAATACTCAATCTACTCATCTCACTGCTATGTCTTTTCCGCTAGAATCTTTCCCTTGTCCAAATGAGAAGATTGACACTTGGCTAGAAAAATTTGAGAAAATTGCAACTCTGTACGGTTTAGAGAGGTCGCGTTGGAATATGAAGCTTTCCCAGGCTTTGAAAAGTTCTGCTTATGATGTTTACTCGAAACTGGAAAGCAGCCAACAAGACAACTATGATCTGTTGAAGAAAGCGCTACTGGAGCGCTTTGAAATGAACGCTCGCAAATTTTTGCAACTGTTTCGCAACAGCAGAAAGGAGAATTCTGAATCTTTTCACCAGTTCTCTTCCCGTCTAAAGGGATATTTGACAAAAGTGCCTTGAGCTCTCGCAGCTCACCTCTACCTATGAAGGTTTTGAGGAATTTGTTTTAACAGAACAAATAAAGAACACTTTGTCTGCTGATACCCGGAGATTTCTCGCTGAGCAGGGGGCAGAAAAACTTGAAGACATTTTGGAAAAGTCTGAGCGTTATTACAATGCGCTGGCTGAACTACCGGCCACAAAGCGGAAACCGACAGAGGAGCATTTTCGAAAACATAACCTAGAGCAATCTTCTCAGGCTTCTAACCAAAATAACCACAGAGAAACTGGACCTCAAAACCCCCCTCCTGAAAATCCAAGTTCTACAAGAACAAGTACCCCAACCACCCCAAACAGTCTGATCAACCCGACCGCCCTACATGGCAGCGTAGCCAGAAAGGACAAGGTGGCAAAGGGAGAACCCCTGAGCACGGGACATATGATCAGACCGAGCACACCGAGCCTAAACGCATCGGATGCTTGCTAACAGTCTCGCAAGGCGGAATTATTGACAGTGATTCCCAACCTGTTGGGGATAGACCCTCAACGCGAGGTACTGTTACTTTGAACGGTTCTCAAACTTCTTGCTTATTTGACACGGGGCTTTCTTACGATTGCATTGTTGCCAGAAACCTGGTCAAACCCGGTCAAGAGACAGCAGAGACCGTCCAACTTTGTGGAGTTCGTAAGAGTGATGCACCTACAGCGCTTCCCATCGCATTGGTGGAGATACACTCTGACTTTGTCAGAGGCGTGACCAAAGCGGCTGTTATGGATGATCCCATCTACCCAGTCATACTTGGCGGTAGATACGTGTGTATTGGGAAACCGGAAGAGCCGATTGTGGCAGCAGTAACTACAAGAGGGCAAACCAAGAAGGAACGGGAGCCTGCGCTTAATTTGTTACCTAGGGAACTTAAAGAAGCGCAATACAAGGACCCTACTTTGGCACCCTGCTTTAGGAAACTGCCCATGGCTAAGGAACCCAAACCGCACGGGGACATTTTTTCTGAGGATGGCGTACTTTATCGCAGAACAGGCAAGCCTGTCCAAGGTTACAACCAGCTCCTAGTACCGAAACAGTACAGAAGCCAAATCCTAGAAATGGGGCACTCTCTTCCCTTCAGCGGACATATGGGACAGAACGCCACAAACCACCGGATAACCACTCATTATTGGTGGCCAGAAGTAAATACTAATATTATCAGATATGTCAAATCCTGTGCCCAGTGCCAACGTGTACCACCCAAGCAACGGACACCCCCAGTCCACATGGGTGAAATGCCAATAGTGGGAACACCATTCGAACGGGTTGTGATCGACATTTTAGGCCTTTCGAAAGGACTAAAAGAAGGAACAGGTTCATCCTGACCTTAGTCGATACATGCACTTTATGGGCAGAAGCTATCCCGCTAACATGCGCAGATGCCAAGCATGTCGCAGAAGCCCTCGTGCAGATTTTCACTCGGTTGGGATTCCCTCAACAAGTGTTGACGGATAACGGATCTCCATACCGAAACCTGTTGATGGATGAGATCGTTAAGATCTTGAGGACCCAACACATCTACACTAAGCCATATACTCCGGCCGGAAATGGGCTCGTGGAACGTGCTAATGGAAACCTCAACATGCTGCTAAGTAAACTGGCACAAGTGAAACCTGAAGATTGGGACCTTTGTATTCCTGGAGCTTTATTTGGCTACAGAGAATCTCCTCATACTTCCACAGGATTTCCGCCAGCGACACTCTTATTCGGCAGACCCATTAAGGGCCCGCTTGAAGCCTTACTTCAGTCTCTGACAGACGAGAAGGCGGATGAGACAGTTGTCTCAGCAAGTAAATATGTGTCGGTTTTAAAGGAAAGGTTGAAACTAGGGTGGGACCTAGCAACGACTAACTTTAAGCGAGCACGCACAAAGCACGCTAACCGATACAGGAAAGTCGCGAAAGAAAGAGAACTGGAAGCAGGAGAGAAAGTTTTGGTGTTACTCCCTACCGGAAACAACCAACTGAAGATCGGATGGCAAGGGCCGTTTACCGTCCTGAAAAAGATTTCTAAGGCTAACTACCAGATCTCTATTCAAGGAAAGGAGAAGGTTTTCCATTTAAATCTCTTAAAGAGATACTTGGAAAGACCAGTGCCAACCTCCGACCATCTCCTGACGATCGCCAAAGCTGACGAAGATGATGATAGTGGCAGGGATATTCCACCACTATCACAGGAAATCTTTCAAAAATGTCAGAAGCGGCGACGCTCTTTCAAGCGCGCATGGGAGACATTCCAGAGGTAGGAAACTTTGAGGAGTAGACTTCATGAGTAGGAATTGGAGAGAGAGGGAGGGGGAAGATGAGAGGGAAGAAGACAGACACCCCGAAGCTACGGTTATAGGAAATTTAATTCCATAACGTAGACATGGAGTGCTTCCATATCTTAAAGGGGGGGACGTCCTGTCACGTAGGTCTTTATATCATTAAATTGCCTACATCTTCTTCCTATTCTCTCACCCGCATCCTTTATTTTATTATCTTTCCTTACTTGTTTTTTTTTTCCTGTATTTTTCGCATCACTTGTTTGCGAAAAATATTTTCTTCAGTATCCTCAAACTTTACCTTGTGTTTTTTCTCATACTGGGATACGTAATTCTATTACTTAGATGTCAGTCAGACGAGAAGGGCAATTAAGTTGCGGCTATCTCAGACATCGAGCCGACTTGGGTCTGCACCTTCAGATGACACGACACTCCTGAGTTAGATTCTCGACGTAAACGCGTGAGAATGCTAGGAGAGAGCCGACATCCGTCTGCATTTTCACCGGTCAACCACGAGTTGCATCGGCCGAACGCTTAAGTAGGAGCGAATATTTACACCTTATAGTCGCAGTTTCAGACAGGCTGTCTGGGATTTGAAACTGACACGCGTACATCGTGGTCAGTAGGTGGCAGTTACGACATGTTAGGTGTTAAACGTATCGTTAAGGCCGGAAAGGGGAGAGCATTTCGTTCTACGAAATAATAGTTCCTCCTTTGTCTGGTTTTAAGATATTAAACCTAGTTTGAAACTTTATTTTCATTCTTTCTCAATAATTCGCAGTAGACAGGTGGTTCGCGAAGAGTAAAGCCGTATAGCGAAGTTTCTCAGTTTGTTGCGACAATTTGTCGAACTTCTAGACTTCCATAAATATAGGCATATAATTCTTAATTGTGCGATATCCTGTAGTGCTGTGTTTGAGGTAAATATATTATTATCTAGTATTTTGTGAAGTGATTAAGTGTTAAATCGCCGATTTTATTTCACTAGTTAGATTTTGTGCAGAGTGCTAAATTTATCTAGTCTGTATTATTTATAGTGACGAGTTACAGTGGAAAACAGAAATTATATTTCTTGCTTAAATTCAGTCGGCTAATAAAGAAATTTAATTTAACTTCTAAATAAATCAGACGAGAGAATATATTTTAAAAACTAAACTTATAACGCTAGATACATCATTGAGTGTTGACGAAATACGTATGTATTTTCTAATTCATGATGTTTGATTTTATTTACATAACTTACTTCACTTCACGGGAAGTTTTTAAATATAAGTCAAGCTGTAGGCTTGCCGTTTGAAATGTAAGTTATAACGAGTACATATTCTGTATATTATATTATACGTTGTTTTCTTCATTTAGCGAATGCTGGGGAAAACCCAACTTGCCGGCGTTTAGTAAAGAGACATAATTGTGAGAAGCATAGACATTTCCTATCTTTAACCACGTGGGTTTTTTTTTATTAAGTAACCCAGGTCTGACAGTGCATGTGCCATCAGAGATAAACAATAATACCAATCCCACTAACGGTTGCTAAAGACTAATGTGTATACTGGGCTTCTGAGCCAGTTCATCTTGCTTCTCAAATTGAAATATACATGCTGCCTGGCGGCGAGAATAATTACAAGTAATAACATTTAACAATTTCGACAACTATTGAAAGAGTGGATAGTGAACCAAGACTATCTGTTGAGAGCAGTTGTCCACTGGTCATCTTTCCCAAAATTAAGGAAATCCTCGTGTTTTTTTCTGACTCTGTGTGCCCGTTTAAACTTGCTTATCCAACCTGATTCAAGTGACATTAACAGTAATCAAAATTTAACTGGTGAAGTGAATGCTCCCCGAAAACAGTGGAATAAACCTGTAATTGTAGAGCTGGGATTCGCTTTATCCAAAGAATACAGATTCACTGTAAAGAAGTGTCCTAAGGTTGCGCCAGACTGTGAACTACATCAAGTTTTTAGGTAAGAACGTGTGCCAGGGATCCCTGATGAAAGAACCGAGTGAAAGTGGACTGAGTGAGTTTTTTTTTTGGATAACTATTGATTCACCCCCACGTCACAATCTCCTTACGGAAGAGTGGCTGCTTGAGTAAATTGTTCCTTTTTGAAGGACAATATTAGACCCTAATCATATGTATTTATGACTCTTTGGGCCATCATCTGTCTCATAACGGGGCTGTGGGCTAAACCTAGAGTTAATATCATAACGGGTCTATCATCCTTGTAGTATTTTCTTGAATTTGATGACTATTTGTATATGTTTTCTTTTGACGTAAATTTTATATGTTGTGTCGTAAGTTTAATATGATAAATAAAGTTAACCATACATTAATCAGCGTGTTGGTCAGCTCGTTCTAAATATCTATATAATCATTGTTATAGTTTCCCCACGTCTGTGTGTCTACCTGTCGTCACTGTATGTGCGTGCACGTGAGTGGGTAGAGATCGGTTGGTATACATATATTTAATGTATATGTGGTAGACTGTCTGGCTGCTTAAAATCTGTCGTAGAAGATAGGCGAGAGAGAGAGAGAGAAAATTTTCTCGCATCTCAGAGACAGCCTCTATCACTATTCTATCATCTCACTCGTGGAATCTATTTCCTTTACTAACTCACCCTGGGACTCTCACTCATTCCAAGCTATTCAGAAGGGACCACCCCAAGTCTTAATTCTCCTATCGAAAATCTACGACAAATGGGGTCTCGCCCGACGGATTTTTGAACTTAGAATAGGAAGACGAGTACGACAAATGTGGACTCGTCTATCTGGATTTTGAACTTAAGATTCTTTATTCTGAAATAGAGTAAGAGTGTGATGTCTTGTGAGTTGTTATATCTTTAAATAATTTATCCCCTAGACTAACGATCTGTTTTCGGGCGTGCTGACCACACAAACTGATAAGTTTTTTCCACAGCATTAGGAAGCATTATACATTTGGTTTACAGGTTGATTTTGTCGGAATACATGTTAATTAATGATTTTGTAATACTAAACGCTGGTAAAGTTTTGTGAGTGTATAACATTCACAAGGGTTCTGAAGCAGGAAGGTGTTTGAACTAAAGTTAAGGAGTGCGTTTCGGACTATTTGTCCAGATTAATTGCCTCCCTTACCCTAACTGTCTTCAGCGGTAAACTTGATAGTGGATTAAAATTAAGGGATTATTTTTCTCTTTAATTTTTACAATAATTATTTTGTTTCCACTGTAGCAACTTATTTTTCAGAAGTAATCTTAACTACCATTTAGTTGGCGTAGTCGTGTTTTGCATTAGGTGCTTTATTGCCGATTAATAGCAGCGATAGTTAGATTTTTATTTTTGGAGGAGGTATCCCAGGGTTAAATATATCATCTTTTGATTTTTTTGGTAATTTTTTTCTCGTAAGTGGTAGGAACCAGTGTATCCTTTTTCCTATTTTCTTTCTCCACTAGTCTCAGTCACTGACATAATATGGCCGAGAGGGCAAAGCTTAGACAACTCCTCAGGGACGAAGCGAGAGAGGAGGGACTGGAAGGAGAGGAAGCGAAAGCGTTTGTCAGAGACGAACTTGAGAGATATGATGCGGAGAGGAAAGCAGCTGAAGCTAAAGAGGAAAAAGAAGAACTAAGGAGGAAAGAAGAAGCAGCGGAGAGGAAAGAAGCGGAAGACCGGCTATTACAGCAGAAGAAG
Source organism: Oreohelix idahoensis (assembly GCA_024509875.1). Lineage (NCBI taxonomy): Eukaryota > Metazoa > Mollusca > Gastropoda > Stylommatophora > Oreohelicidae > Oreohelix > Oreohelix idahoensis. The sequence continues at coordinate 104,322 of JAMPIV010003182.1, forward strand.
ATGGACGAGGAGATGGAAATTCGCAGGATACAGCATGAGGAAAAGGAGAAAGAGAGACAGCATGAGAAGGAGAGGGAAGAGAGACAGCATGAGTTGGCTCTTAAAACTCTTGAATTCCAAAGTCGTGGTGCTGCCTCTACCTCCAGCAATGGAGAGTCTTCTCCTCATTCTTCCTTAACTGATCCTGCCAATACTCAATCTACTCATCTCACTGCTATGTCTTTTCCGCTAGAATCTTTCCCTTGTCCAAATGAGAAGATTGACACTTGGCTAGAAAAATTTGAGAAAATTGCAACTCTGTACGGTTTAGAGAGGTCGCGTTGGAATATGAAGCTTTCCCAGGCTTTGAAAAGTTCTGCTTATGATGTTTACTCGAAACTGGAAAGCAGCCAACAAGACAACTATGATCTGTTGAAGAAAGCGCTACTGGAGCGCTTTGAAATGAACGCTCGCAAATTTTTGCAACTGTTTCGCAACAGCAGAAAGGAGAATTCTGAATCTTTTCACCAGTTCTCTTCCCGTCTAAAGGGATATTTGACAAAAGTGCCTTGAGCTCTCGCAGCTCACCTCTACCTATGAAGGTTTTGAGGAATTTGTTTTAACAGAACAAATAAAGAACACTTTGTCTGCTGATACCCGGAGATTTCTCGCTGAGCAGGGGGCAGAAAAACTTGAAGACATTTTGGAAAAGTCTGAGCGTTATTACAATACGCTGGCTGAACTACCGGCCACAAAGCGGAAACCGACAGAGGAGCATTTTCGAAAACATAACCTAGAGCAATCTTCTCAGGCTTCTAACCAAAATAACCACAGAGAAACTGGACCTCAAAACCCCCCTCCTGAAAATCCAAGTTCTACAAGAACAAGTACCCCAACCACCCCAAACAGTCTGATCAACCCGACCGCCCTACATGGCAGCGTAGCCAGAAAGGACAAGGTGGCAAAGGGAGAACCCCTGAGCACGGGACATATGATCAGACCGAGCACACCGAGCCTAAACGCATCGGATGCTTGCTAACAGTCTCGCAAGGCGGAATTATTGACAGTGAATCCCAACCTGTTGGGGATAGACCCTCAACGCGAGGTACTGTTACTTTGAACGGTTCTCAAACTTCTTGCTTATTTGACACGGGGCTTTCTTACGATTGCATTGTTGCCAGAAACCTGGTCAAACCCGGTCAAGAGACAGCAGAGACCGTCCAACTTTGTGGAGTTCGTAAGAGTGATGCACCTACAGCGCTTCCCATCGCATTGGTGGAGATACACTCTGACTTTGTCAGAGGCGTGACCAAAGCGGCTGTTATGGATGATCCCATCTACCCAGTCATACTTGGCGGTAGATACGTGTGTATTGGGAAACCGGAAGAGCCGATTGTGGCAGCAGTAACTACAAGAGGGCAAACCAAGAAGGAACGGGAGCCTGCGCTTAATTTGTTACCTAGGGAACTTAAAGAAGCGCAATACAAGGACCCTACTTTGGCACCCTGCTTTAGGAAACTGCCCATGGCTAAGGAACCCAGACAGCACGGGGACATTTTTTCTAAGGATGGCGTACTTTATCGCAGAACAGGCAAGCCTGTCCAAGGTTACAACCAGCTCCTAGTACCGAAACAGTACAGAAGCCAAATCCTAGAAATGGGGCACTCTCTTCCCTTCAGCGGACATATGGGACAGAACGCCACAAACCACCGGATAACCACTCATTATTGGTGGCCAGAAGTAAATACTAATATTATCAGATATGTCAAATCCTGTGCCCAGTGCCAACGTGTACCACCCAAGCAACGGACACCCCCAGTCCACATGGGTGAAATGCCAATAGTGGGAACACCATTCGAACGGGTTGTGATCGACATTTTAGGGCCTTTCGAAAGGACTAAAAGAAGGAACAGGTTCATCCTGACCTTAGTCGATACATGCACTTTATGGGCAGAAGCTATCCCGCTAACATGCGCAGATGCCAAGCATGTCGCAGAAGCCCTCGTGCAGATTTTCACTCGGTTGGGATTCCCTCAACAAGTGTTGACGGATAACGGATCTCCATACCGAAACCTGTTGATGGATGAGATCGTTAAGATCTTGAGGACCCAACACATCTACACTAAGCCATATACTCCGGCCGGAAATGGGCTCGTGGAACGTGCTAATGGAAACCTCAACATGCTGCTAAGTAAACTGGCACAAGTGAAACCTGAAGATTGGGACCTTTGTATTCCTGGAGCTTTATTTGGCTACAGAGAATCTCCTCATACTTCCACAGGATTTCCGCCAGCGACACTCTTATTCGGCAGACCCATTAAGGGCCCGCTTGAAGCCTTACTTCAGTCTCTGACAGACGAGAAGGCGGATGAGACAGTTGTCTCAGCAAGTAAATATGTGTCGGTTTTAAAGGAAAGGTTGAAACTAGGGTGGGACCTAGCAACGACTAACTTTAAGCGAGCACGCACAAAGCACGCTAACCGATACAGGAAAGTCGCGAAAGAAAGAGAACTGGAAGCAGGAGAGAAAGTTTTGGTGTTACTCCCTACCGGAAACAACCAACTGAAGATCGAATGGCAAGGGCCGTTTACCGTCCTGAAAAAGATTTCTAAGGCTAACTACCAGATCTCTATTCAAGGAAAGGAGAAGGTTTTCCATTTAAATCTCTTAAAGAGATACTTGGAAAGACCAGTGCCAACCTCCGACCATCTCCTGACGATCGCCAGAGCTGACGAAGATGATGATAGTGGCAGGGATATTCCACCGCTATCACAGGAAATCTTTCAAAAATGCCAGAAGCGGCGACGCTCTTTCAAGCGCGCATGGGAGACATTCCAGAGGAAGGAAAACTTTGGGGAGTAGACTTGAGTAGGAATTGGAGAGAGATGGAGGGGGAAGATGAGAGGGAAGAAGACAGACACCCCGAAGCTACGGTTATAGGAAATTTAATTCCATAACGTAGACATGGAGTGCTTCCATATCTTAAAGGGGGGACGTCCTGTCACGTAGGTCTTTATATCATTAAATTGCCTACATCTTCTTCCTATTCTCTCGCCCGCATCCTTTATTTTATTATCTTTCCTTACTTGTTTTTTTTTCCTGTATTTTTCGCATCACTTGTTTTGCGAAAAATATTTTCTTCAGTATCCTCAAACTTTACCTTGTGTTTTTCTCATACTGGGATACGTAATTCTATTACTTAGATGTCAGTCAGACGAGAAGGGCAATTAAGTTGCGGCTATCTCAGACATCGAGCCGGCTTGGGTCTGCACCTTCAGATGACACGACACTCCTGAGTTAGATTCTCGACGTAAACGCGTGAGAATGCTAGGAGAGAGCCGACATCCGTCTGCATTTTCACCGGTCAACCACGAGTTGCATCGGCCGAACGATTAAGTAGGAGCGAATATTTACACCTTATAGTCGCAGTTTCAGACAGGCTGTCTGGGATTTGAAACTGACACGCGTACATCGTGTTCAGTAGGTGGCAGTTACGACATGTTAGGTGTTAAACGTATCGTTAAGGAGCATTTCGTTCTACGAAATAATAGTTCCTCCTTTGTCTGGTTTTAAGATATTAAACCTAGTTTGAAACTTTATTTTCATTCTTTCTCAATAATTCGCAGTAGACAGGTGGTTCGCGAAGAGTAAAGCCGTATAGCGAAGTTTCTCAGTTTGTTGCGACAATTTGTCGAACTTCTAGACTTCCATAAATATAGGAACATAATTCTTAATTGTGCGATATCCTGTAGTGCTGTGTTTGAGGTAAATATATTATTATCTAGTATTTTGTGAAGTGATTAAGTGTTAAATCGCCGATTTTATTTCACTAGTTAGATTTTGTGCAGAGTGCTAAATTTATCTAGTCTGTATTATTTATAGTGACGAGTTACAGTGGAAAACAGAAATTATATTTCTTGCTTAAATTCAGTCGGCTAATAAAGAAATTTAATTTAACTTCTAAATAAATCAGACGAGAGAATATATTTTAAAAACTAAACTTATAACGCTAGATACATCATTGAGTGTTGACGAAATACGTATGTATTTTCTAATTCATGATGTTTGATTTTATTTACATAACTTACTTCACGGGAAGTTTTTAAATATAAGTCAAGCTGTAGGCTTGCCGTTTGAAATGTAAGTTATAACGAGTACATATTCTGTATATTATATTATACGTTGTTTTCTTCATTTAGCGAATGCTGGGGAAAACCCAACTTGCCGGCGTTTAGTAAAGAGACATAATTGTGAGAAGCATAGACATTTCCTATCTTTAACCACGTGGGTTTTTTTATTAAGTAACCCAGGTCTGACAATGCATGTGCCATCAGAGATAAACAATAATACCAATCCCACTAACGGTTGCTAAGGACTAATGTGTATACTGGGCTTCTGAGCCAGTTCATCTTGCTTCTCAAATTGAAATATACATGCTGCCTGGCGGCGAGAATAATTACAAGAAATAACATTTAACAATTTCGACAACTATTGGAAGAGTGGATAGTGAACCAAGACTATCTGTTGAGAGCAGTTGTCCACTGGTCATCTTTCCAAAAATTAAGGAAATCCTCGTGTTTTTTCTGACTCTGTGTGCCCGTTTAAACTTGCTTATCCAACCTGATTCAAGTGACATTAACAGTAATCAAAATTTAACTGGTGAAGTGAATGCTCCCCGAAAACAGTGGAATAAACCTGTAATTGTAGAGCTGGGATTCGCTTTATCCAAAGAATACAGATTCACTGTAAAGAAGTGTCCTAAGGTTGCGCCAGACTGTGAACTACATCAAGTATTTAGGTAAGAACGTGTGCTAGGGATCCCTGATGAAAGAACCGAGTGAAAGTGGACTGAGTGAGTTTTTTTTGATAACTATTGATTCACCCCCACGTCACAATCTCCTTACGGAAGAGTGGCTGCTTGAGTAAATTGTTCCTTTTTGAAGGACAATATTAGACCCTAATCATATGTATTTATGACTCTTTGGGCCATCATCTGTCTCATAACGGGGCTGTGGGCTAAACCTAGAGTTAATATCATAACGGGTCTATCATCCTTGTAGTATTTTCTTGAATTTGATGACTATTTGTATCTGTTTTCTTTTGACGTAAATTTTATATGTTGTGTCGTAAGTTTAATATGATAAATAAACTTAACCATAAATTAATCAGCGTGTTGGTCAGCTCGTTCTAAATATCTGTGACGTACGTCTAGTTTGACAAGTGAATTCTCCCTGATATGATGGATGATTTAAAGGGACTTTTAGCTTTTCATAACATTAGAACCCCTGAACATTTGTTTTAACTTTTCGTTTGCCAGAACTCATTCCACCGGGACTCATTTAGCATGCGGCACGAGATCAAAGAGACAGACTGAGGGATTTCAGGGGAGACTATCGGCGCTATCAAAGACAGTAGTGGTCCCTGATACGAGACGCAGTTGCTTGCCGCTAATTTCGCGTCTCGGTGTCAATCGCAACCGAGCGAACGGGGGAAAGCCGAAACGGGCAGCAGCGAGCGGATACGAAGACCAGGGGGCGGATACGAAGACCAGGGGGCGGCTTCTTCTCTTGATTTGGCGGTCAGATCCCCAAATCGTTCGTGAGATCAAATAAGCTGTCAAGTTTATCATGTCCCACTCAACTTACATTCCATTTTAGCTAAATAGACCATCAAGACTAGACACGTTGTCATTCGCTGGCCAGAACTTGATAGTAGCACTAGCGATATTTGAAATCTTGCTAGATTATCCCATGGATTTTCATTTTATTTGCAGTGAATTCTATTTCTGTGCAAAGCGGTAATATATATATATTGTGTAAAGTGATCAGTGGTCTAGTTCATTCATTATATTTCATTGGATTTTGTGTTAATTTAAACCTATTAAATTAAACCATCTCAATAGTTCCAGTTGTAAATATAATGATCTATCTATTATATTATTTCAAAAGATAATAGATGCTTAAATTAACTTTTAAAGTCGCGAAGGAATTTATAATTAATAAATTTAGTTAAGTCCTATATTTATAGATGTGTGATTTAACCACTAGAACTCGCGCAGTGTTTATTAAATACATAATTAAATACTCGAGTGTATAATAGGCTTAACGGGAAATTTATCGCGCGCTTAGAAGATTATTTGTTTTAAAGTATGATTATGTTGTTATGGGTTTTCTATCTTTTTCTCTAGATTGATCACCTTTTGCAATCCCAGCAATAACGAAATCTTTCAGAGTTTCCATACTCGGTTCTTAAACTTCCAGACAGTTTGATGAGACATTTTTTTAAAGTAAATCTTGTGGTGGTCCGGTACGGCCTAGCTAACATAATTACATGAAAGAAAGCCTACCCAAGATCATTTGATTATTATCATCAAATTAAATCTGTAAGATAAACTGGAAGATGAACAGTGCCAGTAGCGATAGTTTATATACTGCTCTATTGTGAGAGATTACCGATTTACCTGACTGTGACCGAGCAGAGTTTTTCCTCACTGGATTAAAAAAACTTTCCCGGTCAGTGACTATCATCACGCAGTGAAGGATTATACCATCACCTCATTTTTCACCCCTATGTCGAACTGCGTCAGTGCCATCCCATAGACTCGTTTCTTTATAATAAAACACAAGAACTCTTAGAACTTCAAGTCCGGCGATAAGCGGGAATATTTGCTCTCAGTGAATCCTCGCATTATCTGGGGCGGGACATAGAAGGACTAGACAGTTGTCATACGTCAAGAGTTAATTATTGTGTTTATCATTCTAAGGGATTGTCTGATGCTGCAACTCGGTAAGTGTGTGGTGTATATGAGTGTGGATCCGCACAGTGTGTATGAATGACAGATTTAATTTTTTTGCAAGAAACCATTTGTTAACTTGCCTACCGGGTAATACGTTTCCTGTATACCCGGCATTGTTCCTTTAGTGGGATAATTTGTTAACTCTGTTTCATCCCCCCCCCCCTTTTTTTTTCTTTGCTTAGTAAAGGGAAGACACCAGTTGGGATAACAGTATTTTTTTGTCTACCACCATAACTAATTTGGTAACACCTCTTTTCAGAGTAATTAACTTCACTGTTAGGTTAACGTACCCGTGTTCCTGATATTATCTATCTCTGGACTGGGTTTATCTTTGTCTAATAAGCGGGAAGGGCTTAGTCGATACCAATCTTCTTCACCCCTCCCAAACTTGTTATTTGCATTTGTGTACTTATGATAATTTATGTAATACCTGATATTTGTTAGTGATTGATGTTTTAAAGTGAATAAAATCACATAAACTCATTTAGTTCTGTGTTGGATGTACCCAAAGCCCAACTTTTCCCCTATTCGTTTAATATAGTTTGTATCTACATCGTCTGTGTGTGTGAAAAACACCAAATCGGTGTGCGCGCAGATGCGGGTCTGGAAAACTGGCAAATAATTGTTTGACCAGGAGAGTGAAAGAGAAGATTGAGAGAAACGATTTGTCGTAAATAAGTCTGTCTTTACTCTCCTCCAGCACGCTGTGAAGCAACTATTTAATATCTACATTTTCTATCACTGAGCTTTCCATCATCATTTTCCACTCTAAACCGGACCACTATTTCTACGACTCTTTTCTCTCAAAATAAATTTACGACAATATTTGGCTGGCTCGCCGGGATTATTTTGAGATACATTTGATGCACACATATTTGTGGGCTGGTTCTGGGATCTTGAGCTACATTTGAGGCAATCGCATAGCCGGGTTAAAGATATTTTGAGTCTGATTTAGTCTGGGTCTAACTAGGTAGAGTGTGAATGATTTGTCTTGTGAATTAGGGAAATAAATAAATAATTACACCCCTAGACAAACGTTCTTTAAGTATTTGGGTTGTCCACACAGCATATTTACAGGTTGTTTTCTCTCCACAGCAGTAGAAAGTACAGATAAACAAAAATATTTGCTATTTTAATTATCCTCTGGCGGAGATAATTCAATTTCTTTCTTTATAAGAGTTGCTGGGATTGCGTGATTGTTTTACAGTCACTAAGGTTTTTGAAGTTAAAAAGAGTTGAGCTTAGCTAAAGACGGATTGTTCTGATTTTTAAAAATTAAGTTAACAACGTCTCATCTCAATAATTGACTTTAGGGACGAAGTTTGTTGTCAGAGATTTAAAATTTAGGGGAAAATTTTTTTTTTTCCTTTTATATTGTTTTAATTTAAAATTTTCTCTACTGTTAGTAAAAGTAGATTCTTTTCCAGTGTAACTTACCATTTAGTGGCGTAGTCGCTTGCGTTTAGAGCCTTAATTGCCAGATAATAGCAGCGATAAGTTTGCACAGTACAGGTAGGAGGTAACTCAAGTAAATTTTTTTTTACTTTGGTTTTTTTCGTAGCGGCTTTGAGTTTTCCCCTTCTTGTTCCATCTTACTATTCTCTAGTCTTAGAAGCATCCAGTTCTTTGACAATGGCAGAGAGAATTAGGATAAGATCCCTTTTGAGGCAAGAGGCCAAGGACTCAGGACTAGACACAGAAGCTGCGAATCTGTTTATCAACCAGGAACTTCAAAGGTATGACGCGGAGGAAGAGAGGGCAGAAGCTAGGAAGAAAGAAGCGGACGATCGTCAATTGGAGCAGAAGAAAATTGAGGCAGAGATGGACGCCCGCAGGGAAAGAGAGAAGGAGAGACAACGCGAAGAGAGAGACAAGGAAAGACAGCATGAATTAGCGCTCAAGGCTTTAGAGAGTCGGAGTGCCTCTACTTCAAATAATGGAGATATACAGAAAGTAGTACAGAATTTACCACCACATACTCGCTTAAAAACAACAGAAGTACAAATAAAAATAGTAGATGGAACAACCAAACACTCCGACCCAGTCAGTCTTATGAGTGCATCACAACGAACCATTGATGCCTACCCTGAAGAATAGTTGCAAGTCTATACTGACGGATCTGCATTTAAGGCCACCATCAAAGCAGGTTATGGAGTCTACATGTGTTATCCAGACGGATCCTTCGACAGCTGTTTGATGCATGCGTGGAGTTTTGGTCCAATTACGAAGCTGAAATCACTGCACTGGAAACAGCCGTATACCATCTGAAGACTGTATTCGATGCCTTTCTCTCAAAGGCTCAAAATATCGTCATCTTTACTAACTCAGTGTCTGACCTTCAAGCTTTGGAAGGCAGTGGACATTGTAGAACTGAACGCCAAATTAATCCTGGATGCTGATCAGCTTATCACTTCATTTGGAATCAGAATAAGTATGCAGTGGATCCTCAGTCACTCAGATACAACAGGTAATGACATAGCAGACAGATTAGCAAAGAAAGGAACAAAGCAAGAACAACCACTCACAGCAACAACTCTCCAAACAGCCAAATCACTCATACGAACAACAAACAAAGAAACTTGGCTGAACAGATGGGCCATGGGAAACACCGGGAGAGAGATTTACAGACATATGGCTGGTCCTGATCCTAATGACAACATCGGCCATCTTACAAGGAAGGATCAGAGCACCATTTTTTGGCTCAGAACACAACATATATCACTCAACAGTCACTTGAACAGAATTCAACCACAACATTCTCCAGAGTGCCAGCTGTGTAACTACCCCTACGAAACTGTTTACCACCACCTCTTTGAGTGTCCGCCACTCGATGATGTTAGGAAAATGGTCTCTTCCTCCCAGGCCAGATAAGTGGAACACCTTATACGGAGAAACAAAACAACTTACAAAAACATGCAGATATCACTACATGGCATTGGGCTGAAGGGTGAGAGCCCAAGCACCGCTGGATCAGTAACAACAACAACAACAACAACCTGTGTCACTGTCTAGCCTGCAGATACACATTACATTCTTTTGTTTTTGTTATCTTTATCATATTCCATTCTACAGATACACTTTACTTTGTTTTCTTTTTTATATCTGTCATATTCTATCCTAGAGATACACATAGCTTCGTTTTTTTTTTTCGTTTGTCAAATTCTAGTGTACTATACACATTACTTTGTTTCTTACTTTTGTCACTTTCTAGTCTACAGCCACTGAGATCGTTCATTACAACCGCCAAGGGCCTTATCAACAGAGGGGATGCTATGAGGTCTAGGAGTAACAGCAGCGTCATCTCGTCCTGTAGTGGGAGTATAAGTGAGCTAACTCCACAGTCACGGTATGTGACCATCTATCTATCTATCTATCTATCTATCTATCTATCTATCTATCTATCTATCTATCTATCTATCTATCTATCTATCTATCTATCTATCTATCTATCTATCTATCTATCTATCCATCTATCCATCCATCCATCCATCCATCCATCCATCCATCCATCCACACTCTCTCTCCTTATCTATCTATCTATCTATCTATCTATCTATCTATCTATCTATCTATCTATCTATCTATCTATCTATCTATCTATCTATCTATCTATCTATCTATCTATCTATCTATCTATCTATCTATCTATCTATCTATCTGTCTGTCTGTCTGTCTGTCTGTCTGTCTGTCTGTCTGTCTGTCTGTCTGTCTGTCTGTCTGTCTGTCTCTGTCTGTCTATCTATCTATCTATCTATCTATCTATCTATCTATCTATCTATCTATCTATCTATCTATCTATCTGTCTGTTTGTCTGTCTGTCTATCTATCTATCCATCCATCCACCCCCTCTCTCCTTCTCTATCTATCTATCTATCTATCTATCTATCTATCTATCTATCTATCTATCTATCTATCTATCTATCTATCTATCTATCTATCTATCTATCTATCTATCTATCTATCTATCTATCTATCTATCTATCTATCTATCTATCTATCCATCCATCGATCCATCCATCCACCCCCTCTCTCCTTCCCTTTCTATCTATCTATCTATCTATCTATCTATCTATCTATCTATCTATCTATCTATCTATCTATCTATCTATCTATCTATCTATCTATCTATCTATCTATCTATCTATCTATCTATCTGTCTGTCTGTCTGTCTGTCTATCTATCTATCCATCCATCCACCCCCTCTCTCCTTCCCTATCTATCTATCTATCTATCTATCTATCTATCTATCTATCTATCTATCTATCTATCTATCTATCTATCTATCTATCTATCTATCTGTCTGTCTGTCTGTCTGTCCGTCCGTTATCTATCTATCTATCTATCTATCTATCTATCTATCTATCTATCTATCTATCTATCTATCTATCTATCTATCTATCTATCTATCTATATATCTATCTATCTATTTATCTATCTATCTATCTATCTATCTATCTATCTATCTATCTATCTATCTATCTATATATCTATCTATCTATCTATCTATCTATCTATCTATCTATCTATCTATTTGTCTGTCAATCTAGCTACAATATCTATCTATCTATCTATCTATCTATCTATCTATCTATCTATCTATCTATCTATCTATCTATCTATCTATCTATCTGTCTGGCTGGCTGACAGTCTGTCTCCCTCTCAGTCTGCCTGTCTGTCTGCCTGTCTGTCTGCCTGTCTGTCTGCCTCTCTGTCTGTCTGCCCGACTATCCGTCCGACTGGCCGTCCAATATCTATAGATCCATTCATTTATCCATCGAAACATCCATCCACCCATTCATCCGTACCGTCATCTCTGTCTATCCCTTAACCCGAGCACCCACAAATACATCTGTCTGTCTAAACGTTTCCCTCATCCAATAAAAATTGAGAATAAAACCACCCGACTTTGCTCTATAACAGGAGTCGGCAACCGCTCGATCGCACCATACTGTAGATCAGAGAGTACAGTTTGGTAGATATCTGGATGACGGAGAGGGGAAAACGAAAGAATTTTTAAGCTATGGATATTTCCGACTAGGCCTCTGAATGACATTTAAAAAGCGCGATATCACAATCAATAAATGTACCTTTTTCCTCGTTCACAGTCAAAACCAGGGAGCTAGCTTTCTAAAATACACATTACTCGTAAACGTTATCAGATAGGAAAGAGATTTATTTCTTTGTAGTGAGTTTAACATTCGGTAACATGCAATTTAATTTGAATTTTCTACTGCTTCGTTGACGGGATTGCAGGAAAAATATCGTCCAGCAGAGATTTGAGCAGCACTTATTCCAAATGCCATGTGTTGGGGACTGCTGCATGGTATGCAATCATCTTGGTGGGTTTTAATTTACTTGAGATGATTGCACCATTCAGCATCCTAACTAGATATACTTGAACGTTATTCGTGGTGAATGATGGCGCGGAAGACTTAGTAACGAGAAGAGTCTGTGTATGTGCCTTGCGGCCGTTGGTTGTGTACGACCTTCTAAGTGTGAGTTTTTAAACCACATCATAGCATACTAAAGGATGTGTGTCTGTAGACACCGTTGATTATATTTTAAATAAATGTACGGACCGGAGAGTCCATTGGATAGGTTCTAGGCGGTATTAATGAAAATGAATAATTTATAAACGCGGTATTCGCAAAATACTATTGTCGTGGCAATGGTTGCCATGTGAAATATATTACTCGTATAAGAAGGTCAAGTAAAAGTTGGCGCGTATAGCCAAAACTAGTTTTAATGTGAAGAAGAAACGTGTTATTTAAAGCTGGACTAGTGAGCTAATTCTAATCAATTCATGAGATTTGGAAAAAGAGACATAGTGAAGTTAATACGAATAATTTCGACGGTATATATTGTTCAAGAAATAATAAACTTGGCAGACCAATATTTTAACGGTCGTGATCGACACATGATGTCGTGTGCAAAGAACAGTAATAGCATATACTAATTTTGATGCTGACTCAGATGTGAACTATAGAATTCAAATGTTGTAATTTACTCGTGGATCATCATAGATGTATCTTGTTACGATAAAATGTTTTGGAAAGTCGTCAATAACAGACTTGTTTCACTGAACTTGTTCTCCATTTGATTCAAATGCAAGTTCGCACTGATTATAATGCTTATAATTGACTATAATTGTCAAATAACGAATACTTATTTTTTGTTTGACAATTATAGTCAATTATAAGCATCTTTGAACAATAACACGCCTAGAACGATTGTAGTAAAGTAAATCTGTGTGACACCCCGCTCAAATTTCTCCACTTGAAAATTAACTAACGTACTCCTAAAATCTATTAATAACTACCGCATTTGAAATTTATCTCAAGGCCACCGTAAAATCAACCGCCAACAATTTGACTAAAGAATTTGAATTTTTCTACTACACCAAGTTAAAAAGGTTACTACCCCCAAACCCCCCCCCCCCCCCTAATATTTATTAACGAACGGCGTAAAAATTAACAACCAATCGGATTGTTACCTCGTTTTATAGTGACGATAAAATTTTTGGTTGGAGTGAGGAAAATGTCTAATATGTGTTTTTACCAAAAATTAAATAATTTATTCCTCACAAACTAAAGAGAATTAAAAGGAAAGAGATATCTGGAATTGTAGCGCTGATATTGATTAACATAATACCATAAAGATTTTCCATTAATAAAACTATCTTGACGTAGAAACATTTATTTTAATAATATTTTCAGTTCGGGAAAAAGCACAATTAATTACTTAAAAATTACACAGATGAAAACGGGGAAAAATAAATAAAGGAAACCAATAGGGATAGATAGAGGACAGCTGGCCGTTTAATAATCAATTTTGATATTAAAAATCGGTCTATAAATAACTGAGATATATAATATATAAATAAAATCAGACGAGCGAACACACTGAACAACGCTCAATGTTTATGGTCCAAAATTAGTTAATTTTTTTGATGCGTCTTTTGATTGGCTGGTTGGAATTGATAACTTTAAACCCTGCTTGGATAAGTCCGCCATTTGAGAAAAACTTAAGCACAGAAAGGTTGAGAGCAAATGCAAAGCGTTGGTGACAAATGCCTTTGCCGTCTGGACGACACAGCAGTCTGGAATTGAGCCATTTACTGCTAGTCAATCCTGTGATTGTGTGATTATTCTTTACTTGTGGTAAGATAAATAAGTATTAGTATTTCATTGGCATGCAACTGGCCACAGACTGTGCGCCATATTTTGTTGTTCGACATTGCCAGTTGGAAGAGGTTACGACATCCTAAGTAGGAAATGCCTAAGCAGACTTAGAGGGAAGTGAAACTAATTTGTGTTTGAATATTGCCATAAAATCTTACAACTGTAAGTCCAGAGGCCACTAGCAATCTTCTGCAGTGCCACAGTGTTCTAATGACACATGAAAACAGACCTAGGATGTTTGAACAAAAGATTTAACAGGCCACAAGAAGAAATATGTATACCCCAGCTGATTTTAGGGAGGACAATCAATGCTTAAGGTGACAGGGGCGTTGCAGCCATATGGAAAGAAGAATGTAAACACAGGACGGAGTGAAGTCAAAGAAAATAGGGTCTGGTGCAAATGGTTCGCACACGTGACTGATCCCAGAAAATCTTAGTATTGATTAGTTGTGGAATTGTTATAGCCAGCATATAAAAGGGAGGGAATATCCTTCTTTTTCAGGGTTATATTGCCTATTACTTAGTGGTGGCAGGAAACCTGGTGCAGGCAGACCTTATGTACATTGAAGCCTCAGTAAAGCTGCATGCTGCATCAGTGGTCAGAAGACAACTCTTGTGTTGACTTTGCATAGTCTACAGTCATCCACCTCAGACAGGCTGTCAGGTCAAGTCCCTTTAAATGGGCATATGAGATCTCATCTTAACAATTTCCACAACCAGAACACAAATTCCTGTGGGCGTGATGATACCAACAGACCCTCACATAATTGACTCTTGGTTATAGAAAGTATCAAATCAGACTGTGGGATACATATACAATGACACTTTAATATACCAGTTATGGACAAAGGGTCCTCTTTATTTATTTATATGTTGTATATAAAATTTTCTTGATTTGAAAACATTCCTGTCCCAAAAGAATTGAGGTACAGGAAAATAAAAAATTGTAATATATTAAATATAACTTTACCAACAGGCTAACTTACTTCACTTTTATTGAGTTAAAGTTATGTTTGACATTGTTCATACATCACAATAGATACATTACCCTAGACACTTGCCATACAACATCACAGAGATTATTTTACACAGAGTGAGAACTTAGAGAGGTAGCGGATAGGGACCCTGACATCACCGTCATCAATTAAACTCAGGAAACTTACACAGCTGGACCTTACTTTGTTTACCCTTAGTGTAGTAACATCAATAATCTCTCACATACCACAACGATAATATAATAAATGAAGACTCACGAAATATACTAAGAACTATTTATTGAAGAATTATTAACGAATATAGCTGCCATAAAGAAACAACGAACCCACGGTTGCAGTACTGAAAATTTGACATTCATTGAAACTATAACTAGAGAACAAATATATATTCGCTGAAACTATAACTGGAGAAAAAATATATATTCGCTGAATTGTATTTCAAAAAAAAAAACTTTCATTTTTTTTCCGGGGGGTGTGGTAAAACTGTTGCGTGCAGTTTCCTAGCTAGTAATTTAGTCTGTCTGTATACTTGTTTATGTTTGAAAATATTTTGTAATAAGATTTTGGGTCTAAGGTATTTTTCGTTAGAACCCTAATCAAAGGGCGGATACTCATTTTTTGCTTTGAGTGAAAGTAAATATGTGGTTGCCTCCTCTTGTCTATTAGTCAAAGCGTTCGATTCTTAGAACCGAACTTAGGCCTAGCTGGCCATATAAGGTTCTATAACTGACTTGATAGTTCAGAGGTTAAGCGTACATAGCGCATGCTCGAACTGGGAGTTTTGTTGGGGAAGAGACTTCCTGTGCGTGAAATTGATCTGGGTTCTGTCAGACAATAATGTCTGTTGTTTCTCTCTGCATTACCTTTGGGGATGGAAACTCTTCCACTTGTTATTTAAGGTTCCCCTGTGTTATTCTGTTCGTCAGGAAGGCGACAGTTGTTATTAAGTTGTGTTAGGAATTCGAAGCAAGGTAAAAATGAACTTTAAAACTTCCTTCGTTCGCAGCGTTTGCAGAACATATTATGAGTCAAACTGTGAGAAGAAGCTCACGGAGGTTTGAAATGCAGAGTACTTTATTTGCTATGCTCGGTGGAGCCAATTAAGACTGTTAGTCTTAGATTTACACAGAAACCCAGGAGAATAGATATTATTCTGAAAAAACCCGCATGTTAGCGGTATATTTTGAACATGGACGATTATGTCTATGTATGAGGAATCCACAGTGTTTACTGTTTCATAGAGGCCTAATATAACTATCTGGAGTGGAAGACCAGATGAGTTACAAGTTATTGTTATTATAACTATGGTGATGAAAACTCGCCTGGTGTACGAGGGAGTTATTTGAAGTACCTGACGCGCTGAGTCAGTGGTACCATTAATGTTATAAGACTATCTTCGAAAGGACAGATCATTGTCGATTCGTCCGACTAGAGGGATGGACTATGCTATTTCGTCGCCCGCCATGTTTGGGGTCGACGGGAGACTTAAGAAGATATCTGACATGGTGAAGTCAGAATGAAATTGATGGATGTTTATACAGCCATTAATTGGAGTCAGCAACATATTGATATATGAATATTTATTGAACTTGTTTCCATTCAATCGTAGTGAACTGTCTTCACGTCCGCTATGTTCCTGTGTCATACTTATATGAACTTGTCTACGTTGTCTTGTCGCTGTGACTAAAATAAATGGTTGAAATGTCAACAGCTGTTCACCTATATTTTTGACTCCATGCCTGTGACAACTACGATATATGGTTCTACCAACTCAACATCTATACCTCTATATGTGATGAATGCTACACACTCTCATATGTTATGTATTGTGAGGCAAGTATGTACTGCTGCATAGACGTCTACCTTGTCGAACTTTCTAACACGCATTCGCGCTATGTTGACATCACAAAGCACCCTACCTTACCAGCCACTACAACTATAGCACATTATACCAGTATCAGTCAGTGAGGTACCAGACAACCTGTATCAGTAGTGACCAACCAGCAGGTATCACTATATCTGGAGAAAAAATATATATTCGCTGAAACTATAACTGGAGAAAAAATATATATTCGCTGAAACTATAACTGGAGAAAAAATATATACTCGTACTAAAGATTGCAGCACCACGAAACATAAAATCATATATTATGTTATCAAGGTAGAGTTCCTGAGCGTCGGATTGACACAGTGGTTAGAGCATTGGTCTCTTGCGTCAAAGATGTCGGGTTCGATTCACGGTATCGACGCCCTCCAGTCAACCCAACTGTAATTGGGTACCTCATTTTGCTGTTGAGTTGGGATAGGAAAAAGTAGCGAAGACAGGGAACTGGTCAACCCCCCCCCCCACACCCCCCCCCCACACACACACACACCTCTCGATGCTGGACCTAGTATAGTGAAGTCTCTAACACTTCACTCCCCCACGGCAGTATCTGATATGGGACTACCTTGACCTTTAGAACTCCTAGAGAGTAACTGTTTCTAAAGTAGATTCCCGCAGCTCCTTGGAGTGCCTACCGCTGCTGTATAAATTATCATTATCTGACGAAGAAGAATTGTTTGAATACCGGAGAATAACCATACAGCACATTCTTTTATATTTGGACATGCGCCCTAGTGTAACCGATATACCCTAAGTCTAGGGTGAACAGGGAGTGCCTCGCCAAAACGAGGCTATATTTTATTTATTTAAAAAAAATTATTTGAATATTCAATCTGCGCTTTTTCTCAGTATCATTATCGTTGTTTCGATCTTTCACTCTGCCCTGCTATCCACGAACTCCAGAACCCGACCTCCTCAGAAATCAATACCAATGATCGCTGGTCATGGTCACCAGCGTTGCCACTCTTAGGTGAATTCCCCTAGATCAGCGTGGTCTAACTGCAGTCCTGCGGGTCAAATGTGACCCGCGTAAAATTGTTTTGTGGCCCGCGCTCCTACAAATAATGTTTCTTTAATTATATGGTATAATTAATCATTTTGAGATTAGACTCAAAACGTCCACTGCAAAGCAATCTTTTACTGCTTGCAGTCAGCATCCGAAAGCGTTCGATTGACTTTGATATGGAGACTCTTGTTACAGAAAAAAACAAACTTGCCATTAGTAGGTAAGAAGAAAACTAAAATTATTTCAATAGAAATCCAATGCTCATCGTAATTGTTATTGTATTGTATTTTTAATTTCGCACGCTCCGATTTTCATGCATTTTCACTGAGCTTTAATTTTAAATAATATTTTATCATGAATGGCTTGCAAACTTAAAATTTTTGGTTTATGTGGCCCTCGGGGTAGGATAAGTTGGACCACCCTGACCTAGATCTAGGTTCTCTCCCCCCAATCTCCCCTCCCATCTAGGTGTCATTTTCCTTCATTAGTTGAAAACACCACCTAGATTTCGTCCAAAGTAGCCAAAATTCACCCAGAGTAGCCCAAAAACCGACTAAAGTAGCCCAAGTCAACGAAATCTATATTTTGTTTTCAAAATTCCGAGTGGCAACACTGCTCGTTACCACTGTGAGGCAGATGTTCATAAAATCCTGCCGTGACTTGTGCAAACATAAACAGAAATAATGACTGTCGTTCGAGAGCAGAAGTTACCTGCGGACGGACGGGGTCTTAGCGGTTTTATGCTACTCTGTAACGTTTTTTTTACCCTTGGCGTTAGCTTCTGTAATAATGTCATTGATCTGTCAGAAGTGTTATGGAACAGAGGTTAACGGTAACTTGACTTGGCTTAACACATTAACTACCGCAAGCCGCTGTCAGCGGCTCACAAAATAATCACATTTGGACCGCAAGCCGAAGCGCCAATCTAATTTTAGTGTAAAACGAATGTTACTGAAACATTTCTGATCTCGTTCACGATTTTAAGGTTGCCACCGGAAAACAAATTCCCAAAGCATGGTTTCTTAGAACACTGGAAAATTGATATTATTACATATTTTTTAGCGTTTTGGGTTTTTCGTGTAAAACTTTTACCGTTCAACTCGTTAGGACTACAAAAAATGCGTGTACAAAATTGAAAGGGAAACATGTTTCAAAAACTGACAGATAGAGGACTAGGACAAAAGTGAAAATGGTGTGCACATTGATTGAAATTGTGATTTTGATAGAGATGGGGCGCAAGCAGTTATAATTGTGAAAATATTGCAAGTCCTCGGCCATCGGAGGGCCGTTAAATAGCAACAACCTCTATTAGAGTTACAACCAGTGTTTATTGTAATAGTTTATTCATTTATCTTTAAAATGACGTGTAATTCATAAAAATCTGTAAACAATTACGAAAACTACAGCTTACTTTGTGGAAAATGAAAAAAAATTTAATTCGGCCACAGTGTGTTTTTCAATTCTGACGTCTTGTCCAAACATAAGTTGTGGGTTACGTAAATTGTGGGCTTCATCTAACACAGGATGGAGGAAGACTACTGGATAGATTGACATCATGGCAGGTGTGTGACTGGGCCTTATCCCTCCTTATTTCTTTCTGATTTTTGGCACGCCCATTTCACTTCTTTTCGTTCTTCTGTAGATGTAAATTGGGGTAACTGGCCTGTCACTTTAAAATCGGAAAGGTTTACCTTCCCTTTCTTTTATGTGGTAGGGGTAATCTTTGAAGCATCCCGTATTTTCTGTCGCGGGAGAGCGGCAAAATTGCCCTGGCCTTTGACACTAGGGAAAACTCTTGCCTTTCTTGTGTCCACGGGCAGAACCTATTGCGCCATATATTGGCGTGTTCTTTTCTTGCACGAAAACAAGGGAAACTGTTCCTGGAGTTCCGTCATGTTACGCGGCAGCCCGCGCGATAGAGTGACTCGTTCGAGACACCTGTGATGCTGGATGGCGGGCACAACATTTTCCCTGTGTTTGATTCCAGGGAACTATGGGACTCAGCGTAATACACAGTCACTCTGTTACGCTAATTCTTTTGTAGCTTGTCGCCAGGAGAATTCTCTGGGTAATTCTTATGACTGTTTTCGGCATTCTCTACGTAGATGTTAAACCCAAGTGTTCGAACATCTGGGGCCTATTCCTTCTATATAATTGATTCTCTTCTGCTTCTAAATGCTTCAGTCCTTAAATTTCCTGTCGTGAGCGGCTGAGATCCCTGTGCAGTTTGCCACCTAAATCAGTGAGGGATATTCTCCACAAGTCTTGGTAAGGATTCTTAAGCAACGTGAGAGCATTAATTTGTCTGGGATTTTTATATCAAGTCTGAGTAAGCCATTATAGCGGGTTCTAGTAATTGTTAGTTCGGCTACTACGCAACAAACACCAGGAGCTATAATAGTATTTTATTTTTTTGTGTGGAAATAATGTTATGCCACTTACGGTTTTTTTCTAAGCAAAATAGCTGTGTACCGTAAATTGCTACATGGAAGCTCGGCGAGAGAACCTCCTTATTCACGAAATGTACATAAACGTAACCGGTTTCACTAGAGAATGATGGTTAACACAGAGTGTAACAATAAACTATTTTCTTGGGTTTACGGTCTCTGTAGTGTATAGCTTTGTTCTACCTGTAAGGTTGTTTTAATTGATTACTTGTGTACTGTATGGTTACTTTTAACTCAGTTAAAGATTTTACAACAGTAGTCTTATATGTTGTGTCATATAGCTGCTTTTAAATGTAATGAGATTAAATGTACTACAGCCAGCCTGGCGATTGTGTTTTAAACGCCTGTGCATTATGCCAGACTGACATATGTTATAAGGTCAGTTCTGCGCCAGCTAATGGCCAGGTTTGTGTACATACCTAAAATCCTCCGAGCGCCAGTCACGGGTAACCTGATTACGGAAAGTTGCGAGGTTAGCAGTACGCTCGCCCGGCCGTATCTGCTCGCTTGTCTGGTTAACGGTCAGTGAGAGAAGGGGGAAGTGATAAGACTGTGGGACCAGGTCAACACTGGCCAGCAAATAATATTGAGAAGGGATGGGTTGTGTATAAGTTAAACTGTACTTTTGTGATAAGTGACGACAATTTGACGCACAGACGTGAAAACTATATCTATGGAATAGGGATCTTTTGGGACAAGCTGACCAACACACGTAAATAAAGTTTATGTAAATTTTATTTATCATAAGAAAACTTCACAATAGCAATATTTTGAATATCAATCAAATACAAATAAACATAAGTTAATGAATTAATTAAAGAGTTAGACTCATAAGTGTAATCCTCCCTCCCTCTGTTGAGACAAGATCCCGTTAGAAGAAAGTTATTAACCACAAAGAGTCAAAGATTTATACGCTATGGTCAAAAATTTCCCTCTACAGTAAAGAACAGAGTTTATACGATAATCTATTCTGAAAGGGACAGCATTAGCAATAACTTGCATTAAAAAAATACACAAAGTGAGTATATGGATTCTACAAGATATATGTGAGAATTATACATTCATTCTTCCTCTCTTCTCAGACAACCGTGGCCACGAGCATTCTTTCTTACCTAATACTTGTATTGTATCTTCTGGAACAATGTTTAGGACACACACACACACACACACACACACACACAGCAGATCCAGTGTTATTTTTGGCAAAGAGAACCCCAGCTCCTCAAAGAGATATTAACTTCACTTCTCCTGGGAGCGTTCCCTTTGTTATTTTTATTTAGGATTACTGTTTATGTCACCTTTAATTTGTCCAGGTAAGACATTTAACAGCGCTCACAGTGTCAATAGCTTGAGATTCCCATCTACATAGGAATGACAGGTTGGTAACCTCTCTCAGTATAAAATTCTTTGTCACACCACAAATGGTCAAACGTCGGGAGATGTAAATGTCTGTTAGGTCGCCGCAACGGGCGGACTGTAAATGAAATTGGGAAAGAAATCTGGATCTATATGCCCATTTACAAAGTCACTCTTAATGTTTTTTGGGGTTTGTTTTCTGTCTCTTTCTGGGTGTAAACACAGCCGCAGACAGGTTTATCTTGAAGAAACCCAGATACTAATTAAATTGTTCTTTTGTATGGTTACTCTCAGATTTATATGGAAGCCGCTGGTAAGAATTTTAGGGTTTGACCCAATACTGTGTAAAGGAGAAAAAAATACAAATACTTAACCATAATATAGTATTCTCAATCCTATCCTTAACCCGCGTAAAATATAATATTTATCCACTTCGGTTATTTAACTTTAAATCATAACCTACAAGCTTAGAGTTTGTCTCATCGTTTAAAAACTCCCGTGAAATAAATTCTAGTCATTTAAAAAGACTTAATCATCATGAATTTGAAATAAATATATATTTCGTCAATACTCATAATGAACTATGCATTTACTAGTCGATTAAAGTATTCTCTGACTGGTTACTAGCTATTAATTAAATTTATTTTATAGCTGGAATAGTTTAGCTAGAAATTATTATTTATTCAGCTAGCCAATGTAACACAGTAAAACATAGAGAAATATAAATAACGGACCTATCTAGTAAATCACTCTGCACAGAAAATCTTAGTGAAATATAATCGACGGTTTTACCACTTAAATCACTCAAAACTACTAGCATAGTATTTACCTTCACACAAACTTCTAAGACTATCTCCACCGAAAAATAAGAACTCTACTTAATACAAGTGATTCTAGAATCGTAGCTAGATGTCTTCTGAATCTGTGGAGTACTGGATAAATTGAGTTATAACGCTGGGGTTTATATATCTGAAATCAAAGGGAATATTACACTATACACCGAAAACCAGACTCTCTGCCAGATTTAGCACCTACGTTCAGATCTTGGGGCCAATGTAACACTGTAAAACATAGAGAAATATAAATAACGGACCTATCTAGTAAATCACTCTGCACAGAAAATCTTAGTGAAATATAATCGACGGTTTTACCACTTAAATCACTCAAAACTACTAGTATAGTATTTACCTTCACACAAACTTCTAAGACTATCTCCACCGAAAACTAAATCACTTAATACAAGTGATTCTAGAAAACTAGATGTCTTCTGAATCTGTGGAGTACTGGATAAATTGAGTTAGAACGCTGGGGTTTATATATCTGAAATCAAAGGGAATATTACACTATACACCGAAAACCAGACTCTCTGCCAGATTTAGCACCTACGTTCAGATCTTGGGGCCAATGTAACACTGTAAAACATAGAGAAATATAAATAACGGACCTATCTAGTAAATCACTCTGCACAGAAAATCTTAGTGAAATATAATCGACGGTTTTACCACTTAAATCACTCAAAACTACTAGTATAGTATTTACCTTCACACAAACTTCTAAGACTATCTCCACCGAAAACTAAGAACTCTACTTAATACAAGTGATTCTAGAATCGTAGCTAGATGTCTTCTGAATCTGTGGAGTACTGGATAAATTGAGTTAGAACGCTGGGGTTTATATATCTGAAATCAAAGGGAATATTACACTATACACCGAAAACCAGACTCTCTGCCAGATTTAGCACCTACGTTCAGATCTTGGGGAATACGTGAAATCAAAGCCATTTTTCACGCTAGAACCGAAACCCAGACTCTCTCTGTTGCGTACAGACTGGCTTGAGATTCGGCGTAACGTAATTTGCTAATCAGTGCACGTTTTACACATCTCTGCTCGTATGGGCCATTCCAGCGATCAATGTCTTTTGATCTGGCGATTCGCCGTGTTTAATTACCTTTCAAACGAACGATTCAGGGGACGGTAATAGAAATCGTCTGCCCTTTGTTCCAAAATTATCTGCTTCTAATCGCTCAAATCTGATCCTATACACCGATTTTCAGTCGCTGGCGTTTTATTAATGCTCAACGTTAGCTAATAGTCTCTCGTGAACATTCATCACAGGAAATAGCGAACAGCAATAAAATACGTGCTAAATTAGAAAAAAAAGACAGATCTTTGAGTGTAGGCCGGTTTTATGTTAACAAAACAGACGTAGGTGAAAGCTAGGTAAAAGAAAAGTGTAGATAAAGAAATAGATAGATGAAAGCTATTATCATAACATGTCACAATATGGCACTATGTTTTAAACGAAATTAATGTTGCAAGTAAACTGTTGCAAAGCATAAACATGGAATTGACTAGTGCCATAACAACTTTGAGAAATGTTCTCCAAAGCCTTAAGAATCTGAGAAATGATGAATCATTTCAAAATTTTCTTGTTGATGCTACGACATTAGCTGAGAAAGTTGAAGTTGATCCCGATTTGATACCAACGTTTGAATGTACTAGAGTGCGTCGGCAGAAAAAGCAACACAACTATGAAGCAAGAGATGAACCTATTTTGGATCCCAAAACTAAATTCAAAATTGAATTTTTCTTTTTTATTATTGATGTTGCAACCAATTCTATTGAAGAAAGGTTCGAGCAATTGGAACATCACAGTTCACATTTTTCCTTTTTATATAACATCCCTAAATTGAAATATGAGACGACAGATGAGCTCTTAAACAAATGTAAAAATCTAGAAGGCGTTGTAACACATCAAGAAAATAGAGACATTGATGCCATTGAGCTATGTGATGAACTGAAAGTAGTATCCAAATTAGTACCAGAAAATACACCGCCAATTGAAGTTCTTCGTTATATTATTGAAAATAACATTGCTCCTAATGTCTCTATAGCCTTAAGAATATTACTAACTTTGCCTGTGTAGCAAGTGGTGAGCGTAGTTTTTCAAAACTGAAGCTTATTAAATCTTATTTACGCTCAACAATGGCCGAAACTAGATTGGAAGGACTTGCCATGATTTCAATTGAACATGAAATCGGTCAAAAATTAGACTACGCAGACATTTCTGATTTTGCAAATATGAAAGCAAGAAAAGTGTCTTTTTAAGCAGTAGAGACTTCAAACAATATAAATTCAAATAATGTGAAAATAGTGCTAAAAACTATAACATGTGCATACTATTGTGGCGGAAGGTTATTTAAAATTATATATTATGTAAGAGTATGCCAGTAAAGATTTCTGACCTTACAAGTAATACCCCAGTCTTAGAAATAAGCACTGGTGTATTGTTATCATAACAATAGTCAGACTGTGAAAACCCTGGCCCAGTTGGTAAGAAGTAGTACCAGGATTTAAGGTGTCTCCTCCCTATGACTATCTTATGATTACTTATATTCTAGGGGATAATAAAATGAACATTCACTGTGACCACAAATGTAATAAGTGAATAATTCCTCAGGTACAGTTAAAAATATTTTAATAATTACACTAATATTCTATTTCTACTAGTTGGAAAAGAGTATATACATATATATATATAAAAGTATTCACACAATTACTATTATGGTCTGTTTAGACTACAAAATCTTGAATGTTACAGTTACTGCAATCACGGTTTTTAGTTCTTTGACTTTACAAATAACTGTCATCACTTGACTGTTTGAATATTAGGTTCACTATGGCTGTTTTCATAAATGGGTGGTCAGTGTCTTAACTGCCACTTATCTTATCAACTTGATACTGCTGAAACTGTCCTTTGCTGATATCAGACTTGGTAGGCCCAACAGTAGGGATGCCAATGACCAGTTGAAGTTCACTCTTTGGGGTCCTGCACTTTTGTGGGATTGCCTCGGATGAACTACACCGGCTTCTGATACTGGACAGTCTGGTTTGAGTTATTTCATGGAACCTGCAACATATCAGCCTTGGCTAGTATCTGGCTAGACTTGTAGTTGACTAGCACAGATGTCAGACCAGTCAGTCATCAGATGTCACCGTTATACAATCATAGTAAGTAAGGACATCATTTCAGTGATATAGTATTAATATTAACATTTCAATTAAGTGTAACTGACTAGCACATAAGTCAGACAAGTCAGTCATCAGGTGTCAAAGTTATACAGTCATAGCAAGTAACATCAGTTCAATGATATAGAATTAATATTAACATATCAGTAATAAACATCATCTGGTTTATTCCGCTCCTATACATCCCTTCATATTCTATAACTTGATCCTTCCAAATCATATCAAGTACGAATTCAAATACTGATGCTATCCTTAGCATCTACACAAAAGTAATACATAAATAAAGAAAGTGAGTGACCACGTGATCAGGTTGCTTTCTACTGAAACTGGCTGTAGAACACTCCAGTTTACTAGCTGTAAATGGGTACGAAGTTGTGCGCTCGAACTAGGGAAGGCAAAGGCAGCGAGGAAGGGGACTAGTCACCTTAACCTCGTAAACTGGGATCTTCCATGATGAAGTTTCTAACACTTCATTTCCCTATGACAATCTCTGCCATGTGACTGCCTTTATCTTCGTAAGCGATAAAGCAATATGATAAATATAACTTCATTAGGCCGTGGGGCTATTTGTGATTACTTTTTGTACAAGCAACACTCATCCATAATGCACATGAATAAATCATATTAAAATAATAATACGTTATATCAATGAATATTATACAGGCATATTTTGTGAATTCTGTATGAACCTGAAATAACAAATATTATACACGGTAGTTATCATAATTTCGCTTACCCTCAGACTTCAGATACTGGACTTAAAAATGTTTCTGGCGATCCGCTCACAATTCATGGGTCGTGGCGAAACTCTGCCTCCAGTCTGTCTGAACCCTCTTTCGTTGTCTGTAGCTCAGTTTACCGATACGCTTTAAATACGTATAGCGCGGACGTATCGGAGAGTACCGACGTCACAGCTTAAACCTAAGCCTGAAAAATCCTTCCCGAACAGTGATTTCGGCCGAACTGTGCGTCGACTGAAATTTTGCCTTTATCATTCTCGGCATATATAATATCCATATTGGTCCCTCTTATCTCGTTTTATACAGCTGATAAAAATCTAGCCGCCGGTCCATGTAATTTCCCAAACTGTTATTTGTTGATTTTAATATTTAGAACAGAAGTGGGTTTACATGCTTTTAGCGTAACTGTGGGCAGCCCAAATACGCATATATCTCCGTAAATGAGAACTTCCTACCGTTCCATCTTATATGCAGTTATACACCATCCTTCCCTGTACTGAAATGTAAAATCCTTTTCATACGGATTCCCTTCTGTTTTTATTTATCGTTGGCGATTTCCTCTGTCCGATACACATTTCGCTGATACGCCGCCATTTTGAAAGCGGTCACTCGATCGTAGATGGGTTTATAAATCTAACTGAACCCATTTGCAATGACTTGAAACCAATTTTGCGACATAGCTCCCCCATATTTTAAGCTGGATGATATCTAGCTTAACTATTGGGTACAAGACAATTGCAAATCGACCATTCCGAGGTTAGTTTTCCTTCTTTCTATCCTCCTCAAGCTCTGTGGGATGGCGACTAAGAAAATCTGCGCCCACATTCTGTTTTCCAATAATATATTCATCCTTTACTATCTCTCTCCTTCCGGTTCGGCTTTTCATCCAGGCTCTTACTGCTGGTGAAACGGGGTCGGTAGGTTTCCCATGAAGTTTACCGCCCTCTTTTCGTTGATAGTTGGATGTGGTTTTCCCTCGCAAATCCGTAGGTGTTTGATTTTCGCTACGTGATTTGTTCCTTTTTTTCCAGCGCATGGGGTTCAGACTGCAATTGAACCTGTGTGGGATGTTTCCTTTCCCCTCCCGTGCAAATCTCGGGAGTACCCCTGATTGCTGGTTTGCGTGTAGATTTTTGATGAAGACTCTTCCGTCGACTTTCTGAATCTACATAGGTGCACTCTGGACAGGAATGTACATACTGATTTATGTCTTCCGTAATACCTGGCCAGTAGAACTGGGTGGCTATTCTTTGTTTTGTGGCACCATTACCCAGGTGTTCACTCAAAGTTGATATGTGTCCCCAGCCTATAACCTTATTCCTATAGGTGGATGGTACAACAATTTGACCATGACTTTTCGTCCCTCTGCCAGCTTTCCTGTACAAGAGTCCATGTTCCCTATAGAAGTGTCCTTTCCTTGGTGTGTTATGTGTCTTTGACAATTTGCCAAAACAAGGCTTCAATGTGCTGTCTGCTTCTTGAGCCCGTTTCATTTCAGTCGAATGAAATTTTAAGTTGGTGTCCCTCTCTATGTTCCTGGAGTCAGACCTGGTCTGGGTTTCTGCCATAACCATAGGTTTTACAGGGTCTCCCAAAAAAACATATTTACGCCCCAACATTAGGGGGTAAAAGGGATCATCTATCACAGCTGCATTTATCTCCCCTTCCACATAGCGACAACTGACATGAATCTTTGCTATGGGTAATGTAAGGGGGGATGTTCCTTTTAGTGGCCCTTGAATCTCTACTGTTTCTGTGGTGATTTGTTCAGGGCACACCAGAGATGCACACACGACTGCGTCATAGGACAAACCTGTGTCATACATTCCTGTGACTTGTTTGCCATTCACAGTCACTATCTCCTGGGTAGGTGGGTGATGGAGGCTATTCTGACTCACAGTCAGTTCCTTCCTAACAGAAGTCCTCACCTGTAGACATGCAGCATGATGAAGGGGTTTTTTCCTCCCACATTCATCAGTGTTGTGGTTGCTCATCTTACAAAATTTGCACCACTTATCTCCCTGTTTGTAGGGTTTCTTTTCCTGAGTCTGAGGGTTCTTGTCCTTATTATCAAATCTTTGCTTGTATCTGTGTGGTTGATCCATCTGGTCAAAATCGGTATTCTGCGGTGGTGGCTTATATCCTTCTACCTGCTTCCTTTTTGTTTCTATCAATTCAGCTTGAGCTGCTTGGTATCTCTCTGCACATTTCAAAATGTCTTCCAGCCTCTCTGCTCCTTGTTCCATAAGGAATTTCCTCATTTCTTGAGACATGGAATCTTTCACTTGCTCTAACATAACCATTTCTTTCAGATCCTCGTAGGTTTTCTGATACTTACCTAAACTACTCCATTTCAACAAATACGTTTCTAGCCTAGCTGAGAACTGGTTATATGTTTCTCCAGGTAGAGGTTTAGAAGTTCTAAATTTCTTCCTATATGCCTCAGAGTTCTTTTCATACCGGATCAGTAAGGCTTGCTTTAGTATTTCATAATTTTCCTGATCTTCTTTGGGGAGTTTCAGAAACACATCATATGCAATACCTCTCAATCCCTGGGATAACTTTAGACTCCATTTTTCCTTTTCCAGTCCATATGTAGAGGCTAGCCTTTCATACCTATCCAGGTATGACTCAATTGCGTCCTCCTTTTCAACAAATGGATCTAGGTGGAAGTTCATGGCTCCATTTGCCATGTTCTGAAAAGAGCTACTCGCAGAATGAGGTGAGCTATTACCATGGGTGATAGTCCCAGCCTGAAGTTCAAGATCAAGCTGTCTCATTTTCAGCTCATGGTCTCTCTCTGCTTGTAACCTCCTTTCTTCTCTCTCGGCTTCTAATTTCTTGGCTTCTCTCTCCGCTTCTAATTTCTTGGCTTCTCTCTCTGCTTCTAATTCTAATTTCTTGGCTTCTCTCTCTGCTTCTAATTTCTTGGCTTCTCTCTCTGCTTCTAATTCTAATTTCTTGGCTTCTCTCTCAGTGTACTTTTCACATTCCGTCGTAACATACCGGATCAGAGCATCACCATCCATGCCAAGCTCTTTTCCCACCTGCAGTGTAGCAGACCTAAATTTGACCAAGTCAGCCATGATGTATCTGTAGTCTAGTAGGGCAAGCGATCTTACTCAAACTAATTTACTACAATATAATTAACTTAATTAAAATTAAAGTTAATTAAACTGACTTCACCATATATGAAACAGCTTTCTTTATCTGTACTCAATGGTACTCCTAAAAAAATTATATATTTCCTACTATGTTAACTCTTTCCAAAAATTTTCAAAAAAAAAAAAAAATTTCTACACAGCAGAAATAGAAAGTTGGCTCAGGAATATCAAAGATATATCCCGGACGAGCCCCCACTGTGGCGGAAGGTTATTTAAAATTATATATTATGTAAGAGTATGCCAGTAAAGATTTCTGACCTTACAAGTAATACCCCAGTCTTAGAAATAAGCACTGGTGTATTGTTATCATAACAATAGTCAGACTGTGAAAACCCTGGCCCAGTTGGTAAGAAGTAGTACCAGGATTTAAGGTGTCTCCTCCCTATGACTATCTTATGATTACTTATATTCTAGGGGATAATAAAATGAACATTCACTGTGACCACAAATGTAATAAGTGAATAATTCCTCAGGTACAGTTAAAAATATTTTAATAATTACACTAATATTCTATTTCTACTAGTTGGAAAAGAGTATATACATATATATATATATATATATATATATATATATATATATATATATATATATATATATATATATATATATATATATATATATATATATATATATATATATATATATATATAAAAGTATTCACACAATTACTATTATGGTCTGTTTAGACTACAAGATCTTGAATGTTACAGTTACTGCAATCACGGTTTTTAGTTCTTTGACTTTACAAATAACTGTCATCACTTGACTGTTTGAATATTAGGTTCACTATGGCTGTTTTCATAAATGGGTGGTCAGTGTCTTAACTGCCACTTATCTTATCAACTTGATACTGCTGAAACTGTCCTTTGCTGATATCAGACTTGGTAGGCCCAACAGTAGGGATGCCAATGACCAGTTGAAGTTCACTCTTTGGGGTCCTGCACTTTTGTGGGATTGCCTCGGATGAACTACACCGGCTTCTGATACTGGACAGTCTGGTTTGAGTTATTTCATGGAACCTGCAACATATCAGCCTTGGCTAGTATCTGGCTAGACTTGTAGTTGACTAGCACAGATGTCAGACCAGTCAGTCATCAGATGTCACCGTTATACAATCATAGTAAGTAAGGACATCATTTCAGTGATATAGCATTAATATTAACATTTCAATTAAGTGTAACTGACTAGCACATAAGTCAGACAAGTCAGTCATCAGGTGTCAAAGTTATACAGTCATAGCAAGTAACATCAGTTCAATGATATAGAATTAATATTAACATATCAGTAATAAACATCATCTGGTTTATTCCGCTCCTATACATCCCTTCATATTCTATAACTTGATCCTTCCAAATCATATCAAGTACGAATTCAAATACTGATGCTATCCTTAGCATCTACACAAAAGTAATACATAAATAAAGAAAGTGAGTGACCACGTGATCAGGTTGCTTTCTACTGAAACTGGTTGTAGAACACTCCAGTTTACTAGCTGTAAATGGGTACGAAGTTGTGCGCTCGAACTAGGGAAGGCAAAGGCAGCGAGGAAGGGGACTAGTCACCTTAACCTCGTAAACTGGGATCTTCCATGATGAAGTTTCTAACACTTCATTTCCCTATGACAATCTCTGCCATGGGACTGCCTTTATCTTCGTAAGCGATAAAGCAATATGATAAATATAACTTCATTAGGCCGTGGGGCTATTTGTGATTACTTTTTGTACAAGCAACACTCATCCATAATGCACATGAATAAATCATATTAAAATAATAATACGTTATATCAATGAATATTATACAGGCATATTTTGTGAATTCTGTATGAACCTGAAATAACAAATATTATACACGGTAGTTATCATAATTTCGCTTACCCTCAGACTTCAGATACTGGACTTAAAAATGTTTCTGGCGATCCGCTCACAATTCATGGGTCGTGGCGAAACTCTGCCTCCAGTCTGTCTGAACCCTCTTTCGTTGTCTGTAGCTCAGTTTACCGATACGCTTTAAATACGTATAGCGCGGACGTATCGGAGAGTACCGACGTCACAGCTTAAACCTAAGCCTGAAAAATCCTTCCCGAACAGTGATTTCGGCCGAACTGTGCGTCGACTGAAATTTTGCCTTTATCATTCTCGGCATATATAATATCCATATAGTTCCATCTTATCTAGTTTTATACAGCTGATAAAACTCTATCTTCCTATCCATGTAATTTCCCAAACTGTTATTTGTTGATTTTAATATTTAGAACAGAAGTGGGTTTACATGCTTTTAGCGTAACTGTGGGCAGCCCAAATACGCATATATCTCCGTAAATGAGAACTTCCTACCGTTCCATCTTATATGCAGTTATACACCATCCTTCCCTGTACTGAAATGTAAAATCCTTTTCATACGGATTCCCTTCTGTTTTTATTTATCGTTGGCGATTTCCTCTGTCCGATACACATTTCGCTGATACGCCGCCATTTTGAAAGCGGTCACTCGATCGTAGATGGGTTTATAAATCTAACTGAACCCATTTGCAATGACTTGAAACCAATTTTGCGACAACTATAGTTAAGTGTTTGTGACTCAACAGTTCATCGTTCCACATGAGAAGAGCATCCCTTTTATGTAAGTAATGTAACTACATTTATTTCATATAATTGTCTCTAATAAAGTCAATGGTTTATTTTATGATTATACAGTATTTTCATCAATTTATCAATACATTATCATTAATGGTACTATTTAAAATTAGGCTAATGGTCATGAAATTAATATTGAAGCTTGTTTAACATAATGGTTTTTAAAATTTCAAACGTTAATTTGAGGTTGGGCTGGGGCGGCAAGGTATGGTATTGCACGGGGCGGCAAAATTCCTAGGGCCGGCCCTGACAACTACATACTTGGGGTCAATTATATTTGCATACATACTCGCCACAATCATCAACATTTGCACACATGCTCGCCACAATCATCAACATTTGCATACACACTCGCCACAATCATCCACATTTGCATACATACTCGCCACAATCATCAACATTTGCACACATACTCGCCACAATCATCAACATTTGCACACATACTCGCCACAATCATCAACATTTGCACACATACTCGCCACAATCATCAACATTTGCACACATACTCGTCACAATCATCAACATTTGCACACATACTCGCCACAATCATCAATATTTGCACACATACTCGCCACAATCATCAACATTTGCATACATACTCGCCACAATCATCAACATTTGCACACATACTCGCCACAATCATCAACATTTGCATACATACTCGCCACAATCATCAACATGTGCATACATATTCGCTACAATCATCAACATGTGCATACATACTTGCCACAATCATCAAAATCTTCACCACTCCTCGAAATACGTATGCCAAGTCCTCATGTCCTGTGCCATCAGGTCAAGGTCGTACCATGGATTTTTCATCCCGTTTATTTGTCTCCAGTTCTCGTTTAAGATATTCAGTCTCCGCCTACCTCTCTTATCGATTCCAGAATAAGCACTGCCTTGTAATGCTCTCAACAGGTTTCCTCAGTGTGGGTCCTATCCATAGCCAATGTCTTCTCTTCAACTCTTGTTTTGCTGGCACTTTTGTCTGATTCTTGTCATTAGTTCCAAATTAGTGATCTTGTCATCAGTTCCACATTAGTGATCTTGTCATTAGTTCCACATTAGTGATCTTGTCATCATTTCCACATTAGTGATCTTGTCATTAGTTCCACATTAGCGATCTTGTCATTAGTTCCACATTAGTGATCTTGTCATTAGTTCCACATTAGTGATCTTGTCATTAGTTCCACATTAGTGATATTGTCATTAGTTCCACATTAGTGATCTTGTCATTAGTTCCACATTAGTGATCTTGTCATCAGTTCCACATTAGTGATCTTGTCATTAGTTCTACATTAGTGATCTTGTCATTAGTTCCACATTAGTGATCTTGTCATTAGTTCCACATTAGTGATCTTGTCATTAGTTCCACATTAGTGATCTTGTCATTAGTTCCACATTAGTGATCTTGTCATCAGTTCCACATTAGTGATCTTGTCATCAGTTCCACATTAGTGATCTTGTCATTAGTTCCACATTAGTGATCTTGTCATTAGTTCCACATTAGTGATCTTGTCATCAGTTCCACATTAGTGATCTTGTCATCAGTTCCACATTTGTGATCTTGTCATTAGTTCCACATTAGTGATCTTGTCATTAGTTCCACATTAGTGATCTTGTCATTAGTTCCACATTAGTGATCTTGTCATCAGTTCCACATTAGTGATCTTGTCATTAGTTCCACATTAGTGATCTTGTCATTAGTTCCACATTAGTGATCTTGTCATTAGTTCCACATTAGTGATCTTGTCATTAGTTCCACATTAGTGATCTTGTCATTAGTTCCACATTAGTGATCTTGTCATTAGTTCCACATTAGTGATCTTGTCATGAGTTCCACATTAGTGATCTTGTCATTATTCTACGTGAGCAGCCAGATATTGAAAGTCAGTGACTTCTTGGTTGTGTTTGTTGTTCTCCATGTTTCACAGCCGTACAATAGTACTGATATGTATGTGTATATAGGTTGTTAGCGTTTATACGTGCGCACTTGTGTATATATGCATTACATTTTTATATGTGTGCTTACATGTGTGTATATGCATTTATAAATTAATAAATATATGTATATGCACGACAAGCATGGGAAACAAAGAGCCAGGGATCCAGACCTCCAGGACGACCCAGAGTCCGCTGGGAGGACAACATTAGACAATCTTTGAAGGACCGAGGACTGCAATGGAACCAGGCCAGGAAGAAGACAGCTGATAGGATAGTCTGGCGCTCTCTCTTCCAAACCTCTACACCTCACGGTAGAAGGGTAACGACTAAGTAAGTATATGCATTTGGGTGTGTACGCGTGAATGTAAATGTATGTGTATTTGTACGTGTATTTGTGTACATTCATGAGTATGCGAATATTTATGTGTGTGTGTGTACATACGTGTGTATCTGTGTGTCTTCCAATAAAAATTGATCTACACAATCCACGCCGTCTGGCTCTTATGCGTGCAGACTATTTGGTATCGGTAGGGAATTGAAAAGGTTTAGTATTTCTGGGATTTATATACTTATTTATGTTCTTCATCCGTCGCTGGTGATACCATATTTTAACAGGTTGTATATTATCAGGGCTAACCATAATATAACCGACAGACCCTTAACAAAGCAAGATGTCTTCATCCCTCGTGTAGATCCAAGGGGTTAGGGGATATACTTCTTTTCTTCTTTGATCCTTAGCCCCTGACTGACAAAGCAGTCAGTGGTTATCACGCCTAGTGGCTTCTTGTAGGGCAGCAACAAACTGTCCCCATTTTGTTCGGTCGGTGGCCATCCTTCGTGCCGTGCCGCAACTGTAGTTCATACTTTGCATCCCAACCTCCACTGTTCTCCGCCAGGCTGTCTTTGGCCTGCCTCTCTTTCGCTGCCCTTCTGGGGTCCATAGCATAGCAGTTCTGGTGATGTTGTCAGGGTCCCTTCTAAGGACATGGCGTGCCCAGTTCCAGCGTCTGCCTGCAATGATGGTGTGCATGCCTTTTTGACTACAAGGAGGTCGATATGGAGCGAATGAATCGTTTCACTGCACTCTACCAAGCCAATCGTAAGAGGCCGCTAAGGAGAGCTGTAAAATAGGCTGCTACTGAAAGCACTACAGCAAAAGCACTTGGCGTACCTTAGCTCAGGTTTTCTAAATGAATGTCAACTACAGTCATGGGCCAGGGCAAATTAAGGGGCAAAACAAAGGGGATACAATAAACCACGTTAGCTGAGGATAAGAAATATGCAATCAGAAACAAGGAAATAAAGAAGTTTTCATTCATTCCTTCATTAATTTGTTTATTAATTTGTTCATTCATCCATGTATTCATTAATTCCTTCGTTTGTGCGTTCATTTATTTATTGCGTTTGCTGTGGAACATAGACCGTCAACAAATCCACGCCAAGCCATCCCGCATTGTGCCTCCCTTTCAAGGTCATTCAGTTCAAGGTCTTTCAGTTCAAGGCCTTTCAGTTCAAAGTCTTTCAGTTCGTCTTTCAGTTCAACGTCTTTCAGTTCAAGGTCTTTCAGTTCAAAGTCTTTCAATTCGTCTTTCAGTTCAAGATCTTTCAGTTCAAAGTCTATCAGTTCAAGGTCTTTCAATTCAAAGTCTTTCAGTTCGAAGGTGTTTCAGAATTGAAGGTGTTCCAACTCAAGGCGTTTCAGTTCAAGGTGTTTCAGTTCAAGGTGTTTCAGTTCAAGGTGTTTCAGTTCAAAGTCTTTCAGTTCAAGGTGTTTCAGTTCAAGGTCTTTCAGTTAATGGTGTTTCAGTTCAAAGTCTTTCAGTTCAAGGCGTTTGTAGTAAAATCTGCGAGATAATCGCTCATTTCAGTAAGATTTTAGTCCTATGATAATAAATAACACCGCCCGATTGTGTCTGACTATAAGCATCTCACACGCCAGCATCGCGCTGAATTTTGTGCCATGGTAATGCGTAGAAACGATCCCGCCGTTTAAACCTACTCGCTTTCCTTGTGACGTACAATAAACATTTTTAACATTTTGCCCGATCTGATAGAGACTGCGGCAAGACTTATAATTAACGATCTGCCAGAAATGTGCTGCCAAGTTACTGTCTGAATTAACGTAATACTTTAACGCCTCTAATAGTAGTAATCCTTACATTTTTTGGTAGTGTAACACGAGACAACAGTAATAATTAACGCCAATTCTAACACCCGCCGCGCAAAACCCCGCTTCGCTTGACACGCTGTGGGATTGGCCCGATGATATATACACACAGACGGTTTAAATTCTCGCCGAGTAATGTATTTCTGACGTCACTCAAACAAGTTAGTTATTTGAAAAAATAAAAATGCGAGAGAGAGATGAGAGGGGAAAGATGGCCGACTTGTGTAAAATTTATATTTGACGATTGACAGTGACAAAATTGAAAATCTAAACCATACTGAAACTGAACATAAAAATAATATGGTAGTATAGCTTAGAGTCCCCTGAGCAAAAATGTGTTTTAAAAAATATGGTAGTCCAAGTATTAGCCAAGTATTGAGAAAATACTAAATGTCTAGTAACACTAAGACGGACAGACTGTGGTTCCTGCTTGTTTTTTTCATAACGTTATCGGGGACGCCAGCTTAGAAAGAGGCATGGTAGTAATTCAAATTCTATTAGTTGGTATAGGGGTGAAAGGGGAGAGATAGGAAAAATGTTAACCAAAACTAAACATCTTTTTGTATTGGCATAACTAACGCAGACTGACCAATCGACTACCAGACACAGAGTTGTTTGGAATTTTTTATGTTTTTTCAAAAAACTACATTTGAATTCTGGTAGTCGCAAGTTTTCCATTGGCCAGTACTAATAGATATTAGCAAAAAGCTTTCAATGCTCATCGCCAGTTGACAAAAACTTTTTCTATCAAATACGCTGAGATCAGCTGTGTTAATTTATAAAATAAAGAATTAATTCGCAGTCTGGGCAGGGCAGAGAAAAACTGAGGCCATTCTTTGCAAGTCAGCGTTATTTGTTACTATTTCTTGAAATTGTGGTAAGAATGCTATATGTATTAATATGTTTATTACAACTGCCAAAGTTAGATACTGGTATTGGGAAAAGGGAAGGACATGCCAGGAACAGACATTGTTGAGTCCTCACATTGAACTGTATCTAACTGTTGTATATTGTCATGATTTTGTTTTAATATTATTGTATTAGCATATGTTAGTAAGCCTCCGTGTTCCATGAACACTGTTCAACATGCCTGGAGCGTTTATAATTTAAAAAAAAGAAGAGCAAATCATACAAAAGGAAATGTGGTTACTCCACGTTATTGTATTGAGGAAAACTATGTAAAAGTACAGTGGCGTATCTGCCATAGAGACCTGAGGTGTGGTCACAGCAAGGTGTGAGTCATATAAAATTAGGGGCGAGTGCACCTGTATGCACGTGAGGCTGACCCCATACCACCGTATGTAAATAATAATAATAAAGTGTGATCACATATAAAAAGGCCAGGGTGTCTTTTTATTGCAGAGGTTTTATTTCCTGTTACCAGCCGGTGACAGGAAACCTGATGAGTGAGTGTAACGCCAACAAGTCTCCGGTAAAACGTTTACGCTGTCAGCAGATAGCTGGGGGAGCTTGTGTGTGCTGATATATCTATATTTTCTGCAACAACATACTGAATTATCCTTCTACAAAGAATCCCAGGTTGTGTGTTAGCATCTGGGTATATCTGACACTTCAGTTACAATAAACTTTGGTATTTTCAATCATACCCAGGATGTTATGGGGCGTGATGAAACTACAGCCCCTCCTAACAAGTGACAAACACTATTAGATAATAAAGTTGTAATCTGTGAATACACCAACAGGAGAGATAGAGTGACATTATACTTATTGGACAAAGTGTCCACACATTTAAGTTAATCTTTTTATGTAAACCATCTTTTCCTCATTTTCAAAGACCTGTCCAAAAGAGATGGCGGGACAGGCAGATTAAATTGTAAAAATGAAATATTGAATTTTAAAGAAAAACCTTAACCACTGTTTTAGTCAATTCCTTATAGTGAGTTAAAGTGTTTTGTGTTTATGTACTATCATTTCCATTTCTCTCCTAGACATTAGGTACATCATACACCAGACACTAGAGCCAAAATAGTGACCGTCTGAGATCTAGGGAGGTAGCGTTAGGTTTCCTGCAAATACATCATTATCATCTATTAGAGTCAGGGGCCTACATGTGCTTGACCTCACACGGTTAATACAGACACCGATTTCTTTCCTTTTAGGTATAACATCATAACCTCCCCAGCAAATTAAACTTGCTACAGCGTTTCAGTTCAAGGTGTTTTAGTTTATAGTCTTTCAGTTCAAGGAGTTTCAGTTCAAGGTGTTTCAGCTCAAAGTCTTTCAGTTCACTGTCTTTCAGATCAAGGTTTTTCATTACAAGGTGTTTCAGTTCCAGGTCTTTCAGTTCAAGGTCTTTCAGTTTATTTTTTCAGTTCAAGGTCTTTAGTTCAAAGTCTTTCGGTTCAAGGTCTTTCAGTTCAAGGTCTTTCAGTTCAAGGTCTTTCAGTTCAAGGTCTTTCAGTTCAAGGTCTTTAAGTGCTTTTGTTGAGTGGTTCTTTGAGTTATATTTGCTTGATCTTGATTTATATTGGACTTGGGGTAGGATTCATATACGACCAGTAAAAACCATCTCCAACATTATTAAGCACCAACAGTCAGACACTGAATACTGTTCAGAAGGTCCTCATCTTTTAATGATCCATCTTTAGACACATGATGATTACCACTGAAACATGTATGTTGAATGATTGATTATTGTATCCTGACTAGCACCAGACACTGGCGTCCTTATGTCCACATACAATGTTGGACTTGTAAATATTGCTTCGTCTGAGAAAGACTCACGTCACAAGAATCTTACTTGCGTAGGACACATCCAGTCGCATCTTCTTCTTCTTCTTCGTACACTCACAGACGTCTACTTGAATATTTTAATAGAAAGCAGTAGTTAGTTTGAGGCTATCTGAGTCTCCGTGAAGCTTTTCCAGTTACATCTAAGAACGCATGCAAAAGACCCCTGTAAGCACGCATACGTTACCATTCGCAACTTGCTTACGCCCCGTTTCACCAGTGCGTTTATTTAAGTTCAAGCGGTCTGTGGTATACAAACAGCACGAGAAAAGATCATTTGAAGTTATTTACCCGTGAGCAACTTTTAACAGTCTTCTATATCCCTTTCATGTCTCCGTTTCTCTTCTCCACATATTTCAACATCTCACCTTTTTTTAATCCTATTCATTCAGTTAAAATACAAATCTCATCGATACGCTCGTCTACCTAGCTGTAAATGGATACCTTACTTTTCTCTTGAGTTAAGGAAGGAAAAGGCAGCAACAAAAGGAACTGGTCACTCCCACTTCTCGATGCTGGGCCTAGTATAGTGAAGTCTCTAACACTTTACTTCTCTACGGCCGTTTCGAGCTACTGAAATGCATTCCTGTTTGAATTATTTAATCCATTTCCTTGTTTCGATCCTTACACAGCACGTAACCTCAACTGCAGCTGGATCCCGTTTCAGGACGCCTGCATTAAAGCATTTCGTGAGATTTTTGTTAGACAGCAGTGGGTTCTGTAGCAATTTGTTTTAAATGATGAGGTTGCTAAAACCACGTACAACCTCTTTGAACCGGATCTTACGATTGTCTGATGGAACAGTAGTTCTGTTCTTTCTTTGTCTTATCAGAGGCCATAGTGACAGCGCAGGGCGAATGGACTTTAATAACTGAGAATTATCAGCAAAAGCGGGGGTTTCTTAACCCGTGGTTCATCTTCGTCTTTTTCTTCGTTCGTACTCACGAGTTCTACGTTAATGATTTTAATAAATGCAGTAGTCAGCTCAAGGTTCCTGACATCTCCAAATAGTTTTGGTGGAGACAAATAGGTTGTTGCCATATGCTACTCCGTTCATTGTTGTACGTTGGGAAGGACTGCAACAGATGTTGGCTCTCATGGGGCTGATGCCACAGGTGTAGAGATCTGTTGTACCAAGCCTGGTCTTTTGGTATTGATGGTACCTCATTCTGTGATGACTAGTGCGTAGCCGGAAAGTGATGACCTGGTCTCGTCTAGATAGTTGATGATAGGCATTATTTGTTTGTTTTGTTTTTTTCAAATATTGTCGTGAAACATTCTAAATCCACATATCTAAATTAAAAAGTAAATGTAAAGCCTAACGAATTACTTCAATAAAAGGAAAGAAGAATGGTGAAAGACCAGTGCTTTCTCAATGGCATACGCCAGCGTGTATACCGCCGTAATGGCTGAACAAGAAAAACCCCTTTTTATGCTCCGTCTGCATAATTGTAACGCTTTCACGTTTACTAGTAAAGCCTACTGCATCAACTACACGCGTTTCAAAAAAAAAAAAAATAAAACCGGTACTGTGTTTCTTAGAAAACCTTGAGATAGACACACTGCGTAATGACCTAGATTACATTAATGTCATTTTATGCACTACGAAAAGACAGACGGCCTTAGAGAGAGAGAGAGATGTACGGAGGAACGCATGCAATACTACCACAGTCTCGCTATTAATAGTAACGCCAATCCCACGCGTAAGGCATGAAGCACTAACTTTTTTTCAAATAAACAGTGACAAAAAACACTACCAATACACGGTTAGGTTTTGAAAACATGTTTAATGCTTATTAGGAAACATGACACAATACTGTTTTACGTCTGAAATCCTGACTTTATACTGACAGAACAGTCGAAAAGGCAGGACAGGTGGCGGTTCTAAATCGAAAAAAAATATATGTAAAAAAACAAATACACGACTATCCTAGAATACATATTTTGAACGGAACCACTTAGCCCCATTAAATTTATATATTTGGGTACCTTATGACTTGCTGACAAAGAATATGTTAAGCGTTATGCACATAGTCTAGTAATTAACAAATTGTAGCCAAAATATTATAGGGGTGTTGTCTGACAGCACCAGATCATATTTGCTCATGTTTGGATACTGCTTTAGGGGAATGAGGCCACTACGTTAAATCCGATTTGATTGGTTAGAATTATATGTAAGGCGAAACATGATTAGTCGACTGCAAATACTATTTTTGGTTGTTAAGGGAAACGTAGGAAGGGTAAATTTTTTCAAAAGCTTTTGTAAACATGGTCTCATTGGCTAGACCAGTTGATATAGTCAATTAGGAGCGTCGGTTCAGTGCCACTTTTTGAAATTAAACTGTGTAGAAGCAAGTGCGTTGAGAACCAGTTCATATTTTTCTAATGAAAGCCTGGGACAGAGGCAGATCGGAATTGTGCCATAACTCATCGCCAGTCAACGTATTTGTTTAATATTTCCTTGAATTGTGGTAAGCTTGACATATTTGATATCTTTTAGATGAAAATTGAATGTGAATTGATAATTTATGTATGTATTGTGTGTGGTTCAGTAGCAAACATGAGGAAAAGCCTAGATATTGCTCCACCAGGAACAAAACTTGTCGGAGAGGAGTATAACTGCATAGGCATATATGGGATTGCCAAATAGTACAATGACACCTATCTTATTGTATAGAAGGAATTACAGCTGAAATTGCAGAGGCGTTGTAACCATTAGGGAGAGGAATACTGGTGAATGTTGTTACATGAGAAGCTAACAGTTGGCCTACAGCGCTGAACTCAGTGTTTGTTATGTATTGTGCTTCAGTGTGGAAATAGATTATAAATTAGTTCTGAAGTAGGAGGTACATCCTTCTTGTTTCAGGGACCGTGGTACAAACGTATTGAAGCAGCACGTGGTCTGAGTTTTGCTGAATCCAGAGGCTGGTAGCATACTCCTTGGTCAAGATAGCGACCAGTGTTGTTTCTCAAGGAAACGGGGAAGCAAGCGAGCAGTGGAGACTGTTTCCTGCCGCCCACACAGAAGTTAAGAGTTCGTGGCCAGAGCAGCTCAATCTTGTGTATACCCCCCCCCCTCTAAAAGTGACTTTACCCTAAATCAAGAGGGACATTTATTTGTTTCAAATAAAAAGAAACTGTGAACCTTTCCAATATTATTTCCAACAAAAACAGACACTTAAAGTCATGATGACAAACAACAACTTAGCTTGAAAAGCCAGTATTACCTCATAGTCCTACATCACAACTTACACACATATTGCAATAATAATATATGTCAATACAAAGATCCTATCTATAAATTGTGTACATACAACTTGTGATTACATTTGATTGTGATTCCTGGTTCACTTTGTAGTTGAATCAGGATATCTATTATTGAAAGGAATTAATACATATTTTTAAAAGTTACCCTTGACTTATTAAGATAGTCTTATAGAGTGTTATATGTATGTGAGTGTCACAGTGTTGTAAAGTGTTGTGGATTAAATTTAATTGTTTATCTGTCTGTTGGTTGTTGTGAACATACACTTCATCATTATCATAACCCTAGACATTCAACGTAGTCATCACAATATTCCAGAATAAGTCTGACTGAGGTATAAATATGGTAGCAAAGTAAGGTCATCTGTAATACACCACACTTATTAGATACAGATACCTTCACAGCTGATCTCAGTCAGTACACTAAGTCCCCTATAAATATTTATAACATCCCACTTTACCACATATATTGGGGGAAGGAAACTTCCTCATTGTGCTGCTATGACATCTGGAAAGAAGGGAAAAAAGGTCAAACCTGCGGAACTACAGGAACCGTACCACCCCCCAGTGTGTGAAGATGTCATCTGTAATGGAGCCACCATAAGATGCTTATATGATACAGGTCTAGATTATGATTCCGTTGTGAGTTCTCACCTGGTGCAGGCAGATCAATACACCACAGAAACAGTGGAGATTCAAACTGCAACCAAGGATGTAGCTACCATGACACTTCCCGTCGCCCGGATAAAGGTGAAAACGCGATATGTGGAAGGAATCATAAAAGCAGCAGTGATAAATGAGCCAATCTACCCTCTGATATTGGGGTGTAGATATGTCTTCTTGGGGAATCCCAAGAGACCTGTGATATTGGCAACGGTGTAGACCAGATCACAGTCCAAAAAGGAGGAGGAAAATCCAATAAATACTCATCCAGATGAGATGAGGAAGGCACAGGCGGAGGACAAAACACTCAAGCCGTGTTTCAAGAAGTTGCCCAAATCTCATACACCTCCAGGCAAGGGAGAATTTTATATGAAGAACAAGCTGATTTATAGGAAGGCTGGATCTGAATCCAATGGTCACGGACAGCTGGTCCTTCCCACTTCATATAGGACTAAAGTGTTGGAACTAGGGCATGCGATTCCCTTAAGTGGTCATATGGGGATCAGCGCAACAGGACAGCGTATAGCTTGTCACTATTTCTGGCCAGGGATAACTGAAGATATCAAACGATATGTAAAATCCTGTCCAGAGTGCCAACGAGTAGCACCTAAGCATTGGACTGCACCAGCAACTCTGGGGGAAATGCCCATAGTGGGAACACCCTTTGAGAGAGTTGCTGTGGACCTTGTGGGACCTCTCACTCGAACCAAGAGGAGGAACAGCTACATTCTGACTCTGGTGGACACGTGTTCTATGTGGGGAGAGGCGGTAGCCCTGTCATCCATTGACTCTAAACATGTGGCAGAGGCATTATTCACAATTTTCACAAGGTTAGGCTTTCCCAATCAAATCTTGACTGATAACGGCTCTCAGTTCAAGGGGAATTTAACAGAAGATGTTTTCAGGATCTTCCAGGCCAAACACTTCCATTGTAGTGTGTACCATCCGCAAGGGAACGGCCAAGTGGAAAGATTTAATGGCACGTTGATGTCGATCCTGAGAAAGTTGGCACACGAAAAACCAGATACATTGGACCAGTACTTTCACGCCGCCCTCTTTGCTTATCGGGAGGTACCCCATAGTTCAACCGGTATGGCCCCGGCAACATTATTATTTGGAAGGCCAATAAAAGGTCCACTCGAAGCTCTGTTAAGAACGTGGACTGATGAAAAGGCAGAGGAAAATATTACATCCTCATACCAATATGTGAATGAGCTGACCACTCGTTTAAAAACTGGCTGGAAACTTGCCAATGAAAATTTGAGACAAGCCAGGAAAAAACATGCTGCCTATTACAACAGAAAAGCTAAAGACAGAGATTTGGCTGTGGGAGAGAAGGTACTGCTTCTTCTACCCGGTAGTCAGAATAAGTTACAAATTGGATGGCAAGGTCCATATACAGTTCTAGAGAAGGTGTCTAGAACAAATTATAA
Organism: Oreohelix idahoensis; assembly: GCA_024509875.1. NCBI lineage: Eukaryota > Metazoa > Mollusca > Gastropoda > Stylommatophora > Oreohelicidae > Oreohelix > Oreohelix idahoensis. The sequence goes on from JAMPIV010003182.1 coordinate 148,758, forward strand.
GATAGATAAAAAGGGGAAAGAAAAAATCTATATTGTGAATCTCCTGAAGAAATATTTGGAAAGAGAAAATCAGGAAGAGACACACTTGTTGACCTTGTCCATTGCAATGGAGATGAAAAAGGAACCACTTTCATCATTTGAATATCCATTACACCCCTGTGAGACAGCTGCACAGGTGAAAATCAGTACACACTTAACGAAAGATCAGAAGAAGAGAGTGCAACAGGTTTTAGATGATCATACAGAGGTGTTAACGGACCGACCGGGGCATACAAACTTATTGGAATATGATATGAAACTGATAGACCCCACACCTGTCTGTATGAAAGCCTATTCGATTCCTTTTGCTAAGGAGAAAGCTTTGAAGGAAGAGATAGACTATTTGTTGAAGGAAGGAATCATTTCACACAGTGAATCTTCGTATAGTTCCAGTGTGGTGCTCTTAAGAAAACCCTCTGAAGAACCTAGACTCTGTATAGATTACAGGAGACTGAATGCTATCACAGAAGGTCAGGTGGATCCATTGCCGGATACAAATCAGTTGTTTGCCAGGCTAAATAAAGCTAAATATTTCTCAAAAGTGGATCTGAGCAAAGGATACTATCAGATTCCAGTAAAACCTGAGGTTAGACCATACCTAGCTTTTAGTACCTCAGAGGGACACTATGAGTTTAACAGATTGCCATTTGGATTGAAGAATGCGCCTAGTGTCTTCTCTAGAATGATAAGAAAATTTTTGGATCCCCTGAATAATCCATGCATCACAAATTTCATGGATGATATCCTTATAGCAACAGAAACATTTGAGGAACACATTGACTCCCTGAACATGCTGTTTAATCGACTTAGAGAAGTGAATTTAACAGCCCGACCAACCAAATGTTGCGTTGGATGTAAAGAATTAGAATTCTTGGGACACACAGTCCATCAGGGAAACATGACCCCTGACCCCAAGAATTTAGAGAAACTAAAGAAAGCCCCGAGACCACAAACCAAGAAAGACGTGAGATCCTTTGTCTCATTATGTGGTTTCTACCAAAAGTATATCAAAAACTTTAATTCCATATGTGCACCGTTAACTGATTTGACACGCAAAGGAAATCCAGATCGAATTACATGGACAGCACAATGTGAATTGGCATACCAGGAATTGAAGGAAAAGCTCACAAGCAAACCTATTTTGAAATTACCTGACTTAAGTCAAGAATTCATTGTGAGAACGGATGCAAGTAATATCGGGTTGGGCGCGACCCTGTTACAGAAATCAGATGCACTGAATGGGGAATTAACCCCAGTGGCATATGCTAGCAGAAAGTTGAATAAAGCTGAAACAAATTACTCAACTAGCGAAAAAGAATGTCTTGCAGTAATATGGGCGATAAAAAAATTCAATATTTATCTGTATGGGAAGGCATTCAAGTTGCAAACGGATCACAAACCCTTGTCGTTTCTAGCGCAGGCTAGGCACGAAAATTCGAGGTTACTCAGATGGTCCTTACTTTTGCAGCCATTCCAATTCAGCATAGAGTATATTTCTGGAAAAACCAACCTGGGAGCGGATTTTCTAAGCCGCCATCCGCGTGATGAAAATCACCGTAAGCCCCAGGAATAATATTAAATTTCTCTATGTGTATATAGAATTATAGACTGACATATAACGTCTGTTTTAAGTGGGGAGAATTTGTCGTGAAACATTCTAAATCCACATATCTAAATTAAAAAGTAAATGTAAAGCCTAACGAATTACTTCAATAAAAGGAAAGAAGAATGGTGAAAGACCAGTCCTTTCTCAATGGCATACGCCAGCGTGTATACCGCCGTAATGGCTGAACAAGAAAAACCCCTTTTTATGCTCCGTCTGCATAATTGTAACGCTTTCACGTTTACTAGTAAAGCCTACTGCATCAACTACACGCGTTTCAAAAAAAATAAAATAAAACCGGTACTGTGTTTCTTAGAAAACCTTGAGATAGACACACTGCGTAATGACCTAGATTACATTAATGTCATTTTATGCACTACGAAAAGACAGACGGCCTTAGAGAGAGAGAGATGTACGGAGGAACGCATGCAATACTACCACAGTCTCGCTATTAATAGTAACGCCAATCCCACGCGTAAGGCATGAAGCACTAACATTTTTCAAATAAACAGTGACAAAAAACACTACCAATACACGGTTAGGTTTTGAAAACATGTTTAATGCTTATTAGGAAACATGACACAATACTGTTTTACGTCTGAAATCCTGACTTTATACTGACAGAACAGTCGAAAAGGCGGGACAGGTGGCGGTTCTAAATCGAAAAAAATATATATATATAAAAACAAATACACGACTATCCTAGAATACATATTTTGAACGGAGCCACTTAGCCCCATTAAATTTATATATTTGGGTGCCTTAGGACTTGCTGACAAAGAATATGTTAAGTGTTATGCACATAGTCTAGTAATTAACAAATTGTAGCCAAAATATTATAGGGGTGTTGTCTGACAGCACCAGATCATATTTGCTCATGTTTGGATACTGCTTTAGGGGAATGAGGCCACTACGTTAAATCCGATTTGATTGGTTAGAATTATATGTAAGGCGAAACATGATTAGTCGACTGCAAATACTATTTTTGGTTGTTAAGGGAAACGTAGGAAGGGTAAATTTTTTCAAAAGCTTTTGTAAACATGGTCTCATTGGCTAGACCAGTTGATATAGTCAATTAGGAGCGTCGGTTCAGTGCCACTTTTTGAAATTAAACAGTGTAGAAGCAAGTGCGTTGAGAACCAGTTCATATTTTTCTAATGAAAGCCTGGGACAGAGGCAGATCGGAATCGTGCCATAACTCATCGCCAGTCAACGTATTTGTTTAATATTTCCTTGAATTGTGGTAAGCTTGACATATTTGATATCTTTTAGATGAAAATTGAATGTGAATTGATAATTTATGTATGTATTGTGTGTGGTTCAGTAGCAAACATGAGGAAAAGCCTAGATATTGCTCCACCAGGAACAAAACTTGTCGGAGAGGAGTATAACTGCATAGGCATATATGGGATTGCCAAATAGTACTATGACACCTATCTTATTGTATAGAAGGAATTACAGCTGAAATTGCAGAGGCGTTGTAACCATTAGGGAGAGGAATACTGGTGAATGTTGTTACATGAGAAGCTAACAGTTGGCCTACAGCGCTGAACTCAGTGTTTGTTATGTATTGTGCTTCAGTGTGGAAATAGATTATAAATTAGTTCTGAAGTAGGAGGTACAACCTTCTTGTTTCAGGGACCGTGGTACTAACGTATTGAAGCAGCACGTGGTCTGAGTTTTGCTGAATCCAGAGGCTGGTAGCATACTCCTTGGTCAAGATAGCGACCAGTGTTGTTTCTCAAGGAAACGGGGAAGCAAGCGAGCAGTGGAGATTGTTTCCTGCCGCCCACACAGAAGTTAAGAGTTCGTGGCCAGAGCAGTTCAATCTTGTGTATACCCCCCCCCCCCTCTAAAAGTGACTTTACCCTAAATCAAGAGGGACATTTATTTGTTTCAAATAAAAAGAAACTGTGAACCTTTCCAATATTATTTCCAACAAAAACAGACACTTGAAGTCATGATGACAAACAACAACTTAGCTTGAAAAGCCAGTATTACCTCATAGTCCTACATCACAACTTACACACATATTGCAATAATAATATATGTCAATACAAAGATCCTATCTATAAATTGTGTACATACAACTTGTGATTACATTTGATTGTGATTCCTGGTTCACTTTGCAGTTGAATCAGGATATCTGTTATTGAAAGGAATTAATACATATTTTTAAAAGTTACCCTTGACTTATTAAGATAGTCTTATAGAGTGTTATATGTATGTGAGTGTCACAGTGTTGTAAAGTGTTGTGGATTAAATTTAATTGTTTATCTGTCTGTTGGTTGTTGTGAACATACACTTCATCATTATCATAACCCTAGACATTCAACGTAGTCATCACAATATTCCAGAATAAGTCTGAGGTATAAATATGGTAGCAAAGTAAGGTCATCTGTAATACACCACACTTATTAGATACAGATACCTTCACAGCTGATCTCAGTCAGTACACTAAGTCCCCTATAAATATTTATAACATCCCACTTTACCACAAATATGACCCGGATGTTCTCTTTCCACTGAATGGATCCAAGGGAGTCCATGTACATCACATAAAATGTAAAATGTAACGTTTTTTAAATTATCCTTTTATGTACATTTTGTTCCAAGAAGGATTCCATAACCGTCATTAGACAATCATAGGGGTCCACAGCGTTCATCGGACAATCAAAGGGGACCGTAGTATTCATCGGACAATCAAAGAGATCTATAATATTCATCGGACAATCACAGATGACCATTGTATTCATCGGACAATGAAAGCTGTCCATAGTATTCATCGAACACACAATGGAGCCCATAGCGTTCATCGGACAATCAAAGGTGTTCATAGTATTCATCGGTCTATCAAAGGTGTCCTTATTATCCATCAGGCAATCAAAGGGATCCATAGTATTCATCGGATAATCAAAGGGGTTCATAGCATTCATCGGACAATCAAGGGGTTCATAGTATTCATGAGATAATCAAACGGGTCCATTGCATTCATCGGGTAATCAAAGGGGTCCACAGTATGCATTGGACAATCACTGGGGACCATTGTGACGAATCAGTCGTGCACTTTTCATAACTCTTTCATCCACTCCGGCAGTATCACTTCTTTTCTTCATTTTTCTCTCACTCCTCGCTTATTATTTGACATAATTTTTGCCCTACATTATTTTTGCTGTGACCGCACCTCAAACGTATTTACGTTCCGCAAGGTGAACTGTGGTATTATCGAAGTTAATTACACCGACCAGCGGTAATACGTTTATCTCTTTGAGTCGGTCTAGCAACCTTTGACAAAGACGATCCTCGTTTGACACAATATGGTCTCGTACGAGTGATGAATAGAATAACGTATTGTTTGTCTGAGAGACTCGTCTGACGGAGGCACGATAAAACAGGGTGATAATGAGATAAAAGCTTTCACGGGACCATCCCTGTGTAATTGATACAGATAATCTGTCTGGGAAGATGATATGGGCGGAAGTAGCATCTGGGCAGAATTAGTTCACATATTTGTCGGTGAGTGTTGCATATAGATGCCGGCGGAAATATTACGTCATATTGAGAGAGGTCACGCGAGGGAATTTTAAAACGTAATATTTTAAAACACGCGGCGGAGATTATGAATTTAAACACCCCAACCCACATAGTGCTATAGAGCTAACCATTGGTTTGATTTGAGAGCCGGAAAATACATTGAATTTCATTGGAACATTCGGCGGAAGCACAATCTGTGATTTGAACTGGAAACTGAAAATAAAATCTAGCGAAATCAGAGACACAGATCAGAGACTGCATCGCATCGTCAAATGAGCAAAATCCCAAAAGCCAGTGAGACATCAGACTTAGAGTTCCATAATTATAAGTGACAGATCGAGTATTTGGGCAACTTTGGAACTTACAAGTAACCCCGCATATTTAAATACAGAGACTGTAAACTAAAGGGACCACGACTTTAAATATTAAGACTGGAAACCTAAGGAATTAGATCACGCGTCATATGAGAACATTTCCCAGACCCAGTGATTAGCAGAACACCCATCATAAGAGGAATAAATACAGTTTCTCAGGCCAAGTGATTCAAAAACATATAACCTAAATTGCTTGCGTCCATTCTAAACGGTTCGAGGAGATTGTATAACCCAATTGGGTTATCAGACGGTTTGAAGTACTAACATTACTACGCCGCTAGTGTGAGAGAACAGCATCAACACTGACCTCCTACATTGGACGAGTTATGTGGAGAAGTGCACTCATCACCAAAAAGAAGTGACAGAAACCACGGCGACAGAACTCACCAAGAGTTAAGTTCTTGTGAAAAAAGGATCCAGCAAACGGACTTTTATAAGTCCCCTATCAAGTCTCGATGAGGACTTTTGTCTAAAATTCACCATCATTTCATCCTTATTTTAACTTGTTAAAACTAATTGACTATTAAATCTGTCACATGTTATTTTAAACTAAACAATAATGGTTTATTCAGTTATTAGAAGTATGAAAGCAAACGTATGAGTAAGATTCTTTAATATATACATATATTAAAACATCTAGAGATATATTTCCATATATAGATCCAATAATTATAAAAAGATTTTCGTTGGATTACACCAACTGGGGGCTTGTACGGGCTAAAACCAGTGCTCAATCCTTCACAAAAGGCGACGGGTCATATATAAGTTAACAATTGCTCAGCCCAATGCAACATTGTTCTTGACTTCTGACAATTTCTTGTGAAACCTCCCTTGAGATAGAAGCGTCATTACCCTTCTATCTACAGCTCTGCCAAGAGTAATCTTGCGCGAAGGTAGAAACCTTTGACGACCCATTTGAGATACTCTTGAGTTTTGGCCACTGTTGAACCACTACTGCAAATCATGGTAGGCAATCCGTGACAACCATGGTAATCATCGGACAATCAAAGGGGTCCATAGTATTCACCGAACGATCAATTTAACCCATAGCGTTCATGGGACAATCAAAGGGGTACTGAGTATTCATCAGTCTATCAAAAGTGTCCATTGTATTCATTGGACAATAAAAATCGTTCATGGCATAAAAAGGGTTAAGAAACTCTGAGCTGCAGGGACTGGACAGGATAGGGTAGAGCAGACGAGACTGCGTTTATGACAAAGAGCCCTAAGGTATGGGAAAACTGACAAAAAAACTATCAAAGAAACTAGACATCCAAGACAACAAAACATCTTTCCATTTATGTCACCAGTAGCTTCCAGCAATATCTATTTTCTGAACGGTGTGTTAACATTACTGTAACACAGAATTTAACATCACTGGGAACTCAAAAAAAAAAAAAAACCAAAAAAAAAATGCGTGCGTTGTTTTGCTATTTGAACTAACAGCCAGAGAATTTAAAAAAAAAAAAAAAAAAGCAAAAAACGTATGAAAGTCTAGACTAGTTTGTTACTAGAACTAGGTAATTCGTATTCGGTACTGGATTTTTTTTTTTTTTTTTTTTGATGATGAAAAAAATGTACTTTTATTATATTTACTGCTTGGAGCTTTATTAGATTTGTTTTTATTTACCTTCGAATTAAATTGATTTGGATATATATTTGTTTGTTCATTTGTTTTGAAATAATGAGACTATTGCGTCGCTGGGTGGGTTAGATCCGCCAGCATTTATTTTAGAAGCCGACTGCCTAACGTTTTTTTCATATCTCTACTTAAAATAAGAATAGAAAAATTCTAAAACTTTAAAATTTCACTTACATCTATAAATTTTCTTTAGTTAAAAAAAAAAATTATATATATATATATATATATACTTGTAATGGTGTGTACCGCTCCGTGTAGAAAGAATAGGGATAATGCTCCCTCAGACTGATGACTGATGTGAGGTTGTCATGGAGACTGGCGAGCTCGTCATATAAAACAAATTGTAACAGAAACCACAGCTGCACGAGCATGTTAATGCATGTTCCGGGCTTCCTGCCACGTGACCAACTACAGCAGTGGCTCCATGCTCCATAAGGAGGGGCAGGGAATATGATGGTAGGGATCCTGCTGCTGATGATGATGATGATTAATGGTGCGTACCAGTATGGTTTTTATACAGACTATAAAAGTGAACTAAAACAGATTTCTTCTTCTGCTTCTTTGTACACTCTCAGACGTCTTGAATATTTTCAAAGAAAGCAGTGGTCAACTTGAAGCAATTTGCATCTCCAAATGATACTAGTGACGGCAATTGACCACCGTTCTATGTTCCGCATGTATTGGGCAGCTTTGAAACAGGTGTTCAGCTGTCATTTTATCTTTAGCTTTTAGAATAGCTGATTTCCCAATCTATGTTGGCCCGTGCGGAGTCTGGAGATTATCACTTCTTCTCTTCAACAGCGCTGGTAATGTGCATTATTTTCTTTGGCGGCATGGATGCTGAGCATTTCATTTGTTCTTGTATCTGCTTCTGATAAAACTCTTTGCCTCTTCGAAAGTTATGCTTGTATTAGGCTGAGGTAGCTTTCACCTTCCTTTGCAAATCTGTTAGCCACTTTATTGCCGGGGCTGTTGCAATGGGATGGGATCGATTTTATCACAACTCTTTTGAATCGCTGACATAGTTTGTGGAGTAATTACAGACTGCGTAGTAGTGAGCTAAAAACAGCTCTGACAACAGATAATTTGTATATTTATTGCATTTCCAAAAAAAAAAAAAAATCATGATAGTGCCGTATAATTAAATAGAGCACAGAACATAAATTTATCAAAATTTAATAGTTCGACTATTACGTTTTCAGACGTTTCATAAACCATTACTAGAAATCAGGGCAACGCCGGGTGCTTGCAACTAGTTACATGTATACAAATATTCATGGGTGATATTGTCTCCTTGTTATCCATGAAAAGGAAAGGCGAAAGTAAAAAGGAAAACAAAACTAAAAATCTCATCGAAAGAGGGAGTCACAATTTAGATTCGTTTTTACAACGTTCCAAATATTCGTCTACTATCGTCATGTCAAAGATTTTTAGTCACAACTTATTAAGAGAAAATTTGTAAAAAATAAATAAATAAAAACGAAATTTTAACGTTTAGATATTCTTTAAAGCGTACTAGCGAGTATTCAGTGTCTTTGCACGGTCAGGTTAACTATGAGGTTCCACACGAGGGTTTCATACGGTTTTCTTTCTCTTGCATGTTTAACCTTCTTGTGGCGAGGCACGTTTATTTCAACCTGTGATGTGATTGTCTCCCCTGCTCTGCAGTAGTGATCCAACAATGGCCACACTTAAGAGTATAATGTTGAGGGTCTTCAAATTTTATCAACCTTCTCTCAAGATTACTCTTGGTAGGGATAAAAATACAAAAATGATGCTTCTATTTAAGGGGGCCTCACAGGATTTAAAGCATAACAACTGGGATCATCTAAACTGTCATGAACTTATTATTCTCCCGCGCCTTATGTGAAGTAATATATTTTCGCTCGTATTTCTGTATCTCCCAGCTGATAGTGATTCAGCAATTATTAATTTTATAGCTCTCTATGTTTATGTATTACAAATATTATGATTCATGCGAGTGCAGACATGCACTTTACTCAATAGTAATTTATCCAACAAAATCTTTACAGTTTCAGATAAACAGGTTTAATAATTACTTATAGTTAATGTTAAATAAATGACGTTGTTTATAATAAAGAAGCGATTATATTTATCCTCATCGGATTATTTAACCTATGACGGAACTTACGAAAAATTTGAGAAAAGACCCATTAGCTGCGCTGTTATAGTACTTAGCTTTCAGCCATTGTCGGCTCCCAAAAAGAAGTAGGAATGTTAACAAAGAAGGAATTAGAAAAATAAGTATGTGGATACCGGACACACAATGACAGAATGATGCTTTTGAAAATGAGAGCAAAGCCATTTGACATATCAGTCTTACAAACATATGCGCCAACTAAAGAACACCGTGAAGAAGAAATAGAGGAATACTATGAAGAGCAACATCACCCACTTAAACCAGTAAAATCTACAGATGTGTTGATTGTAATGGGTGATATGAATGCAAAAATAGGAAAAGGAAAATACATGAGAATAGTAGTACAGTATGGACTAGGGAAAAGAAATGATAGAGGAGACAGACTTATCCAGTTCTGTGAAGAAAACCAATTGGTTATATAATACCTTTTTATGAACACCACCCAAGGAAATTATACACATGGAAAAGCCCAGGCGATGTAACAAGAAATCAAATTGACTTTATCATGATAAAACAGTTTTAAAGACACATCCTGGCGCTGACATAAATTCAGATCACAATCCGGCCGTCATCAAAGTAAATATAAAGCTAAAAAGAGCAGGAAACAGAAGAAAGGAGGAACTAAAATACTGTTCAAAGTCATTCAGGAAAGAATAAAAAGTAAGGTAGACAGCGAAATCCAAGAAGAGCTGTTTGGTTTTAGACGGAACAGCGGAACAAGATAGGCAATATTTTGCCTAAGAATATTAGCAGAAAAATATACAGAGGTCCAAAGAAGTATGAACATGTGCTTTATTGACTATAAGAAGGCTTTTAACAGAGTCCATCATGAGAAAATAATTGAATGCCTCGAAGACATAGGTATTGATCATACATGCCACACTTAAAGGTTTACCCATAATCTGTACGGGGTGTTTGCGTTTTCAGATGTGTACGGGCCGTACACGGGTCTGTACGGGTTTTTTCGCCAAATTATTAACCCTTTCAGCACCATTATGACGTACGCCATACGGCATAAATCTTGACAATTTTTGTCGCTGTGCCGTACCGAGTACGTCACGGAAGTAGTGCGATACCTCGTTCCCATACACCTATAAAACGTACGTCCTATTTTAAAAGCACCAGAACTCTTCTGTTTACAATCGTATCGGCAATTGCTGGGCATAATCGGATTCAGCATTGAAAAATCTGGCCACTAAGCTTGAAACGAACAAAATATTTTACTGCTAGCGAATACGGTAGAACTGATAATAGTGATTTTACAAAAGCGAAAGTTACAAACATGGACGCTGCCATACCGCCGAATCATAAACATTTTGTGGAAAAAGAGCACGAAAATTCTTGTTTGAGTTGAATTTATTCAACTTGAATGATTCTGACAACTCTTTTTACTGAGATTCTGGTAATCTTTACCTTTATTGCCGTCGAGTATGTTTAATATTTGTATTTTCGTACCATTTAGAGTTAAGGTTGAGGTTAGGTTTACGGTAGAAAGTGCGTAAGAAATGTAAATTTGAATAATAATACAAAACAAATTATGGGTAGGCCTAATATCGGAATGACGGTCGCCGAATGCTCTGCGTGTATTTTCGTACCATTTAGAGTTAGGATTAGGGTTACAGTTGGGGTTAGGGTTAACCCGAAATCTAAATGGTACGAAAATACATGCGGAGCATTCGGCGACCGTCATTCCGATATGACCAAATTATGAAACTGAAAAAAAAAAAACCCACAAAAGCAAGGCAAATTTGCATCTTAACCAGGTCAGAGAAAAGTTTATTTGGAGTTACTTCTCTTCTTAGTTTTAATTTCGTTTCTTTAAAAAACAATGTGATTTTGCCTTGGGTGATCATCATTACGGTCATCCAATGATTTATATTTATTAAATAATTAATTACTATCAATGTTTGATTGACACTAAAATTCGTATGGGTATAACGGCTATTCCAATTTTTGAAGTTCGGTAGAGAATATATAATATTGCGCCAGTTTATATTTTCATTGCTAGCTTTAAAAAAAAAAAATATATATATATATATTTGATTTAAGATTCCTAAACCTAACCCATAACGCTTATTACTGGTCTCTTTAGATCTATACTTTTATAAGGCACTATAGAACACACACCAAACTGTTCTTCATTTCCACCATAAATTGTATTAATTTTTTTTGCAGAAATAGACTAAATGATGATACAGTCACAGCTTTTCTACAATACCGGTACAAAATAAATTCTAACTCTTGTTGTTTAGGTTTTAAAGCAAGAGAAGACATGCTTAAAAAGGCAAAGGGCGCATGTCACTATGATGGTGCAGAACCATCTAATTGAATATATTTGTACATTAATTAACTCTATTGTTACGTTTTTCAGTCTGTACAGGTTTTGCGGGTCTCTGTACAGGGTTTTTGGATTTGTTGTACAGGTTTTTCATGTCTGAGGTGTGGCATGTATGATTGATGGAAAAGATATAAGAATACTCAGTAACCTTTATTGGGAGCAAACTGCCACAGTAAGATCTGGAAGGAATTATTCATCAAACATAGACATAAAAAGAGGTGTCAGACAAGGTTGTGTGCTATCCCCCTGCCTATTTAAGCTATACACCAAAAAAATAGTCAAACAGATAAAGGAAATGCCAGGACTTGAACATCAATGGAAGGTCAATAAACAACCTTAGATATGCTGATGATACCGTGTTGTTAGCTGAAAGTGAACAGGATTTGTAAGAAGTAGTGAAGCAAGTGAACAGTATAAGTCATGAATATGGATTGGACATTAATATTGAGAAAACAAAAACTATGATAATTAGCAAAACAGACAATAAACCCACATTAAAGATAAGCATAAAATGAAAATCCTGGAACAAGTCACGAGCTACTCATATCCTGGTCATATAATAACGGAAGATGGCAGATGTGAAACAGAAATCAAGAAGAGAATAGGAATGGCTAAAGCTACGAGCATTCAACAACATGAAACATATACTGACATCTAAACAGTTAACTCACAAACTAAAACTGAGAATCATAAAATGTTATGATAGGAAACTCTTTACAGAGCGATACAACAGGAAGCAATCTGATCATCAGAAGAAGTCTCCCCATCCGACAAGTGTTTCGGCCCGATTACTCCTTTACACTCTAAGGGGGGCGGGCCCACTTGGGTCATGACTCCCAAGCGTCTCAGCTTCCTGTTGTCTTGTATCGAAAATGAACCCATTTCACTTATGGTAGCAACTTTTAAATCCACAACGCCAGCCATCGGTGTGCAATTTGTAAATTAAGCAGGATTCCTCAAACACTCTTCTGCACTGTATAGCATTACCAACCTGTTTCAGTAACAGGTGGTACCACTGTAACAGTGTAAAAATGGCTGCCAAAGACGTTCGGTTAAAACAACGTTATGTCATAGAATTCCTCAATGCTGAAGGCGAGACCCCAATTCGCATCCACGAACGTTTGAAGAATGTTTATGGAGATTCAACAGTGGATGTTAGCACTGTCCGACGTTTGGTACGTCGTTGTGACGAAGCTGAAGTAGGTCAATCTTCAATGGCTGACGCAAAGCGGACTGGCCGTCCGTCTACCGCAGTGACTCCACACAACATTCATCGAGTTGATGGCATCATTCGTGGTGACCGTCGGGTAACACTGGATGAACTTTCTTCCATGTTGTCCATTAGTAAAGGCAGTGTCCAGAACATCATTAAAGACCTGGGTTATTCAAAAGTTTGTGCACGGTGTTTACCCAGAATGTTGACAGACAGACATAAAGAAACGAGGAAAACCATAGCCATCAACCTCCTGCACCATTACGAAACTGAAGGAGAAGAGTTTTTATCAAATATTGTGACAGGTAATGAGACTTTGGTTCATTATTTTGAACCATAATCCAAGAGGCTGTCAATGGAATGGCATCACACAACATCGGCGACAAGAAAGAAGTTCAAAAGTTCACCATCTGTAGGGAAAGTTATGGCCTCCGTGTTTTGGGATGAGAAGGGTGCGATTCTTCTCGACTTCTTGGAGCAGGGAAACACGGTGAATGCAGACCGTTACATTGAAACTTTGAAGAAGCTTATAGGTCGTCTTCGGCGACTTTACCCATTAAAAGATCAGAGAACTGCACTACTGTTGCACGATAATGCCACGCCACACACCGCTAAACGCACCATTGATGCGATTGCAGAATTTGGCTGGACATTATTACCACATTCTCCTTACAGTCCCAATCTTGCACCTTCTGACTTCCATCTGTTTGGACCACTGAAAGAAGATCTTCGCGGACATCACTTTGAGGACACCGAGACCCTTAAACACGCCGTACGCCAGTGGTTTAGGAAAAAGGACACAAATTTTTACCGTGCGGGGATACATGCCTTTATGAGAAGATGGAAAAAAATGTAAAAAATAAAGGAGACTACATTGAGAAATAAATTTTTGAAGTTCAGACTTGGGGCTACATTTCAATGTGAATTTTATCTGTTTTCTTGCCTATTGAATGAAATTAAAAATTACGAGGCATTACTTTTTGACCGTCCCTCGTATATATATATATATGTACAAGGGGATTGACATAAGTCTTGGGCCTGACCATGAAGGAGTCACAGGAGGAAGATGAAACTTGGCACATTTAAAGTTCATCATATTTGCACTGAATGTGTGAAGTACGCGTTTGTTTCTTCAATGGGTTTTCCCGCTACAATGCACGGCGCAATGTACCCTATTGACCGGATCTGCTGCTCCAAAGATTTGACAAAACAATGGAAAAGAAGGAGGCCAGAGCTGTGATAAAATTTCTGATGTTTCAGGGAAAAAACACCTACAGAAATACACAGGGAGATGGAACCAGTGTTTCGTGATTCTTGTCCTTCATATACTTCGGTTAAAAAACTGGTGTCAACAGTTTAAGTGCGGCCGCTCAAATGTTGCTGATCTGCCAAGATCTGGTAGACCAGCCTCAGAGTGCAACGATGAAAGTGCAACAAGAGTGAAGAAAATCATTGACCAGGATCGAAAAATGACAATTGTGGAGATAGCTAGTAGAGTAAAACTAAATGAAAGAACAGTTTATAGAATTTTACACAACAGACTGAACATGAGAAAAGTGTGTGCACGGTGGGTTCCGCGACTGTTGACACGTGAACAGAAGCAAACGAGGGTAAATTGCTGTCAACAGTTGCTCAAAAAGTGTCAGTCAAAATATTGTTTGGAGACCATGGTGACAGTAGATGAGACTTGGGCACACCATTATGACCCCGAATCCAAAATTGCCAGCATGCAATGGAAAACCCCGGGCTCCCCAACACCTGACAAGCCGAGAGCGCAGAAATCTGCAGGAAAAGTGATGCTGACTGTTTTTTGGGACGGCAAAGGTGTCGTTTTGAAAGATTATCTGCCTCGTGGCAACACAGTTAATGGACAGTACTATGCAGATCTTCTCACCAAACTAAGAAAGGTTGTGACCAGGAAATGAGGGATAAAGCGCACTCAAAATCTTCCTTTGCTTCAAGACAACGCGCCCTCTCACAAAGCACGGCTTGTGCAGCTAGCAGCCAACGATTTGAATATTGAAATTCTTCCACACCCACCATATTCTCCAGATTTGGCTCCATCAGACTTTTTTCTATTCCCAAATCTTAAAAAAACAGCTAAAAGGAAATCATTTTGACAGCGATGAAGAGGTTATACTGGCATGTGATAACTGGTTTAGTTTGAACAATAGGGTGTTCTACTCCCAAGTTCTTTTCAAGGTCAAGCAGAGATGGCAGAAGTGTGTCAATTCAGACGATGGCTATATTGAAAAGGAATAAACACTATACAAAATTTCAGCTCTCTGTGACATGGCCTTCATGGTCAGGAACAAGACTTATGTCAATCCCCTTGTATATATATATATATATATATATATATATATATATATATATATATATATATATATATATATATATATATATATATATATATATATATATATATATATATATATATATATATATATATATATATATATATATATATATATATATATATATATATATATATATATATATATATATATATATATATATATATATATATATATATATATATATATATATATATATATATATATATATATATATATATATATATATATGTGTGTGTGTGTGAAATTACTAACCTGCTTGTACAATAAATATGTACACCACATGACATCATCATCTACTACCTACTCTCTATGGTGCCTGGGGCTACCTCTGGTGTTCGTTCTTTGTGAGGAAGCCCGCATGAAGCAGTCACCAGCTCTTGCAGTGGTCGTTCATGTGTCAAGTTATTTGCAGCGATGAGGTTACCAGCCTCATATGCCACTGTACATCCACAAGCAAATTATACATGTCAAAATGCAAACATAAAATGTACATATTACAACTTACCCCGAGTTTTTCGATCGAACACAGACTTTTTGTACAGGAAACGTCCGAATATTGTCGGGCAGCTGTTTAAGATACTGTACCTTTCAGGCGTGTTAGGTGTCTGAGTGTATTAAAAGTTGGATCCTAGAACTTAAGGTGCAAAGTGATGTATCTGGGTTTACTCTCGTCTATTCTTAGAATTCACGTCCATTCCTATGACCTGTCCTATATTTGGGTTCTAATATTCCGTATTCCTGGCTGTCTATGATTTCTGGTCGACTGAATTGAAAATCAGTGAAGGAGTCTTACAACGCTATAAAATATATGTGGCATTTTCGCCTACACACTCGGGTTGGTACTTTGAGGAGAGGTCCAATCAGGAGCAGTCTGTCTCAAATGGCAAACCAATTGCAAATAAGTTTCTGATTTTGGTACGGGTCTATTCCCCCACTCTAATCTCTCATGTAGAACATTACTACCTGGCAACGTTATATATTTCCTCTACGTGTGACTTTCAACGTTCATTGCAATGTAATGGTTTGCCACTTCCATTAGTTTTTGTCAGCTTTACTACTCACTACTTCACAGATCTGTCATTGATAATATCTTCCATGATGTTACTTTCACGTAATTGATTATCACAACAGAGCCAATCTGCCGTAAGTATTGCATCACTGTCTGTATCTTAATCTTCAACAAGATTGTCATTTCCTACATCCCACTGAGATCAGTCGCGTATTTGAGCACGTCATGTTTACAAACTAGCACCTTATCAAGACAACATGGTTTCGTGTATTTTTCGCTGACACAAAATCTGGGTTAACAATAGGAATGTCGCTCAGTGTAGACTCTTACTATAACGGATACTGGAAGAATTAACACTTACAGGGAATGGCAAAGTAATAATGCCGAAGAAGAGTGAAGATTCCCTCTCTCCCCCCCCCCCCCTCCCCCTTCCTTTTCCCAAAAAAATAATAAAAATAGAACGAACGAATTTCGTGACAAAAACCCCTGTCCTGAGATATTTATTAAATATCAAGCTTCGGGCGTTCACATTTTCTGTGTTCGTGCCTTCCTCTAGTGTCATTCATAGTGAGAGTGTTTTACTTTTCTCTCTCGACTGGATTTATCGGCTGGCAGCAGTACAATTTTGCACGTACTTTCTTATGTCCACCCATCGACCTGGCCAAAAGGGATGTGCATTTATATTGCGCGTCGTCGCTCCTAATGACAAGTGTCCTCATGAGGGTAATACATTTCCTACTTCCATAATGTAAGATCTGAGTGGCAGTGGGAGTCGAACAACCACTCGTCCATATAAAACACCATCTTCTTTGTAGAATGTTCCAGCCGAAGTATGCGTTGATGTTATATGCCGATGTTTAGAGCTGGGTGACATCATCAGCCTCCCCATTTTTCAGCGGTGCTGTGCTGAGGAGAAGTGGTAAGCATAAGCCAGCGCTCTCCATTGTTTTGAATTGTATGCTCTGCTCTATCTCTTTCCTCGTAGATATTTTATGGTTTTCACCATTCTGTTTCTCGGGCTGTAGCAAACAGAATAATCTGTTACATGTTGCCGAATGTCGCATTGCATACTTGGCTAGAAATGTTCGAGGGAAACATGCCTAATTAAGGCGTGCACCTCGAAGGGGTTGTGAATGGGGTTTAAGCATTTGCTGCGTAAGGTGTGTTCGATTTGGGAGTGGGACAACTAATTGTCTCTTGTTCCCCACCTGTCATTCTCCCTATAATATGCTTCCTGTGAAGTATGGGAGTAGTTGTTATACAATTTTGCAAAACAAGGCTTTAGTTATTTGCCATCCCATGGGGCTTTCTTCAACTCCGATATGTTCGGGCTGGGCTTATCCCGGGTTCTCTCTCTCTTTCTTGTGTCCATCTGGTGTCCTGCGAGGGGTCCCCTAGGAAGGCATATTTCGTCCCTACGATCAGAGGATTTACTAAATCATCTAAAACTGCAACTTTAATTTTTCCATGAATACCTTGTACATCGTGTTGATACTTCAACTGCTTCAACAGGAAGAATCTTAAAGGGCCCCTCTATTTCTACAGTTTTACCAGTGTACTGGTGTGCCGTCACAAAAGATGACGAGATTAGAGCTTAGAAATTAAGTTCCATGTCATAAAGGCAGTATACTGTTTGGTTACTAACAGTTACGTGTTCTATGGTGGGGAGATGACTGGGATTTTGTTGTCATATCGTAAAGTCATGATTTCAATCGACATTATTAACAGGCATGCAACGTTATTAGGGCTAGTTATCGACGTGAGAGACAGGAAAATTTCACGTGAAATGTGTGTTATTTTTACACGATTTGCACCATCGCCTTCCAGGTCCCTGAGGCTGATTGCTCTGCTTCTGGCTGGTGTTATCCTGTGATTGTTGTATCGATCTGTGTGTTGTGTTATTCGTGGCTTGGGTAGCATGAGCGTCCGTGATGATGCCACCTGATGGATTGGGGCGATTATCGTGGCCGCGCTTCCTGGCATTGTTAAGTTCCACCTGTGCGTTTTTGGTACCTTTCTGCGAAGGTTACTACCTGCTCAAGAGTTTCAGCCCCGTGCTCCGCCAGGAACCGTCTCACGTCAGGGATGAGCGCGTCCTTGAACTGTTCCACGATAATCACCTCCTGTAGCCCTTCATAAGATTCATCAACGGTGCTGAGGGATCCCCATTTCTCCAGGTACGTTTCTAGCTTGGTAGCGAATTGCTTAAAGGATTCATCTCTCTGTCGCTTCGCCTCTCGGAATCTGCTACGAAACGTCTCAGCGTTAAGTTGAAAACGCTGGAGCAAAGCTTTCTTAAGCATTTCATAGTTGTTTGGGTCTTCCTTGGGCATCTTCAAAAATGCATCATGACCTGATCTTTTCAGACTCTGGGATAACTTCATGTTATATTTCTCCTTATTTAAGCCATACATAGTAGATAATGACTCATGTCAAATAAACATCTATTTCGTCTGAGGCCTCGGAGTAAACATTTAGCTAGAAAGAGGCCGCATTAGGCGCCGCCGCATGACATGCTTTCCCCATCGCTGCCTTGGGAACTTCCCGATCCACTAGCACTGAAACTAGAGTCTGTTCTATTTCCTTCGTTTTCTAGTTCTTTCATTTCTGATAGCGTGGGCTCTATCGGCCTGTTCCTTCTTTTCTTGGAAGGTCCTCTGCTTTGCTAGTTCCTCTCTCTCCTTCTCAGCCTTCTTCTCGTCAAACTTCCTTTTGCGCTTTTGTTCTTCGGCTTACTTCTTGGCCTCCTGTTTTGCAGACTGTATAACGGAGATAAAACGGTGGCGTAATCAAAAATAGATGATGATTTAAAAAAATACAAATTGGGGACAACGCGAAACAAAAAAACTTACTTCAAAATAATTTGGCCCCGAAAACTGACCTACTGTCACGAGCACCTGGGAAAATCGTACACGGGGCTCTCGTCCTCTAAGAGTTAAACACCGTTTTTATTTACATATTATTTTTCATGCACTTTAGAGAAAAACATTGTTTTTCTGGGTCTAGTTGGCGTAAATAGATTTGGATTTAAAAAAAATCAACGTTTCAAGAGTAGGCGATTAGCTGCTTGGAAAATTCCGAAGCAGAGCTGTGTTTTGCTTCATAGTCATGTTCAAGTGGCTGTTTTTTCGAGGTTTCACAACACTTGACAAAGTGGTTACATACGGTTACACAGTACATAGACTCTTTGTGTGGTGTAAATTAAACCAGCTCTTGGGCGGATCGGGCGCTAACTTGGTGGGAGGTACCGAAATATATTTAAAAGAAGCAGAGTCAGGTACCCATTTACAGCTGAAAAGACTGCAGCGTGACGCTTTAAGGTTTCGTTGCCGGAACCCGGTAACTTTTCTGTGAGAGGCAAGACGTCCTACCATATAGCCAATCGGACACGCCTGTCTTGGGAGTGTTCGAATAATGCAGAAATTCGCTGATAACCGGCCATTGTTGAACACCATCTGTTCAACAACATGAAAAGCAGACAGAAGTACACGTGGTTATCTAGAAATGGAGTGTCTGGTTGGCTGAGTGATAAAGATACCGGCTTCATTCAATCAACACCCTTTAGCTCCTCAATGATCATAGGCCTTCAAGAAACACACGCCAAGTTCTCCTGTCACGTGACCTTCAGCTCAAGTTCTTTAAACGTTTTCTTCATCATTTTCACTTCTGTCTCCAGTTCTCTTCTCCGTGTGTTTCTTGGTCTACCTCTGCCTCTCTTACCCTGGGGGTTCTAGAGAAAGAACTGCTTTGTAATGCTATCCATATGTTCCCTCAGTTTGTATCCTATCTAACGCCATCGTCTTCTTCTCATCTCTTGTTCCAGTGGTACTTGTCTGGTTCTTGTCATCAGTTCTACATTGGTGACTTTGTCATACCATTTTAATCTTTCTATTCTACACAAGCATCCATTTATTAAAGTATGTAGCTTTTTGGTTGTTGTTTCATGATCTCCATGTTTCAGAGCCATACAATAGGATTAACTTGACATAAGAGTGAAGACACCTGATGGACATTTTTGTGTTGGACTTGATTTCTCTTGATCTCCATATATTTTCCGATGCAATGAAAGCTGCTCTTGCTGTTTGCAGTCTTTTTATTTATCTATACCACTGTCTGTCATTCCTATTTTGTCTATATTGCTGCCAAGATATGTGTATGATTCCACATCTTAAAGTGGGGTTTCTTCAACCTTCTTATCATTTCTTTCATTTATTCTCATTATCTTTGTCTTCTACCTGTGTATGTTCAGACACACTTGATGTGACCTCTCATTCGACAGCGCCCGTCTTTTGAGTGTTCTAATATTTCAGATATTCGCTCAGTACTTGCCAGAGCAGAGTCCATCTGTTCAAGAACATGAAAAGGGGACTGAAAAACATCAGCTTATCTAGAAAAAAAGTGTCCGACTGGCAGAGTGGTAAAGTTACCGACTTCCAGGTTCGAAACCTGACAGCGTCACTCTCCAGTCTTCTTCTTCTTCCTTTTGCGCTCCCTATGGAGAATGAAGCCACTATTTGCATTCTCTTCCCTTACAGGAAGCCTGCACCAAGCACTCACATGCTCTTACGGCAATGGTTTAAGTGGCATTCGGTTTTACTTGATGAGTTTATGCTCCGGTCTACCCAGCTGTAAATTGGTACCTGACTCTGCTCTTGCGTTAGGGAAGGTACCCTGTTACGCGCTGTTATGAATAATATTAGTAGTTGCAGGATAATTGTCCTGTGCCAAGGTAAAATCGTAGGGGTAGCAGTAACAGCGAACGAACAGACATCACAATAATTACTGAGCCACACTAAATGACGAGGGAATATATTTATTTATACACTTCAATATTGTCTCCGTGGTTCAATACATTGTTCATGCACTTGTACTTTAGCATTAAGCTGTCGTATTTAGTATAGATTAGGCAGTCCGTCCATGTCTCAGACGCTGTCCCATTATTCTCATTATTTTTATATGATTCACACACGAAACTTAGAAATCATACTCCCTGTAAAGCAGAAATACTATGTACACCTCACAGAAGCATCTCGGTGTAATAGTGATGGAATATAACCAGAGATACACTACGAAACATCAGGAGCCTCACACATGCGTCCTCACGCCATCAACACATTCGTCCAAGACCCTAGCAGACGATATACTCACTTCTGCTCCTAAACTGACGTCTGCTTATTGTACCGTATCGTTATGACGTCACATCCTCTTACGGTGTAATTTCGTAAAAAGAGATAATAAATAGAGCCCAATCTAGCTCGATATAAAACTCACACAATAGTTATTAAATTTAATTGTAACATACCCCATCCCATAAGCTTGATCTTTTATAGTCTCTAACACTTCATTCCCCTGCGGCAGTGTCTGCAATGAGACTCCCTTTACATTTTACGTAGAAAAGACGAGAAACCAGTAGACCGTGTCGTTGAAGAATGTCGGCTGCATGCGAGAACTGAAGATAGCATGACCTTCAACCGTTTTTAGGGTGAAACTGTATGGCTATGAGAGAAGCCTGAGACACACAGCCAACTTACTTACTTAGTCGTTCCCCTTCTACCGTGAGGTGTAGAGGTCACAGCCAACTTTGTGAGTGAAATAGATGTGGTTTTATAAGAGCAATATGAGAAGCCAGAGACAAACCGCCAACTTTATGAGTGAAAAAGATTAATTATTTTAGAGCAATATGAGAAGTTTGAGACAACCCGTCAACTTTATGAGAGAAATAGATGTGGTTTTATAAGAGCAATATGAGAAGCCTGAGACAAACCGCCAAGTTTATGAAAGAAATAGAGGTGGTACAAGAGCGACATGTTTCTTCTTTGGTCTTTGGCCGCTGACTAACAAAGTAATCAGTGACCATCACGCCTGGTGGCGTCTTGTAGTGCAGCAATAAACTGGTGTTTGTTCGGTCGACAGCCATCCTTCGTGTGGTGCCCCAGCTATGGTTCATGCTTAGCATCTCTGCCTACACAGTTCTCCGCCAGGTAGCCTTCAGCTGGTCTTGCTTTCGTTTCCTTCCGGGGTCCACAGCATGGCAGTTCTCGTGATGGCGTCAGTCTCTTTTAAGGATGTGGCCAACCCAATTCCAGCGTCTACCGGACAAGAGCGACATGAGAAGCCTGAGACAAACCTGCAACTTTATGAGTGAAATAGATGTGGTTATACAATAAAAGGATCGTCGCCTGGCAGAGTCATTAGAGCGCTTGGTTCTAGAAGCAAATTCACCTAGTTCGAAACCTGGAAGCGTCACTCTACCTCATGAAGCTGAGACCTAGTATAGTAAAGTCTCTAATACTTCACTCTCCTACGGCACCTGATTAAAAAACATTTACGGCAGCACTCTGCTTATTACAAACAAAAACTTGATAGTAAAAGTATAACAAATACAAACAAATGGATTTTCCCTGTTGTTGCTAACTCAAATATTCGGGGATGCCCCTTTGTTCGGCTCTAAATCATTGAGAACAACAATACAAAGTGTAGACTTTTACAAATGCGTGTTTGGTTCGGTTTGTTTTTAAGGACTTGTGACATGGAAATGTAAATATAGCCTCAGTAATCCGACCACCTTTGCTCCCTTAGTTAGTGTTTTAATTTTGCTACGCAAAAACCACGAACTTCGCTGTCTGTCTGACTCATATTTTAAAGCCACGCCTATCTTTCCTGTTTAAATGCACTGATGAGTGTTTACCAATTTTCGCACCCGGCAGTCTCACCAGGGGAGCGAATCACGTTCGATTACCTGAGTTTCTCACGCGAGCTGATTTGCCAATTATCGGCAATTACACAGACGCGCGTAGAATAAACGGTTTGTTGTTTGATCAATTCAAGGGCGATAATAATACGTCCCGATCACCTTTGATGTCCGACATTTTCAGGGGACTTAAGTATTTGATCTACGGCAGGGGGAGATAATCTAAGAAGGCTCGTTCGCATGGGATGCCTTCTGATGTCGTTTCGGCATCGCGAGTGAGCGAGCCGTAGAATCATTTATCTCGGAAGCCAAGCTTGTTGATTTTTCCTGATACGTCCAAGGTGTGAATTTTCACATCTTTTAGAGATATTACCCTAAATCTGTATATAAACTGCCTTCTCTCCCAGTCAGTTATCAAGTCTCTCAAGAAATTTTGGATAGTCTGAACGCGTACGCTAGAACCCATGTGAAATAGTGCATTAATAGCCTTCGTGGGGACTATTCTGTTTTTCTGGTAATAATATAAGTTGTGCTTAAGTATTAAATGTGTTGAAGTTTTACCATTTTATTCACTGTGAGTCCCTAGCGTTAAGACTAGCGAAATAGCAAACGCGTAGATATTCTCTTACCAGTGGTTCAGTAATGTAAAATCCATCAATTTATTTTTGTCACCAGAAGATACGGTTTAGCTGATTAAATAATGCTATGTGTGACGGATAAAGTGACAGAGTAGAATGCGTAATACCTTGTATATTTTCATTGTGTGTAATTATATAGAGACTAGCATTTAATATCATGTGTAAAAACGAAAGACGCCGACAATCAACTAGCTAGTAATGACAGGCGATATTTGTTAAGGGCGCGTAGTCATAATTAAATTATAACCGACATTGTGCGCTGAGTGTTTTACCGGGTCGGAGGGGGAAAGGCGGCTTGCTTTTACCAAACCTGTACTCGTTAAAGGAAGATAAGGAAGCTGAAATTTTTCGGTCATATAAAAAGACATAATAGTTTGGAAAAAAACAGTGATGGAAGGCATGGTCCCTGGAAAAAAGGGAAGGGGTCGACCTAGACGACGGTGGACCCAGGACATCACAGAGAGTCTGAACTTGTCTTTGGCTGATGCAGGTCGACTTGCCCAGAATCGTGATGCGTTCAGAGCAGCTGTAATGGAGACAACGTTCTGGAAAGAATACGTCACATGATGATGTACTCGTTAAAGCGACGCGCGATAGTACAGGCTTAAGATACCGTGTTACTTTTAATTTAATTAGATGACGGAGAGGATAAGAAATCATACCTCACGATTGATAGCCTAGGATTTGTCATTTTAGAAATGTTTTGTTTTCTTCCTAATACAGTGCTTGATCAAAACCCAGCGGCCAGCGGTTTTCTATTGTGGTCTTTTCCTCAGTTATTGAAGGAATAATAGTTGTCATTTTCCTTGGCGTTCGTCCCCGTACCGGTGTGAACAGGAATTGCCAGGGCGAGACACTAACATTTTTTTACTGTAAATTTGAGTATCGGGACTTACAAAAATACCCAGATTTTTCAATTCAATTTTATCAGCCCGCTGTGGCAATATACATAACACTTTTCCCGACTTCTGACAGTCGCTTACCCAAGTGAATTTTATCCAGGAGTATACACTGTTTTCATAATCGGCACTCACCCCAGAGAAAAACCTATAGGATTTATCATCATCAGTTTTTTTTAAATATAACAATTGTATTAGCACCCACAGGAACTATTTTTCTCTTTTGTTATAACTGTGAACGCCCCGAGAACGTTTTGCTTCAAATAACTACGTATATGCGGTGATACAGGGCTCATCCAGAAAAAAATAAACCCACCAACTTTGGCGACCACCTAGAAATTATTATTTGATACCAAGGCTGGTCTGGGGCCAGATTTGGACAACCCACCTGACACTATAGATACTTACTATTGTAATTTTTCAAGGGATACCTACACCAGTTATTAGGTAAGCAAGATTGTTTGTGGCCACAGATGACAGACAGAGAGATAGAAAATATTTTCCTTTGTTACAATCATTGTACTCACTTCTTTTTTTTAAATTTCGCTAACCTGAGTATTTACTGGATAGCTTAAGTAGGAACTTTGTTCTTTTCTTTACTGTTCATTCTCTATACCCTAGGGTTAATCTTTGACCTTTGGGTTATTAACTTCTTTCGGGATCTTTTCTCAACAGGGGGAGGGCACTTATTGGGTTATTTTTCTATGTCTGTAAACATGATTATATTTGATATATATGTTTGATGTTGTAGAGTTTAAGTGATAATAAACTAAACTAAACATAACTTATTGTGTCGGTCAGACACATACCCACTTATCCACAGTTTTTTCACGTTTGTGCGTATTGTTGTCACATAATTGTGTGTGCGTGGGCGTGTGTAGTGTAAACTTATATTTCATATAGGGAGAGAAAGGTCGTCTGAGATTAAAATATAGTCGTATTGATAGGCTGGACTAGAGAAACTACTCACTCCAGAGACTGATCTTCCTCTTACACTATTCCCTCGTGAAAATCTATTTCTTACACATTTATTCTCACATATTTTATCACTATCCCCTCTGCTCAGACGGGACCATAAATATCTTCTAACCTATCTTTAACAAAATTTACGACAGGACTATCTTCATTGCACACGGACAGCTCTATCAGTGCTCCGATCTCCTTCCTTAGATCACACAAGAAGGATCTCAGCACAGTGCCCAAATTCGGAAGCATCGGCCAGAATCTCAATATGTTTATGTAGGAATCACACATTCTATAAATATTTTTGGTGGGTAGGTTTCTAACTATTAAATTTTGCTAGGGTAGCGGCCGTTATGGCCTACTCTTTGCGAGTTCCAACTGCCGTGGGATTTTTAACATGCGCAACTTGCACACGGGACCTCCCCATTTTTTCGCCCTTATCCGAGAAGGCTAGGCATCCGATCTCACTACCCAGGAGACCAGGGTGGAGTAAGGCATCATTTGGACTACTGGTTCTGAAAAAAAAAAAGTTTTTCATAAAATATATTCCCTCAACTGGGAATCGAACCCAGTACCTCTAGAATTAGAGGCGGACGCCATTCCTCTTAGCCAGTCCGGCCCCCTAAAATGCGTGTTTGCGAGAATAAAAGAATTTCTTCTTCTTCGTACACTCTCAGACATCCACTTAAATATTTTCAAAGAAAGCGAGGTCATCTTGAGGCTATCTGGTTCCACTATCTGGTTCGTGTAAGCTTCTATCTAGAGACTATCTATATCTCCATAGAGTTTTTCCTGGAATGGTACAGGTGGCACCATTTTAAAAAAATAAATAAAATCTTGCCTCTTTTTGGCGCGGCGCGGCCCGTACAAGCAAATCGGTTATATTAGGGCGCATGTCCAAATATAAAAGATCTTTAGGTGTGGTGATTTTAGTGACTGCCATATGTGTTTTCTCTGTTACTTATATCTTGGATAGAAAGATTTAACTCTTTGACTCCGGAATAACACTCAGAGCGTTGGTCAGATTTGACACCCGCCGTGCCAAAACAACGCTCTGAGAGTTGTTTTTAGTCTGTCACGAATTTAAATTACGGCACAGGGTGGCAAATAATTCCGGAGTCAAAGAGTTAAATGGCATAATAAGATCACTTGTGCATGAGATAGGCAGCTTCAACTTCTGAAACATTTTGCTACAGAAACCACCGCGCAAGTGCGCGTGAACGCTTTCGTGTAAGCTTCTAGCAAGATGGCTAGCGGCAGTGAGGGCTTCATACTCTATATCAGAGGTTTTCAAACTGTGCGTCGCGGCTCCCAGGGGCGTCGCGGCCCTCGGCTAAGGGCGTCGAGGTGGCTTGGGAAAAGTGTTGGGCTCGATTTTAATATCTTTTTGGGTACAATTGCTTATATATAATATATAGTATAGAGAGGAGCCGCGGTGATTTATGCACAGGTCAAGGGAGCCGCGGACCAAAAAAGTTTGAAAACCTCTGCTCTATATGAAGCGAAAAAGTTGTTGATGATGATGGTGGTGGTGTTGATGATGATGGTGGTGGTGGTAATGATGATGGTGGTGGTGATGTTGATGATGATGAAAAGATCACTAATGTGTTTGTGACAAAAAATAAGAACCAAATACCAGTGGAACCAGATGTAAGGTGAAGTCGCTACTTTGGATAAGGCACACAAT
Source organism: Oreohelix idahoensis (assembly GCA_024509875.1). Classification (NCBI taxonomy): domain Eukaryota; kingdom Metazoa; phylum Mollusca; class Gastropoda; order Stylommatophora; family Oreohelicidae; genus Oreohelix; species Oreohelix idahoensis. Next base: position 175,909 of record JAMPIV010003182.1, read on the forward strand.
GAGAAAACCAGTGGATAGTATTACAAGACAGTCCTTGGTTTTGGAATACCCAGGATACGAGATATAGAGAGAGATCACAAGACCAAATTTATACATACACACATGGAGAAAGAAGGGTATTAGGCATGGATGTCAGCGGGATAGTATTACAAGACAAGTGTCAGTGGAACAAGAGATGAGAAGAAGACGATGGCGATAGATAGGACACACATTGAGGGAACCTGTTGATAGCATTAAAAGCAGTCCTTATTCTGTAATCCTCAGGGAAAGAGAGTGTTGGGTTCGTTTCTAACGTTCAAGAGTGTTATTTACGCGAATGGTTTTGATAGAACGAAAATGTCATAAATGTTCTTCAACACGAACTACAACAAGTAGTGTTTAAACTGTTCAATCGATGGTAGTACATAAGTCGGTTTACTGTACATATAGTTTATTCAACATGGCACATACGAAGGAACGATACGATCATAGTTACAGATTATAGGTACAAAATGTCATACTTTGAAGTTGCTGATCATTCTTAGTGATTCTTCAAGAATTAAGTCTTATAAACATCCACAACAATCTATTCAGGTTCGAGTTCTGAATCGGCTAACCTCTCTTTACATCCATGCCACGACTTTGGCATTGAAGCATGTACGGCATTTAAAATATGAAGCATACGAATAAATAAACTGGTTTACACGTAGGTATTATTCCTCTACGGTAATCTAATATGACCACCGACTCCGTCTGTCCATTCTAGGAAATTACATGCTAAGATGACTTCCCGCTAGACTACAACTGGGAGCGGCCTGATACTTTAGTTTACGGCAATAAATATACAAATATAACCGGGGCGACACTTACATGATCCTTCCATCATTGGCTTCGTCAAGAATACCAATTGAATCAATATAACATACTGGCTTATACAAAACTGCCAGAAAATTCCAATAATATATATCTCGGACATAACAAAGTCCGCACTGCCCCGTTCAAAACATGACGTCACAATCCCCAAACTAGGTTACCCGTGCGTCCAAAGCAACTCACACTGCATTGTGCACGTCAGTGCGTGAATCAATCGAACGCACAAATAATAAAATATATAAAGACTGGTGCGTACATTTGGCAGGACCGAAGACTACCCCCTTAGGTAATAAATGTACGTAACAGCTCCCTTATCACCTCCCCTTAAAAAAATTAATTCTATTAATTTTTTTTTTAACTTAGTACCCGAGAGAGGTGAGTCAAAACTACAACAAGATATATGAAATGCATAAAGTTATATCATATTAAGAAAAGAATATTAAACGAAATGAATATAACTAAATGATAGTATGCATTAAAGCACACATCCACAAACGACCTACTTTGGAACGATGTGGTAAAACAAGTTTGAAAATGAAAAATGAAAAAAACCATTAAAAAAAAAAGATGATAATAAAATTCAACTAAGTTTTCAACAAAATTTGAAACATATGATTTCAAAATGAAAATGAACAGCTACACTGATGATAATCAATGACAAGAGAATCAATGAAACAGAAAAATTGAAAATACAATGTGCAAAAATGAAGCAATGCAAAATTAAACACTTTAAGAATCAACACACTTAATGTTTTCTAACACTAGTAAGTTTGACTAGTTATCTAAAAGTGAGATATCATGTAGTGGGATACGTGAATACACGTATTGCGAGACACTAATAAAGTTAGTAGATGTGTGATTTATAATCAATCAAATCGATTAAATTGAATTATTCTAATTCTAGTACTTAATTACACACAAATAAATAACTACTAATTTATTTTAAGTAATTCTAATTTCAATCATTGTGAATATTCGTTTAGAACTGTTTAGAATCGACAAGAATATGTTCTCAATGTTCCATGCCCGAAATACGTTTACGAACACGATATGTAGTGTAATATGTTCCATAACGATAATGAATGTCTATTTGTTGCTTTTAACAATGTTTCCATAGTAATAAAAAAAGTTACTGTAGTACCAATGTTCCCGTTCTAACAAAACGTTACTACACAAAAAGTCATGTTATAATCCAGAAGTAAGTATATCCTGGAAGTTATACTTGTACGAATAATGCAGATCTATACATAGTCTTTACAGATGTACAATCAATGACACTGTACATAGTTATTCATGTTTCGGTGAGGATGTTTCACCATCTGGAAGTGGTTTAGTTTCAACACGTTCACTCATCATCATCATCAGTTGCCATCTCCACAACGAAGGTTGGCTGTAATGGATCTCCAACGTCTTCTGTCTCTTGTCTTGGTGGTACACTCTGATAGACTCTTTCCCGTCCATCTCTTGATGTTATCTTCCCACTTATAGCGCTGTCTTCCCCTTGCACGTTTGCCTTCAACTCTCCCTTCTGTTATGGTCTTCTGCAAGGTGTTATGCCTTTTTATGTGGCCAAAGTATTTTAGCTGCCGAACTTTGACCTCTCTCATTAGTTCTCTTTTCGTACCTAGATTTTCTAGGACCTCCTTATTTGTTTTCATCTCTTTCCATGAGATACGCCCCATTCTTCTATATATCCACATTTCAAGAGCCTCAATTCTTTCTTCCAAATGCTTATTCATCGTCCATGTTTCTGCACCATACAGAAATGCAGAATATATATAACACTTTATGATTCTCAGTTTTAATTTATGAGATAACTGTTTGGATGTCAGTATATGTTTCATGTTGTTGAATGTAGCTTTGGCCATTCCTATTCTCTTCTTGATTTCTGTTTCACATCTGCCATCTTCTGTTATTATATGACCAAGATATACGTAGCTCTTGACTTGTTCCAGGATTTTCCCATTTACGCTTATCTTTAATGTGGGTTTATCGTCTGTTTTGCTAATTATCATAGTTTTAGTTTTCTCAATATTAATGTCGAGTCCATATTCATGACTTATACTGTTCACTTGCTTCACTAGTTCTTGTAACTCCTGTTTGCTTTCAGCTAACAACACGGTATCATCTGCATATCTAAGGTTGTTTATTGATCTTCCACTGATGTTCAGTCCTGGTATTTCCTGTATCTGTTTGTCACTAGGGCATCTTGAAAGACAGTCTGCGAACACATTCTGCACTCCAGGAATAGCTCGTATCTCAAAATGGAACGGTTGAAGTGCTATAGCGTAACGCGCTGACTTTGATGACTTAACGTTCCCTGTGTTCAGTACGGTAAGAGCTTTCTGATCAGACTCCACCACAAAGTGTGATCCGAGGAGATAACGATCCAGTTTTGTGATTGCCCAAACAAGAGCGAGGAGCTCTTTATCCAGAACGGAATATTTCATCTCGCTCGTCGTAAGCTTTCTGGATACGTACATAACCGGAAATAAGGTGCCTCCGTATTCCTGCATCAAAACTGCCGCAATAGCGTAGGAAGAAGCATCACTACGAAGAACAAAGGTGAGATCTTTGTTAGGCAACCTTAAAAAAGGCTTATTTGAAAAAAATTGTTTTATATAGTCTAAAGCCGCTTGGTGATCCTGCGACCACTTTATTACATTAGATGTGCCTTTTTTAAGTAACGAAGAAAAAGGTGCAGTTATAGTAGACAAATGAGGGATGAATTTAGAATAGAACTGTATTAGTCCTAAGAGCGATCTCACTTGTTTTTTTGTCTTAGGTGCTGAGATGTTTAAAATTTTAGAGACGTTACTGTCTTCTGTATACATTAAACCGCGACCTATACGGTGACCAAGAAAGGAGATGTCATGAAAACCGACAAAAGCCTTTGAAGGTTTCGCTGTTAAATTATAATCCCGTAAGGTAGAAAGTAAAGATTTTAAACCCTGAATATGTTCATCCCAAGAGTCACTGAAAAGACAGATGTCATCTATATAAGTAATGACATCGGGACGATGAGACAATATGCGACGCATCATGCGTACAAAGGTAGCTGGCGCATTCATTAATCCGAATGGCATAAAATTCCATTGAAAAAGACCCCGTGGCGTCGAGAAAGCGGTAAATGGCTTTGCTTTAGTAGTGAGTGGCACTTGCCAATAACCCTTTGAAAGGTCAAATTTCGAAAAGAATGTGGCATGAGATAATTTCTCCAATAAGTCGTCTAAAAGAGGTAACGGTTCCGCATCGAATTTTGTAACTTTGTTTAATTTCCTGTAATCTACGCAAAGACGTATATTATTGTCCTTCTTCCTAATGATTACCATAGAAGAAGAATATGGTGATGAAGATGGTTCAATTATATTTAATTGAAGCATCTCATCCAATTCCTTATCAACCTTATCACGGAAGTGTAAAGGGATAGGATATGGGCGAACTCGAATAGGTGTATCGTCAGTCAGAATAATGTCATGTTGGATGACTGACGTATGACCTGGGATGTCAGTGAGGACATCCTCATACGTGTGTAGAATATTAGAGACTTGCTGACGTTGATCAGCCGAAAGAGTAGATGAGATAGTAACATCATTCCATTTCTCAGTGGAAAGGAGTGGTATAACTGGTATTGGTAGTTGTACATCATCGAAAGAAGATTCTTCTTCTTGGATGACCGACAAACTAGAATAGTGTTGAATAGGAGGTGTAGGATCGTCAGTTGCCTGAAACACTGACTGTAGATAATCAGGACGTGAGTAATACTCCTTCAACATGTTAATATGGAAGGTTTTATGTTTACCATTAACATCAACGATGTAGTCGACATCGGATATTCTTGAGATGATCCTGAAAGGACCTCTCCAGGTAATTAAAAGACGATTGTTTTGCGCAGGTAGTAAGACAAAAGCTTCATCACCAGGAATAAGCTGGCGAAGACGTCTATACTTGTTTGCAAATAGACGAGCTTTTTCTTTGGCTTGTTCGGATGATGCAGTAGCTAGTCTACAAGCATCTATGATTCTCTTTCTAAGAGAGATCACATACTCATAGGATGATTGAGTTTCCTCTTCAATATTCTCATCAACCAATAAGTCGTGGATTAACGACATCGGACCGCGTGGTTGCATGCCAAAAACAAGCTGGAATGGAGAAAACCCCGTTGCTTGATTTTGTACTTCGCGATACGCAAAGAGACAAGCGGGTAGGACCCGATCCCAGTCCTGTGGGTGGTCTTGAGTCATCTTACCCAACAACTGCTTGAGTGTCCTATTTAGACGCTCAATTAACCCATTTGACATCGGATGATAAATAGAACTCAGAGATCTGTCTATACCTAATGTCTTCATAACTTGAGACATGGATTCAGAAATGAACTGAACCCCATGATCCGACAAGATTTTCCGTGGAAAACCAATGCGTGAGAAGATTAACATCAATGCCTCTGCTACACTGGCAGATGAAGTGTTCTTGAGAGGGATGGCTTCAGGCCAACGAGTGCACATATCAATGCACGTAAGAATATGCGTATGCCCTCTAGCAGATGGAAGCATCGGACCAATAATGTCTATAGCCATTTTATCAAATGGTCTAATCGGGATGTCCGCAGCTTGAATAGGAGCTGCATGAAATGGACCCTGTACCTTAACTTCTTGACATATCAAACAGGACCGACAATAGAGAGTAACATCTCTGTGAACGCCTGGCCAGTAGAATGCAGAAAGCACTCTGGATTTGGTACGCGAAAAACCCATATGGCCCGCACATTGCGAGTCATGCGCATGTCGTAATATACGAGATCTCATACAGGATGGTACTATAATCTGAGAACATAAGGATGAATCCTTTTCCCGTATTACTCTAACCAAAATCCCATTTTTAAGTATAAAGTCATGTTTAGATTTTTCAAGTTTGTTGCTGGTATTCATTTTGTTCACATACTGAAAAAATTTTTTTTAATGAATCATCATTGTTTTGCAATGTTGCAAACAACTCCCGTGAAATAGGAGCATCATCATCACAAGTGGTATGAACTGTAGGTTCAATTGGTGTATCATGCGACATATTAGTAGCTTGCGCTCTAGTCACTACTGCATTTGCAGTTTGAATATGTCGCTCTTCCCATTCAGCAATTTGCTGTGGTGAACACTCTTTAATACCATGTATGCGACCAAGTATTAAATCACAAATTGGATTTGGAAGAAGACAAGCCTGGATCTGTCCTGAAAAAAATGGTGTATGAAGTGTTATAATGGCTGTGGGAAATGTTTCCACAGTTCCGCCAAACGTCACACATTTCACAACCCTGCCCGTCGCACAACCAGGGTCGATCAGCGAAGTCCGGACGCCCACAGTGGTACACCCTGAGTCGAATAAAAGAGAGCATGAAATATTGTTAACAAATCCTCTGTTAAACTTAAGAGAGCCCTGTCCCTGGTGTACTGACGCAGGAGTGGCCATGCAGACTGCAGGTAGACTAGGCAAAGTATGACCGCAACGCAGCGTCGTGATCGCCTTGGGCTGGAAAAGAGTAGAGCATTCTGAACAATCTTTGACTTGGGTACAATCAAGAGAACAACACATAGCATTATGAGTTTCAGCTCCTTTACCCTGTTCAATGTTAACCTGTGTATCACTAAAAGCAACATTAGAATGTCTACCTGTATTACTCGACGATCTATCTCGTCGGCGCGATCGATTGTGATTTTTGTCATTAAAATTGCTGCAATTGTCGTTTCTGCTAGAGTTAAAATTTGGATGAGTCCGATAATTTGTATAATTAAAGTTATGATGTTCTTTAAAATTTTTATTCCAAGAACCTTGTCTGTTTTGTGGACCCTGAGATTTTGATCTCCAGTTTTGTTTATTATAATGTCCTTGATTATTTTTAAAATTATTGTTACCAAAATCTCGTGATCTGTGAGTTTGGTTCCAAGAAACATTAAATGGAGCAGATTGTTGAAATTGCTTCCCTTTGTAAAAGTTATCATTGTTAAAATTGTAATTATTTCCCTTATTGACATACCTGTCAGCACTAAAGGAACGATTTCGTGAAAAATTGTTTTGTTGTGCTGCAAAAGCAACAGGCAATTCATTCTTAATCTGTGCGTTACTTAGATCCATGTTTGGGTGAGCAGTACAAAAATTTTTTGCATGTTCTTCTAAGCCTTTCATAGATAAAGGTTTCCTTTCGTCTGTAAAAAAAATGCGAGAAATGTAGGATTTACAGACGAAAGTACCTTATCGCGCATCAGTAAATCGAAGAGACCTTCATACGACTTTTCAATTTTGGATAATTCAATCCATCTTTCTAATGTTAGTCGTATCTGTGACAGAAAATCACTAAAATTTCTGCCAGATTGAGGTAGTAATGTATGAAATCTTAAACGATATTCGTCTTCTGTCATTTGGAATTTTTGCAGAAGTGCTGCTCTAAGAGCATTATAGTCATTTTTCTCACCAATGCTGGTGGTATGATAAACTGCTAATGCATCCCCTGTAAGTAATCTGGATAAATATGTACAGTATAGCGCTTTATCCACGTTATAAGACCCACAAGTGGCCTCAAACCTATCTAGGAAGAATATTACGTCATCAGACGGGGGATTAAATTTTGGTAATTTAAGGTGAATTTCCTTAAAATAATCATGTCTGGATGGAGTTTGGCTTTCAAAAGTTCTCTGAGAATTAGCTTCCTGAGTAAACCTAATTCTCTCATATTCTGACTCTGCTAATTTCAGTTCATGCTGTCGTTTTTTTTCATTCTCTTCCATCTCAAGCTGAAGTCGTTTTACATTTTGTTCAGCTATTAATCTCCTCTCTTCCATTTCTTTTTGTTTATTTTCCATCTCAATCTTAAGTCTTTCTTCAGCCTCCCTTTGCTTCTGTTCTGCCTCTCGCTGAAATCGTTTATCTTCCAATTCAGCGGTTAATCTCATTTTTTTCTCATTCTCCTCCGCCTCAAATTTCCTCCTCTTCTCATTCTCTTCCGCCTCAGATTTCCTCCTTTTCTCATCTTCCTCCGCCTCAATCCTTTTTTGATCTGCCTCAAATTGAAGTTTTTCTAGTCTTAAAGTTTCTAACTTTCTCTGTTCGGCTTCTATTTCTTGAGCTTTCTTATATTCTGCAAGTGCAAATGCTTTTGCTTCATCAGGAGCCATCTGAAGAGCTTTTGCTTGCTTAATGAAATAATCTAGTGAATACATTATGCTTTATAAGTAGTCACAATACTCTTGATTTATAAAAATGATAATTAATCAATGTAAATTAATTAACCTTGTTACTATAACAAGTGTTCTTCGTTCCTGTCCTTAGAACGGTATAATGTTATCATATAATTATTAAATATGTTATTAATCAATAAATTTATGTAATCAAATGTCATGAAATGAACAACGAGAAAGACAATAGAAACATAACCGACAAGACATGATAAACTGGACGGGTGAACACAATCGTAGAAATAAAAAAAAAAAATAAAAATGTATAACTAAAATAGAATATCGTAAAAATATACGACGATAACTACGATCAGATAATTAACAGTACAATTGACAACACAGTGTAAAAACATAGGTTTTGTAAAAAAACTGAACGACAGGAAAGGTGAGATGGACGCAAAATACAAACAAAATTCATCATAAAACTAAATTACGAATAAAAATAAATACGAAAACAACAATTAAAACTTGACACTACAGCTAAACAGTCAGGTGTCACAGACCACCAGACACAGTGGACCTAGAATCCTTCTACGCTCACGCGTAGGAACATTCCACTGAGGGAAGTCTGCAAAACAATTCCTAAAGAACAGTCACGAAGGCCCTGGTGTGAAACTGGGATGTATCCTCCGTGAGTCTCCAAACCCTACCTCCCACAAAGAATACACAACATATAACACATAACACGGAAAATATAAAGGTGGACATAAACAATTAAGGCACAGCTAATAATAATAAAATGTATAACGGATACAAGTTATACTTAGCTCGCGTGTGCCGGGAAAAAACAATGTGCCTCGTCTCCGTGGATGTACGTTTGAAGCTAAAATAATTGTCAATAAACTGTTCTGTGAAAACGAACTACAACAAGTAGTGTTTAAACTGTTCAATCGATGGTAGTACATAAGTCGGTTTACTGTACATATAGTTTATTCAACATGGCACATACGAAGGAACGATACGATCATAGTTACAGATTATAGGTACAAAATGTCATACTTTGAAGTTGCTGATCATTCTTAGTGATTCTTCAAGAATTAAGTCTTATAAACATCCACAACAATCTATTCAGGTTCGAGTTCTGAATCGGCTAACCTCTCTTTACATCCATGCCACGACTTTGGCATTGAAGCATGTACGGCATTTAAAATATGAAGCATACGAATAAATAAACTGGTTTACACGTAGGTATTATTCCTCTACGGTAATCTAATATGACCACCGACTCCGTCTGTCCATTCTAGGAAATTACATGCTAAGATGACTTCCCGCTAGACTACAACTGGGAGCGGCCTGATACTTTAGTTTACGGCAATAAATATACAAATATAACCGGGGCGACACTTACATGATCCTTCCATCATTGGCTTCGTCAAGAATACCAATTGAATCAATATAACATACTGGCTTATACAAAACTGCCAGAAAATTCCAATAATATATATCTCGGACATAACAAAGTCCGCACTGCCCCGTTCAAAACATGACGTCACAATCCCCAAACTAGGTTACCCGTGCGTCCAAAGCAACTCACACTGCATTGTGCACGTCAGTGCGTGAATCAATCGAACGCACAAATAATAAAATATATAAAGACTGGTGCGTACATTTGGCAGGACCGAAGACTACCCCCTTAGGTAATAAATGTACGTAACAGAGAGGCAGAGGTAGACCAAAAAAAATTAAAAAAACACACACGGAGAAAAGAACTGGAGACAGGGATAAAAATGGTGTGGAAGGCATGGAAAGAACTTGAGCTGATGGCACGTGACAGGAGGACTTGGCTTGTGGTTGTTGAAGGCCTATGCTCCTGGGAAGCTAAAAGATTTTGATTGATCAAAGAGATAAAGAAGTTATGGCTAGACTTTGAACGGACAGCGCTGACGAGAAAGACTTGGCGGGTATTTGTTGGAGGCCTGTGCTCCAACGAGAGCTAAAATGGGACAACGATAACGAGCAATGATAGTGATGACATGAAAATAACGAGCAATGATAGTAATGACATGAAAATAACGAGCAATGATAGTAATGACATGAAAATAACGAGCAATGATAGTAATGACATGAAAATAACGAGCAATGATAGTAGTGACATGAAAATAACGAGCAATGATAGTAATGACATGAACATAACCAGCAATGATAGTAGTTACATGAAAATAACAAGCAATGATAGTAAGGACATGAAGATAACGAGCAATGATAGTAATGACATGAAAATAACGAGCAATGATAGTAATGACATGAAAATAACGAGCAATGATAGTAATGACATGAAAATAACGAGCAATGATAGTAATGACATGAAAATGACAATGATAGTGATGACATGAAAATAACGAGCAATGATAGTGATGACATGAAAATAACGAGCAATGATAGTGATGACATGAAAATAACGAGCAATGATAGTGATGACATGAAAATAACGAGCAATGATAGTGATGACATGAAAATAACGAGCAATGATAGTAATGACATGAAAATAACGAGCAATGATAGTAATGACATGAAAATAACGAGCAATGATAGTAATGACATGAAAATAACGAGCAATGATAGTGATGACATGAAAATAACGAGCAATGATAGTGATGACATGAAAATAACGAGCAATGATAGTGATGACATGAAAATAACGAGCAATGATAGTAATGACATGAAAATAACGAGCAATGATAGTAATGACATGAAAATAACGAGCAATGATAGTAATGACATGAAAATAACGAGCAATGATAGTAATGACATGAAAATAACGAGCAATGATAGTAATGACATGAAAATAACGAGCAATGATAGTAATGACATGAAAATAACGAGCAATGGTAGTAATGACAGGAAGATAACGAGCAATGATAGTAATGACATCAAGATAACGAGCAATGATAGTAATGACATGAACATAACCAGCAATGATAGTAGTTACATGAAAATAACAAGCAATGATAGTAATGACATGAAAATAACGAGCAATGATAGTAGTGACATGAAAATAACGAGCAATGATAGTAATGACATGAAAATAACGAGCAATGATAGTAATGACATGAAAATAACGAGCAATGATAGTAATGACATGAAAATAACGAGCAATGATAGTAATGACATGAAAATAACGAGCAATGGTAGTAATGACATGAAGATAACGAGCAATTATAGTAATGACATGAAGATAATGAGCAATGAAAGTAATGACATGAAGATAACGAGCAATGGTAGTAATGACATGAAGATAACGAGCAATTTTTTTTTTCGTACGCCCGCTAATACTCGAGGCAAAATCTCAGGTTATTATGTCTAACTTGAGACTGATTTTACGTGAGTATCCCTTTTTTCCTACACAGAGACAGGTGTCCCTCGCCATTCAGGCAGATACTCGCCAATTTCGGAGGTACCCATTAGAGCTGGGTTGGCTCAGAAGCCGCCAGTCCCTGGTCGACGAGACTTCTTCAAATGATCTCGCCACGGCTCGACTTAATCCAGTCCAAATCCCGATCAACGAAAAATCTTCAAATGTCTTCGCCCGGGTTATAACGAGCAATGATAGTAATGACATGAAGATAACAAGCAATGATAATAATGACATGAAGATAACGAGCAATGAAAGTAATGACGTGAATATAATGAGCAATGATAGTAATGACATGAAGATAACGAGCAATGAAAGTAATGACATGAATATAACGAACAATGGTAGTAATGACATGAAGATAACAAGCAATGGTAGTAATGACATGAAGAGATCGAGCAATGAAAGTAATGACATGAAGATAACGAGTAATGATAGTAATGACATGAAGAAAACGAGCAATGATAGTAATGACATGAAGATAACGAGTAATGATAGTAATGACATGAAGAAAACGAGCAATGATAGTATTGACATGAAGATAACGAGTAATGATAGTAATGACATGAAGAAAACGAGCAATGAAAGTATTGACATGAAGATAACGAGCAATGAAGTATTGACAGACAATCACGAGCAATAATAGTAATCACATGAAGATAATGCGCATTAATAATGACATAAAACAACGAGCAATGATAGTAATGACATGAAAATAACGAGCAATGATAATAATGACATGAAGATAACAATCAATGATCATATTAGCAACAGTGTCAATAAGAAGATAAAGATCTCTCTTTTTTTTAGGTTGCTTTTAGTTTCGTTTTCCTGCTTAGTATTAACTTTATTATACCCGGAAACGGAAGCAATTTTACATATCAATACGAAGTGGCCTGTTTCCATCGAGTGTTGTACTTTTTATTTGTATATTTAAAAAAGATGTATTTACGTATGTCTCTCACTTAGCTGTCGCTTTATTTTCTTTCCCTGGCGAAAGCCTTGTGTCCGCAACGTTGGCAATTTTCTTTGTCTTTTTTCCTAGGAAGACGCATTACTTTTTTCAATATAATTTTTGTTACTAAACCCACCTAACAATGACAGTAACACTTATGATTAATTATTTCCTGCAGGTCGCGAACGTCCAGCTCTGTTTCGAATGGAAGTGTGTGTAACCAGAGTCCATGTAATCCAGGCTCACCACTTCACACCACATCCCCTGTGGACAGTGGAGAACCTCATTACCGGGTGACGGTCCTGGGGTGCGGCGGGGTGGGAAGACGATCTCTAACGCGGCAGTTTACCACCTCGCAGTATCTAGGGGGTCTGGACTCGCCCTTCTCTCAAGGTAAGATGTCATGTTTCAGTTGTGTAGTTACAATCTAGCCATTTTATTTGCGATGGGGTCTCTCATGTTACAGTATCTAGGGTCTGGACTCACGCTATATACCCGAATTAAAACCCACATAGAGTTTAACCGGGTATTCCATGCATGAGAAATGACCTCATATTTCCTGGACATGGGGCTAAAACTAACCATAGTCTCTGTGGTGTAGTTACAATCTGTTCATTTTAATTGCGATGGGGTCAGGGCCGGATTAAGCTAGTGCGGGGCCTGTAGCATATTTAAGAAAGGGGCCCTATATTAAAAAAAAAACAATAAAACAACACTAATATGTTTGAACACACACATTTTTAATTTGCAAAGTAATTATCATTATCAATTAATTTGTGCATGTAATCCTATAAACTTGCTACTCATGTTGCTGGCGTTGTCATAACTTTGACCACGGCAGTCTTTAATATCAATGTCATTTGCCTTTAACAAATTAAGTAGACTGTTAAGAATTAAGCTGTTCAGCACTATGACCTTCCATATCCAAATATGTCACAAATCTTTCAACTGGTCCAGATGGCAAAACATAGCGCAGAGTCAAAGTCAGCTGGTCCATATTAGATATATATGGAGTAGAATCCAATGAAACGGAATAATATTTGTATTTCTTCTCTTCACAGAGAATATGATCCAGTATGCTGGATCCAATCAGATTGATGAATTCCTCACACGTTGTTTTAGATAGATATGATGTATGTCCAAATCCTTTGTTTGCATGAGTACTTATATGCTCTGCCAGAAAAGGATCAAACTTGGCCAGTAATTCCCGTTATAAGGGGACCCAACAATTTCATCACTGCCACGAAATGAAAGGCCTCGTTCTGCTAAAAACTTCACAACTTCAATTATTCGCTCTAGAAGTTTGTGCCAATACTTTTCTTGAATGTCCATTTGTTTCACAAGTTGGGAATCGACACATTCACCTTTGTTTTTACGCATCAACAGTGAAATTAAAGCTTGTCTATGTGAGGAGCTTTCTTCATGTCGACGCAATAGATTGCTTGCATTTTTCCAGTCATTAAACCCTTCCACAGTAAACTTTGATGAACATTCTGAACTCATAAGCTTGCATGGGAAACAGAATAGGCGCCCTTTACTTTCTGAATAGCATAACCATTTTCTTGAATGTTGCTTGTCTGTAAGTTTATGAATATGTGTAAAATAAGACTTCTGACAGTATCGAGTTTTCTTTTCAGTGTCATACAATCGCACGGATGAAAAAAGGCACTATCAACATGCTGACATTTTTCACTTCCCTTGGATATCCAATATTCACGCTCACAGTCATCTACTCGTATAGTGTTCGGCCAGTCACCAATATCATTAGAGTACTTCTTCGTTTCACTTATTCTTTCACATTCAGACTCAGTGTATACTGGGTTTTGCTGTATGTTTTCTGCTGCACAGCCTGCACTAGTACTAGTTGTTCCTGTACTTCCAGCTTCAGCGGTTAGAGTACCACCACCATGAACATTAAAATATTCTGTCAGCTTACGTGTTTTTGATATCACAAGTTGCTCTCTTCTTTCTTTTTCTTCCTTCGCTTTACGTTTTTCACTTCCAGAAGCATAATTACGTCCAATATCTCTGTGTCTACTGCTCATTTTTTGAGTTTTCTAACCTTACAAATCCGTATACCTCAATTAAAACAGGAAGTTTCCGTTTCCTAAATTCTAGTTTTTATTGTTAATGCAAATTCATTTCACAAAGAACGAAACAAAATTAGAGGGGCAGTCGCCTAGAGCCAAAAAAGTGGCTTCCGTCCAAACGTGACCAAATTTTCAACGCCACTTAAATGGCTTCCGTCCGCAAACAGTTAAGATAAAAATAATGAAGAGTCACACTAAGTCACCCTCTTATGCTCTTTATCTCACAATTTCGTGACACCAAATGAAAAGGCGCTAAAGATGGCATAAATCACAAGATCATTGGTTTAACGCTCGTATTAGATGACCAAAAAATTATGTACATATTTATTGGCGCGGGGCCCCTAAAAGCGCGGGGCCCGTAGCATATGCTACTTGTGCTACTACGTTAATCCGGCTCTGGATGGGGTTTCTCCTGGTCCGGTAACTGGATATGATGTACTCACTTTTCGTTCGTTCCTCTTATAAGATGTTATGATAGGAGACAATAGTGATGATGGTGTATCAAACTTGTACATAACATTAAACTTATTCAACTGTTAAGTAATCCATCAACAGCCTTGACAATTAAAATGAAGTTTATTGGAAGCAGAACTGTTCAAGATCAACATGCAAATATTTCAACAATCTTTAATCTATTTACATCAAAAGCATCCTTTTCATCATGCATCATAAATCTTCCCTCCTTAACTTCTATTAAGGTGGTTTGTACAATTCCTCAACAGTTTCAAAATTCTCTAAGTCTGGCCTGGAAAAACTTTGTTTTAATTCCTCTATGACATGTGATCAAATTCCTAGGTTCCAGTCTTGGTAATTGAAGTCCTGGTCATTTTAAGTTTACAGTCTTGCATTAAAAATGCGGGGTTACTTGTAAATGCCAAAGTTGTCCAATACTCGACCTGTCACTTATAGTTGTGGAATTTCTAAGTCCAATGTCTCCTTTTTCTTTCTGGCTTTTAGGAGTCGTTAGTCTGACGGTTGCGCTGCCGTGTGTGTACTGACTTTTATTTCACTACTAACACTCCACTCCTCTACGGAAGTATCGGCTAAGGGACTGTCTTTATCTTGTTTACCATCCCAGACGTGTTTACGTTCCGCCAGGTAATTAGACCGGCCAGCCGATTATACGTTATCACATATCTCACAATCCTCAGTTCAAATTCCAGCTGTGTTTCTGCCTAATTTTCCAATGAGATACATTGTATATTTCGGCCTCTAAAATCAACCAATCCAATCGAATCTCGTTCGGCACTACGTGAGTAGGGGTGTTTTAAATTCAAAAAATACCCTCATGTGTTTCAAAATATTAAATTTAAGATCCACGCGTGACCTCTTCATATTGTTGAGTCAGATTTCCGCCGCCATCTTGTGCTATCTTCACAAACAAATGTTATGCACTGATACTGCCCTGATGCTATCGTCTGCAAAGCTTGAGTTTCCAGACAAGATTTATCTGTAATCTCGATACAGAACGTATATCGGAAGCGATTACCTCATTATCTTCCGTCTTGTGCAAACATAGGGATAGTCGCTTGCCATCTGGACGGTCACGTTCAAAGAGGTCAGCCGGCCTATGTGATAACGTGTAATCGGCTGGCCGGTCTAATTACCTGGCGGAACGTAAACACGTCTGGGATGGTAAACAAGATAAAGACAGTCCCTTCGCCGATACTTCCGTAGAGGAGTGGAGTGTTAGAGACTTCCCCTCTAGAATCAGCACAGAGAGTAAATAATGGTGCATAAAATATGCCACGTAATAATGACAGGGGAGAGGAAAAAAAGAAAATTTCACTCGCACGGGAATGTAATGCAATCATGCCGGAGTGGACTTAAGATCGCACAACCATATCGTCACAACGAGCCCCAAATTTTATGAGGGAAGGAGTTGTAGTTGTTTGAGAACGAACGAAGAAGAAGAAAATATATTTAATTCTCTATTATTTTCTTCATTTAGCGTCTTAACCCTAGTCCTCCCATAACAGTGATCATTTAATTAATTTATTTTTTCATAGTCATCGCTTCTCCTTCCTTTTTTTTAAGTTCTAATGCTTACTTTTTAGACACACTGTTGCCCTGAAGCGTGATGGAGAACTAAAGGTTTTGTTTTTGATCCCGTATATATATGTGATGGGGCCGGGAAGACACCCCTGAGGCCCCACCCCCACTTCAGTTCAAGGCATGTTTGTCGCCCATATATTTTCGGTCGGCCCACGTGACTGTCAGCTCACGTGACGGCGCGAGCCTGGGTTGTGAAAAATCTGAAGTAGAAGATATGTAATGAGGTCATAATAATGCCTAGAAATTAATTGTGGTGTATAGTTGTGAGTCATATTTGATATTCGTGTGTTATATTAAATAGCTGTAGGTTTTATTTGTGTTTTCGCTATTCCTAAAGCCATAATCGCGTGTGATATTTAAGTAGCCAAGATTAATACGCCCAGCGCGCAGTGAGTGATTAGCCTAGTGCCTACAAAAAGATATAGCGGACCAGCAGGGACCTTTTCCTAGTATCAGCCCACACGAGAGAGCAAACGACGAGGTGACCGGTGTAGGTAGCTGATGGACCAGAGCATGTGAGCTAATTAGCAATCGGGCACATGCTGGGTGTTTTGTTTCGTTATGTTCGCTAGTTTATTTGTTTAATGTTTGCTTTGTCACTGAATGGGTTGTAAAAATAAATATAGCCCCTGCCTCTAGAATCAAGAGTTTTATTGTTGTTCGGGTCGGTGCGAGTGTGACAAGAGAGTGATCACACATCACAATATAATCATCATCATCATCTCGCCCACCCTATCACATATATATATATATATATATATATATATATAGATATATATATATATATATATATATATATATATATATATATATATATATATATATATACAGTATGGAGTTGTCTGTATGGAATGAAGATTATCTTTCTTCTAAATGCTTGTTCATTGTCCATGTTTCTACCCCATACAGTTGTAAGATTTCTGTAATTTTATCTATCCCTCTGTTCTGGGTCTTCCCCGTGCTCTGAAACCAGATACTCTACTGTTCTAGGCGCGTAGTTGTTTCTTCTTCTTCTTCTTCTGCGTTCGGTTTGTAGTCATGCTAAATCTGCAGGCCTGTCGCCAGGACGAAGTCCACAGTCTTTTCCAGGTCGGCGCGGCAGCCCCATAGCTTCTGCTGGAGCTCATCACCCTTTGGCCAGGTCGCACGTCGCAATTTATCATGGGTTGGACAGTTCTGGAGAATGTGTTCTGGAGTCTGGCTACCAGTTCCACATGGGCATTCATTCGTGTGAGATATCTTGAGGCGATAGAGATGTCCAAGTAATCTGCAGTGACCAGTTCTCAGGCGGAAAATTGTCGTCTGTTGGTATCTGTTTAGATGGTGGATTGGGTCATCTCTGCTGTATATATCCCCTTCCTCCTTCCACTGAGCGCACTCCATTCTCATGAGCTGGCCAAACCACTTAATTTTCTCTCTTGGTCTTCCCGTGTCCTGAAACCGGATCTTCAATCATCTCAAATGTCGGTCCTTCATCCTTCACCCAATTTTCCTCCCACGGTCGCCTCCACCGCCTAATTAATTCTGACGCTGATGATTACAAGAACTGGTTTACACGTATAACTTGTTTCTATTCGAGTTTGTTCCATTTTTCGGTCATTGACCTCGCGCATTAGCTGACGACAGTAGACGCGATGTTTAATAGTCCTAGTCCAAATATCCTCTCTAGGGACTGTCTGGTTGTGTTATGTAGATAATATTACGTTTCCTCCAAAGACTAGATTAAGTACACACACTCGCGCACACGAACACTCAAGGGCCGAGGATGTTCAAAAAAATTAATAACTTATATTTCGTTGTTAGTTTCTGTCGATTATTCTGCGTCTTTGCTGCGAAACATGAAAAACACTTTGTCTAAATCACGAAAAAAATAAGCGTTTAAAAGCACGGACAATTTATAAGTGTCAGAATTATGTTTGTTTTATATGTTTTTAATGTTAGATGCATTTATATTTGGTTTATTTTAACGTCTTTGATTATTTTTCTACGTCTTTGCTTCGAAAAATGAAAAACACATTTTCTAAAAAAATTTTCACGAAAAAATTAGTTTTTAAGGAATGACACAAAATAACTGTCAGGCATTACTGTTATGTTTTTTTTTTAAACAATTAATAATTTACGTATTTCGATATCCATTTCTGATAATTATTTTACGCCTTTGCTACGAAACATGATAAACAAATTATCTAAATCACGGAAAAACAATTACAATGAGAAACCGTCAAAATTATTTTTATGTTTGCAATATTTTTTTTGTTTATGTTTTTTTGGGGGGATTTTTATGTTTTTGTGTCATGGCGTTTATTTAAAGTAATTAATAACTTGCGTATCTTGTTGTCCATTTCTGAAGATTACGAAAAATGTCTAAATCACGAAAAAATAAGTGTTAGCAATAAAGATAATTAAACACTTTCTAAATTGTTTTTAATTGAACACCTAAATAAACACAGAGGACAACCTTTGACCTTCATGCTGCATACAATGTCAAGGTCAAGGTAGCTCCATATCATATACTGCCGTAGGGGAGTGAAGTGTTAAAGACTTCATGATACTAGATCCAGCATCGAGAGAGAGAGAGGAGGGGGGTGTGATCAGTTCACTGCCTTTTCTTTCCCTAACTTACGAGCAAAATCAGGTACCAATTGACAGCTGGGTAGATTGGAGCGTGTCGATACCGTGAATCGAACCCAGCACCTTTGCCGCGAGAGACCAGCGCTCTAACCACTCTGTCAATGGAACGCAGTCATGCTGCAGACAGTGCAAACAGGAAAGTGGCGATGATGAAGCTGCACAGATTCGTGTCAGTGACTTTAGCTTTTTTTTTTTTAAATTGTTGACACTGTAGTCTTCAGTGCTTCGCATGACTCATCTTATCTTCGTACCTAGAAGGTCGGAGTGGCTATGAGGTATAGCGTCCGCCTCTACTTCTAAATGTACCGGGGTTCGTTCACAGTATAGGAAATATAATTGATGACAATTAGTTTTTTCAGAACCATTTGTTCCAAATGATGTCATATTCCGTCTTGATTTCAGTGAGGAAATATCACCTCACTGGGCAGTGAGATCGGATGTCCAGCCTTCTCGGAAAAGCGCGAAGAAATAGGCGGTCCCGTGTGCAAGTTCCACGCGTTAATAATCTCGGCAGTTCGAAATCGTAATGAGTAGACCATGCGGCCGCTGCCCTGGATAAATTTAAAAAATAAGAAACCTACCCACCACAAAAATATTTATAGAATGTGTGATTATTGTATGCACACATTAGGATTCTCGCCGGTGCACTACGCAGTTCGTGCACTGTGCTGAGATCCACCTTGTTAGATCTAAAGTAGGAAATCGGAGCACTGATGGAGTTGTCCATATGCAATGTCTCTTCATAGAATCTCTAGGACATTATCATGTTCTATTAGCTCCCGGTGGAGCACGGAGCCACCACTATAACTTGGCCACACTTGCAGGAAGCCTGCATCGAGGTATTCATTTGCTCTTGCCGCGATGGTTTCCGTAGCACTGTGTTTTACACGATGACGTAGTTAACCTCATCATCTGATGACGCAGCCAACCTCATCATCATCAGCCTCGGATGGAATCATTGAAGAAACCCACAACAAAAGCACAAACTTTTGAAGCAATGGTTTCTGTATTAAACTTTTGTTTACAAGATGAGCTTGCTAGCTTCCCATGCAGTCTTATAATTGTCGCCTTTTACGACATGCTTGAAGAAGCGGTAGTGCCATTCGAGACACCACCCCCTCAGGAACTAAAGGGATCGGCAACTTCATACATAACATCATGTTAGTCGCCTCGTGTGACATGCGTGATGAAGCCCTGTTCTTTGTGTGCCTTCTTTCTGAGACCCGCGTGAACATAACATAGCCATCTTACATACTTCTTCTTCTTCTTCAAGTACCATGCCTAGTGTTGGAGATCATGTCTCTCCACAACTTCCTGTCTCCAGTACAATTTATCAATTCTGCTGTTGACTTCCTTCCATGCCACGATGTCCAACTGTCCCAGCATTTACTCTCTTTGTCTTCCCGTATATTTTTCTCCTTCATTCTTACTTGTTCTTGTGATATATGTCCAGCTTTCCTGTCTCACAACATACCCAACAAAAATATATTGCTACTTTCTAACTTGTGATATATGTCCAGCTTTCCTGTCTCACAACATACCCAACAAAAATATATTGCTACTTTCTAACTTGTGATATATGTCCAGCTTTCCTGTCTCATAACATACCCAACAAAAATATATTGCTACTTTCTAACTTGTGATATATGTCCAGCTTTCCTGTCTCATAACATACCCAACAAAAATATATTGCTACTTTCTAACTTGTGATATATGTCCAGCTTTCCTGTCTCATAACATACCCAAAAAAATATATAGCTACTTTCTAATTTGTGATATATGTCCAGCTTTCCTGTCTCATAACATACCCAACAAAAATATATTGCTACTTTCTAACTTGTGATATATGTCCAGCTTTCCTGTCTCATAACATACCCAACAAAAATATATTGCTACTTTCTAACTTGTGATATATGTCTAGCTTTCCTGTCTCATAACATACCCAACAAAAATATATTGCTTCTTTCTAACTTGTGATATATGTCCAGCTTTCCTGTCTCATAACATACCCAACAAAAATATATTGCTACTTTCTAACTTGTGATATATGTCCAGCTTTCCTGTCTCATAACATACCCAACAAAAATATATTGCTACTTTCTAACTTGTGATATATGTCCAGCTTTCCTGTCTCATAACATACCCAACAAAAATATATTGCTACTTTCTAACTTGTGATATATGTTTCTTTTGCACATTGGCCTCTTTCATGATATCCTCATTACTCTTTTTGGCTGTCCTATTGATTCTATATTACACTGAAGAACTCTCTTCCTGACTTCCAATGACAAAGAATTGTTCCATAAAATAATCCTCATTTTATTGAATGCTGTTTTTGCCTGAGCTATTCTGCTCTTCCGGCGTGATGCTGACCACATCACCCCTAGTGTGCCGATGGTCAAGAAAATATGGGCCTAACATCGTATTCCCAATATGCCTCAATAGGCGTGTAACGGGATCCTTATTCCGCTCTTCACTTCTGAGATGCATCTTCCATCCGTGTTTATTAATCTTACATACGGTATCACTATTTTTACAACAGATTCGTTGTTTTTGTTCTTGTTTTTTTTGTTGTTCAAACTTTACTATTTTGTTCTAAATGTACTTTTCCACAAAGTGCGTATTTTAATTCTTTTAGGTAAACATTTATTTCCTACATTTAGTGCCTTTGAAAGCAAATCTAAATTTAATCACATTTCAAACAAAAAATGAGTTCTTTTAAATGAAGAAAATTAGAAATAGCGGTGGAAGGAAATTTCCCAGTTGACCTATTATGGGTTTGTTGTGACGAGTTTTCTTTATGAGATGCAGCTAAATTATGGACGAATTTAAAGTAGCTCGGGACAGGGGCCTACTGACACATGGGCGGATCTTTCCTGTGACACCCATTAAAACACGCAGAAAAATATATTATGCTTGCTAGCAGATTTTGAAACAGTACAGTACCTTTATAATAGTGTTCGGTGGCACCCTCTCCTTCTTTCACCCAGGTTAGACCGGTCCCCTCGCCTCCCCATAGTACGCCACTGGCTCGGGATCAAAGTTTAAAAGGAAAATACCTGTTTCTCTGTTCAAAAATCCAAGAAAATGTTAGGTAGCTAGGGAATACTGTACAAAATTCCCACCAATAAGAATCTGCTCAGATTAGGACTGGGATCAATAAAATAAAAGAACTGCGTAGTTACGACGGGCCCTCGTGCTAGTGTCCACTGCTCCATAATTTTATGGTGCCTGGTTGCCAGTTAGGTTAATCATGATTCACTCGTAGTGAGACGGTGGTGGGTTTCGGATGGTCCTGGGTTCGAGTCCCCGGGTAGGCCTTTCACTAATGTTGATTTTCTGTTGCCTACTTCTCTACTTTACTGGCTTCCTAGCTCGGTGGTCCAAGGTTCGATCCCCAGTTGGGGTGGGATTTTTTTAGACCGCAAACGGCTCCGGGGTCATGAATTGGGTACCAGGGAAACTCTGAGAAGGATAAGGCGGCCGGCGTGATGCTGACCACATCACCCCTAGTGTGCCGATGGTCAAGAAAATATGGGCCTAACACAGTAGTCCCAATATGCCTCAATGGGCGTGTAGCGGGAACCTTTACCTTTTTAACTTCTCTACTTCTCGTCGATGAGAGGTCACAGCAAGTGAGTCTGAAAATGCACAGGGAAAAAAAAGACAAAGACAATCAGAATAAATGCAGGAAATGATAAAAGATTTTTAAACACCTCAGCATATTATGCCTGGCCGTCGACAATCACATCTACAGTGGTACTGAGCTGAAGGGTCTACAACAACATCGTCATCATCAGGTGCCATCTTCACATCGAAGGTCGGCTGCAATGGATCTCCAACGTCTTCTGTCTCATTGTGACAGAATGGGGCGACCCCTCTCGATCTCTGTTTCCCTCCGGCAGTGTTCGGTGCATATGTGGTACTGATTTTATTGCGTGCTTTTAATTGTCGCACTTTCTTTTGTTCTTTCTATACTATGTAGCAGATAGTTTATATTTTCAAGCATTCATTCACTACTTTCAGTATTTTGTGTCTTGTCTGTTATCTGACACTCCTTGCGGATGATAAACACCTCACATTTGCAAGGAGAGGTAGAGATAATATTACGAGAGGTAGGTTGGTAAAATTCCCTTGTACCACAGCTTGGCCGTGGCGGATTAACACGTACATCGCCCAGCGCTATCTGCCTAATCACCGATATGACGGGTGCTTGCATCACCAAAGCTTGGAATACGGGGAAACAACTGATGGACATTGTTCTGGAACCCCCAGGGCAAGAGAGGCAGAGGAAGACCAAGAAGTACATGGAGAAGAGAGTTGGAAACAGAGGTGAAAATGATGAGGAGAACATGGAAAGAACTTGAGATGATGGCATGGGACAGGAGGACTTGGCATGTGTTTGTTGAAGGCCTATGCTCCTTTGGGAGTGGAGGGTTATGAATGAATGAACTGATGGACAGACACAGATAAGAGATTACTTTCTGATAAAGTAATGAATTGTTACTTTTGGAACACGTTGTCATATGAGGTTATCGACATGTTGGCGAGTCTGTACGCAAGGCATCGCATGTCTGATTGCCATATATGGTAATACGTGACCTTTTGCTGCACGCACCTAATTTCACGTGGAATATTTTGAAAGTACCACACCCTCACCTGCCTGTTTGAAAATGATTGGAGCGTTTATTTAACTCCATAACAAACAGATGCGTGGGAGACCGGGAATATAACCTGACACGTTTCAGTGTTATTCCACTGTGAAGATCGCTTGCCAAGATACCAGGCCTTGCTAGAGTGAAGCCTAGAATTCAGAATTCCTTCTTAACATACCGGACACCTTTTATTTGAGAATTTAGTACGGACTTTCATAGCCCAGGAAATCTCTTTCATATTAAATAAGAAAACCGGGACTGAGGAAACTGAAGAACCACACACGTAGTCAGAGAGGAAACTTATTAAATTAACGACACCCCAGACGCGTTTAAGAGGCCGATTCAAGTCTCTTTTATTCATCTGAGCAAAACGTCTGTGAGCTAGGATTGGCGTAAGTTGTCATTTTACATTCTATATTTCAGTACTAACATGTGAACTAACATATATATGTATATTGTCATGTGAATTTTAATATTCGAAAATCGCTCGTGGATGTCTAAGTCAGTTGATGCTGGCAACCTCAGCGTATAGAATGATGATTCCTGAACCACCACTGCACGGGCTGATGATTGCTTTATTGCTAGTTTCTTAAAGAGAACTAAAAGCATAAAGTAGTCCCAGTTCATACGGAGCAAGGAGGGAAAGATGAAAGAAACGATGTACATTTTAAGTATAAATACTTACAGTTTCACAGCAGTGTAAATGTCCATATAAACATATTAACTTTAAAATTAATGTAAGTTTTCAAGCTTTAAACCAGTGTAAATGTCTATGTGAAAATATTCATTTTAAAATTAATGAAAGTTTCAAACTTTTCAAATCAGTGTAAACATAAATAAAAACATATTCAATTTATATTGTGAACATTTTTCAATGGAGATGTAAATGTAAACAGACTCTATCTGTATTATTAACCTTTTCACTTAAATGTAATGTAAAGCTAAAGCTATTCAATTTAAATGTAAAGAAAGTTTTATCCCGAGGGATTAAATTTAATTCTCATCGAGGGTAAATTCTGAGATAAATGGGATGGCAGAATAGAAGAAAAGGGGCACATAACTATGTGTCGGAAAACGCCATACTCAGAAGAGCGTTTGTCTCTATTCTATTACCACAGTTATTGGTGGTGCCAGCAGAAAGTAATTTCTCTGGAGCCAAGTGAAGGTAGAAGTGGACTGACGTTGTGCGAGACGCCATCATAAGAGGGTCTTATAGACAGACGCAGGACCAGCTTGGCCGTTACTCCTTGACGCTCTAGGAACGTGCGGCGTCTTTAACCTTGACCAGCGATGAGTGTGAGCCGTGTAAACAGAACCCATCAGCGGGAGCAGA
Source organism: Oreohelix idahoensis (assembly GCA_024509875.1). Classification (NCBI taxonomy): domain Eukaryota; kingdom Metazoa; phylum Mollusca; class Gastropoda; order Stylommatophora; family Oreohelicidae; genus Oreohelix; species Oreohelix idahoensis. The sequence continues at coordinate 201,052 of JAMPIV010003182.1, forward strand.
AACTACTATTGGCAGCTAAGTGAAAAATATACGCTGCCAAAGTGAACTTTTTCCCCATCATCTCTACTATAAATCAATGATGAAACTTTTCTTCTAAACTATTCAATTTATTTCCAAACTATTAAAACCTAAAGTGATTATTAAATTTTGTTATTTGTAATGTTACAAATTTAACTTCGATTTAATCATTTTAAAGTTACTGCATGTTTGTCTCAGTCAATTTACTACACACACTCTAAACAGATCTATACCAGAATAATAAGAATTCCACTGAGTAAATCAGGGGTAAGGGCTTGAACGAGCTGAAATTAATAAGTACTTAATTCCTTCACAAAATGTGTCTGCAGATTATAAAATTAACGTGCTTAGCCAAAGCAGCATTGTTTTTGCTTATCTGAATATCTTGTGAAGACTCCCTTTGTAATAGAAGTGTCATTACCCGTCTATCTACATCTCTGCCAAGAGTAATCTTTTGCTAAGGTAGATACCTTTGAAGCCCATATTAGATACTCTTGAGCTTTGGCCACTGTTGGACCACTACTGCAAAGCGTCACACGCATGTCTTAATGGTGCACTCTGATAGCGCTGTCTTCTTCTTGCGCGTTTCCCTTCAACGCTGCCTCCTATTATGGTCTTCAACAAAGTGTTATGTCTTTAACAAGGTTTATTTCAAAAATATATATTTACGAATAAGTTATCCGAAGATGGCTGTATACCGCTCCACCTATGTCCCAGTCTTGACATATGGATGCGAGTCATGGGCAATGACTACAACCCACAAAAGCCAGATCCAAACCTCAGAAATGAGGTATCTGAGGAAGGTGGTTGAAGTAACAAGAAGAGACATGGTCCGCAACCAGACGATACGTCAAGGCCTAAAATCCCACCCCCTGCAGACCCAAGTAGAACAGTCCCAACTAAGATGGTTTGGCCATGTCTGCAGAATGGGAGAAGATCGGCTACCATGACAAGCATGGGAAACAAAGAGCCAGGGATCCAGACCCCCAGGACGACCCAGAGTCTGCTGGGAGGACAACATTAGACAATCTTTGAAGGACCGAATACTAGAATGGAACCAGGCCAGGAGGAAGACAGCCGATATGATAGTCTGGCGCTCTCTCTTCCAAACCTCTACACCTCACAGTAGAAGGGGAACGACTAAGTAAGTAAATAAGAGTAGGTTATCCACCAAGATATGTCGATAAATAATTGTGTTGTGCTCTGTCTGCTACATGCCCTGATGACGAAACCAAATTCCATTGTGGTCATTTCATTAATACTGTACCCATTTTGCTTCAGACGTACGGAAACAGTGGCACGAAAGCATATAAGCATCATCTATAATTAGCCAAGAGGCTTAACTTCATATATATATATCATCATCATCATAACCCTCCACTCCCAAAGGAACATAGGCCTTTAACAAACACATGCCAAGTCCTCCTGTCACGTGCCATCATCTCAAGTTCTTTCCACATTCTCCTCATCATCTTCACCTCTGTTTCCAGCTCTCTTCTCCATGTACTTCTTGGTCTACCTCTGCCTCTCTTGCCCTGGGGGTTCCAGAACAAGGACTGCCTTGTAATGCTATCAACAGGTTTCCTCAGTGTGTGTCCTATCCATCGCCTTCTTCTCATCTCTTGTTCCACTGGCGTAAGTGTCTCCAGCATATATATATATATATATATATATATATATATATATATATATATATATATATATATATATATATATATATATATATATATATATATATATATATATATATATATATATATGCTGGAGACACTTACGTTCATACTTACCAGAACCGCATAATATAAATGGGTTATAATTCCAGAAAACCTGTCACCGAAAAGACACAGAGGAATAAATATTTCTAAAAATAAAAAAACAAGAAACATACGGCGCAAATGAAGTATATTGGGAACAATATCAGGGATATGAAGTCGGAAGTCTGAGTCGTGGAGTCTGTCATTTTTTCAGTGGAGTCGGGCTGTGAATTTAGACCATTTATAACATATAAGGAAGGGAAACCCGAGGCCTGTAAACAGTAAATAAATATTAGACAAACATAAAGGTATGTTTTCAGGCGCTCGTAAGAAATAAAGAAGTAGAACACTAGACAGCAGAAAAACAACAGACGTGAGTGGTTTACCCAGGACTCGAACCCCGGACCTTCCGTGCGACAACACCGCCTAGCTATGCAAGCGAATCACACTATCCTCCCGGCCATCTAGGCATCACCAAAAAATGATGCTTCGATGACTGGTCATTAGTGCAAACCGCAAGACACAACACCGGAAGTTTACACTGGGCAGCCCAGAATTTAGACCAAATGACTGTAAAAATAGTAAAAAACTTTAGTGGGAGTCAAACTTTTAAAATTTGAGGAATCGGAAAGTTTTTTTCCGGACTCCTCAGCACCGAACAATATGCGCGTTGTCTCAAAAGGGGTGCAATATAGTTTCTAGTCTCAAAATATTAACTATGAAACAATTGCAACTTTGGCAGGAAAGGATGTGGCTAAAGTGACGCGGGGGGAGGGTTAGAGAATTCTTAAACTGAGGAATGTTATCTGAAGTTATGAATTTTTAAAATGTGATATTAAAGAGCCCTAAATCGAGGATTCCTTAACAAAAGAGAAATTGGGAAGAAAACGAAGATGGCTGTATACCGCCACACCTATGTACCCGTCTTGACTTATGGATGCGAGTTATGGGCAATGACTAAAACCCACAAAAGTTAGTTCCAAACCGCAGAAATGAGGTATCTGAGGAAAGTGGTTGAAGTAACAAGAAGTGAGATGGCCCGCAATCAGACAACATGTTATGGCCTCACAACCCAACCTCTGCATACCCCTGTCGAACAGTTCCAATTACGATGGTTTGGCCATGTCTGCAGAATGAGAGGAGTTCGTCTGCCACGTCAAATATAGGAAACCAAGAGCCAAGGATCCAGACCTCCAGGACGACCCAGAGTCCATTGGGAGGACAACATTAAACAATCTCTGAAAAACCGAGGACTAAATTGGAACCAGGCCAGGAGGAAAATAGCCGATATGATACTATGGCGCTGTCTCTGGCACACCTCAACACCCCAGAGTAGAAGAGGAACGACTAAGTAAGGAAGTCTATTAAATAGCAATTAACACGCTCTTTGTGCGCGTGCACACATAAACACACACCGAAGCTTTTCAATAATTTTTTTTTATATTTATTTTTCTTCCTTTTAAAAAAAAAACATTAATTTACTATAATAATAATAATGATTAATTAAGGTTTTAAAATAAACAGATGCAATTATAACTTTTATTTCACTGGTGTTCAGAACGGAAAAGTAATGTCTTGAAAGAGGCCAATGCGCAAAGGAAGCTTATTTCACATGTTAGAAGTAAGCAATCCATGTTCTTTCGGCATGTTTTAAGAACAGGAAAGGTTGAATGCATGGTGACGGCAGAAAAGATTGAAGGAGAAAGGGATACAGGACGACAGAGAGAGAGAGAGAGAGAGAGAGAGAGAGAGAGAGAGAGAGAGAGAGAGAGAGAGAGAGAGAGAGAGAGAGAGAGAGAGAGTAAACTGGAAACTTTGACATCGTGGCATGGAAGGAAGTAAACATGAGAATTGATAAATAGTACTGGAGACCAGAATTTGTGGAGGGACGTGATCGTCTATGCCACCAGGCATGGTACTTGAAGTAGAAGAAGAAGCAAAATAAAATAAATGATTAGACAGTATGCTGTCAGTAATCAAATGTTAGCATTTTTATATATTACCTACTGTTAATGTAAAGTTCCCCCCCCCCCCCCCCTTTCTTATACTGTCGTAGGGGAGTAAAGTTTTAGTGATGTCACCCAGGCTAGGTCTCAGCTTTTACAATGTGAGGCGACATTCTGCCTTCCTCGCTTTCTTCCGTCTTCCTTAAATCAAGATAAGAGCCAGATACCCATTGACTGATGGGTAAACTCGAGTGCGAAGATACCAGCTTTAGAGCTCGGTAAATCTGTCTCAAGACGCAAGCACACACACACACATAGGCACACGTAGGCACACACACACACATGGGCACACGGTACACACTCACACACCCATAGGCACACATACACCCGAGCAAAGAAACTTGTGAAAATAGAGACGACAAAAAGTCAGCCAAACAAATATTCCGTAGAAAAGTTGGATGTACCACGCAAAAGAAATAAATAAACAAACAAACAAAATGAAAAACATAGAAATGAGCACACCAAACGCTGGAAGCTTGTAACTTTATGACCTGATCACAAGGAAATTACTCTCTAGCTCGCAGAAGATTTACTGGGACACTGGGACTTACACAACCATAATCAGACGACACGGATAAGCCACCTAGCGAGAAAACTGTCGAACCACCGTGGTAATAAAATTGGCGGGAAGGTTGTCTGTAGAGAGGCCACGTCTGCGTGGACCAGAGAACTGGTTTATTGGCTCAAGTTGAAAACTGTAGACTAGAGGCCGCCATGTTGGTCAAAAACCAAAAGAAACAAAAAACCGTGGTATTGCGCTTCAAGTTGAAGTTTTTTTTCTTGTTTTTATTTATAAAACGGCCTCTGTGTTTATTAATTTTGACAAAGCTCTAAACAGCGTTGGCATTAGGTAACTGCTAGCTGTTTGACAAAGCTCTAAACAGGGCAGTTATTAGGTAACTGCTAGCTGTTTGACAAAGCTCTAAACAGGGTTGTTATTAGGTAACTGCTAGCTGTTTGACAAAGCTCTAAACAGGATTGGTATTAGGTAACTGCTAGCTGTTTGACAAAGCTCTAAACAGGGTTGGTATTAGGTAACTGCTAGATGTTTGACAAAGCTCTAAACAGGATTGGTATTAGGTAACTGCTAGATGTTTGATAAAGCTCTGAACAGGATTGGTATTAGGTAACTGCTAGCTGTTTGACAAAGCTCTAAACAGGGTTGGTATTAGGTAACTGCTAGCTGTTTGACAAAGCTCTAAACAGGGTTGGTATTAGGTAACTGCTAGCTGTTTGACAAAGCTCTAAATAGGGTTGGTATTAGGTAACTGCTAGCTGTTTGACAAAGCTCTAAACTGGGTTGGTATTAGGTAACTGCTAGCTGTTTGACAAAGTTCTAAACAGGATTTGTATTAGGTAACTGCTAGCTGTTTGACAAAGTTCTAAACAGGATTTGTATTAGGTAACTGCTAGCTGTTTGACAAAGTTCTAAACAGGATTTGTATTAGGTAACTGCTAGCTGTTTGACAAAGCTATAAACAGGATTGGTATTAAGTTACTGCTAGCTACTTGACAAAGCTCGATTTAGTCTTATGGTTAGGTTAACGCTGGCTGTGGCACAAACGTGGATAGCCAGTCTGGCAACATGGGGGAAAATGGTGGACCTTGCCTACTGTCCTCTCATCTACCGGCATATTATGCCTGGCAATGGCGTACTAACGAATGATCGAGGGTCGGTGGTGGTCCACCCCAGGGGACAGCCGGGATGGTGGCGCCATCGAACATTATTATGACAGTAATTCCTGTTCAAAATATATTTGCAAGTTAATGACGACAAAATGTCCTATTCTTTCGTCTGGTTTTTCTATCTACACTCCTCTCTGTCAGTATTCATTCGATAATTCATTTTTTTCATTTTCATCCGTGCATTATCTTTCTTTTACACTTTTGTCACCGGATTGCCTTCCCTGTTCTGCAGTGATGGTCCAAGAATGGCCACCATTTAGAGTATATAATGAGGGTCTTCAAAGGTATTCCTTCGCTCAAGATTACTTTTGGCACAGTTGTAGATAGAAAGATGGAGCTTCTATTTTAGGAAGTCCTTATAGGATTTTTAGACAGCAAGCACAACGCTGAGATTATCTAAGATGTCATGAACTTATTATCTGCCCACACCTTCTATGAGGATATAGATATATTTGCTCGTTTCTGAACCCCCAACTAAATTATTCAGTAAAAAATTACTTTAGTAGCTCTGTTTTATTATACATTTTAAAAAACTAATGCATACGTGTGAACTTCACTCTTTTATATATCAATCACCTATCAATTTGTATTTACAAATAACAAATTTAATAGCCAGTTACTTAACAAAAGTAAATAAATAAATGGGTTAAAGGAATTGAAAATGTAAATTTTTTTCCTCACAGGAAAAATAATGGTAAAAGTGGTTTGTTGTTATTCCGTGTGAGGTCTTTTGCTCTGGCCTGATTAAAAGCACTTATCTTGCCATATGTTGAGAATGGGTTGTCAATCATCGACTTCTGTGGTGAGGGCACGTACCAGGCGTTGCTGCAGGAGTAACCGCTCCGAATTTCAAGGCAAAGGTCTTCACAACCCGTCGAAGGCAGGCATCTAGCGTAGACCACAAGCTCTTGATCCACAGACTCGTACCAAGTTGCCACCACACACCCGTATCGTGTGAGAATTGTCAGACTTAATCACAGGAAAAACTTCCGAATAGTGTCGGGCCACTGGTATTCAGATCGAGGTATTACTTTAATTATAATCCCAATATCACTCTGTATGCAGGTTCCTAGGACTCATGACTTCCAGTATTAATAAAGTAACTTTTCTTTCTGTTTAATATCAGAAGATCCTCGGAAACGTGGTCCGGTCCTTTATGTTGGAGTCCTGTTTCTATTCGTTATCCAGGCTTGTCTGAAATGTCTTCTTGACCAGATGGAAAAACAATGTCGGGGCCTAAAATTGTGCTTCATTGTAGCAAGTGTAATTTGCTGGGCAGGTTAAGATGTTATACCTAACAAGAAAGACAGCTGTGTCTGTGTCAACCGTGTGAGGTCAAGCAAATGTAGGCCCCTGACTATAAAAGATGATGATGATGATGTATTTTCAGGGAACCTAACGCTACCTCCCTAGATCTCACACGGTCTGTATATTTTAATTCTAGTGGCTGGTGTCTGATGTGTCTAGTGTCTAGGGGTGAAATGACAATGGTGGTACATAAACACAATACACTTTAACTCACTATAAGGAAATGAATAAGACTGTGGTTAAAGTTTTCTTTAAAATTTGAATTCTTTTCTTTGTACAATTTAATCTGCCTGTCCTGCCATCTCTTTTGGACAGGTCTTTAAAATTAGGAAAATATATCTTACATATACTAGTTAACTAAAATGTTTGGACTTTTTGTCTTATAAGTATAATGTTACTATATTGTTCCTGTAGGTGTATTCACAGACTAAACTTTAATAGCTACTAGGTTTAGTCATTTGTTAGGGGGAGCTGTTGTTTCATCACGCCCCATATAATTCTGGTTATTCTTTGAAATAACAAGTTTATTTTGTATGAAGTGTCAGATGTCCCAGATGTTGACACATCACCTGGGATTCTTGGTATGAAGATAACAAGTCAGTATGTCGTTGCAGAGAATATACAGATCAGCACACACGAGCTCCTTTTGGCTATCTGCTGACAGCATAAACTTTTGAATGGAGACTTTTGTCTTTACAATCACTCATCAGGTTTCCTGTCACCGGCTGGTAACAGGAAATAAAAACCCTGCAATAAAAGACACCCTGGCCTTTTCACATCTGATCACAATTTCTTATCACTATGTACACATGATGGTATGGGGTCAGCCTCGTGTGCAATACAAGTGCACCAGCCCCTAATTTATATGACTCACACCTTGCTGTGACCACACCTCAGGTCCCTATGGCAGATACGCCACTGTACTTTTACATAGTTGTCTTCAATACAATAACGTGGAGTAACCACATCTCCTTTTGTATGATTTTTCTTTTCTTAATTATAAACGCTCTAGGCATGTTGAAGAGTGTTCATGGAACACAGAGGCTTACTAACATCTTCTAATACAATAATATTAATACAAAATCATAAAAATGTGCAACAGTCAAATACAGTTCAATGTGAGGACTCAATAATGTTTGCTCCCGGCATGTCCTTCACTTTTCCCAATAGCAGTATCTAACTTTTGCAGTTTTAATCAAGCATATTATTACATAAAGCATTCTTACCACAAATTCAAGAAATATGTCACAAATAACGTTGACTGGCAAAAGATATGGCCTCAGTTTTCTCTGCCCTGTCCAGACTGTGAATTTATTATTTATTTATTTTAAAATTTCTCACATCTGCTCTCATCGTACTTGTTGATAGAAAAATTTCTTGTCAAATGGCCACGAGAGCTCTAAGCCTTGGCCAATATCTATTTGAGCTGGCCAATAAAATCATGCGACTACCAAATTTTGAATTTAGTTTTTGAAAAAACAAAAACAAAATTCCAAACAAACTATGCGACTCGTAGTCCATTGGTCAGTCCGCCTTAGTTATGCCAATACAAAAAGATGTTTCGTTTTTGTTAAATTTTTCCTACCTCCCCCTCCTTTTACTCCTATACTCTTATACCACCCAATCGGATTTGAATTACTCCAATGCCTCTTTTTTAAACTTGCGTCCCCAATAACGTTAAGGATAAACGAGCAAGAACAACAGTCCGTCTGTCCTAGCGTTCGTAGACATATAGTTTTATCTCAATAACTTGGTTAATAACTGGACTACCATATATATTAAAACATATTTTTGCTCAGGAGACACTAAGCTATCTGAATATATGATTTTTATGGTCAGTTTCATTATGGTTTAGATTTTCATTATTCAAATAAACCAACTAGTTTGGGTGACGTCAGAAATACACTACGCGGCGAGAATTTAAACTCTCTGTGTGTTTATATCCGCTGGCTTTTCCAACAGAGAGGTTATAGTATTAGTCCCGCGTGCAGAACGAAGAGGGGTTTGTGCCAAGCGTTGGTAGTATTTTGCGTTAATTATTACAGTTGTTTCGTTCTTACTACTGGAAAATATTAGAGTTACTACAAATTTTAGTGTTAAAGTTAACATATTACGTTAATTCAGACAGCAGTTTGGCGGCACAGTTCTGGCAGATCGTTAATTATAAGTCTTGCCTCAGTTTTGTGCAGCAGATCGGGCAAGATGTTAAATGTTAATTGTACGTCTCGAAACCGAAACTAAAAAGCGTGTTAGATTTTACGGCGGGTCATTTTTTAAGCATTCCACTGCACAAAAGGCAGCGCTATACTGGCGTCGAAGATGAAAATAGTCAGACACATGCGGGCGGGTTTATTTTTTATCCTTAAAGGACTAAAATCCTACTGAATTTCGCGATTATTTCACAGACCTCGCTACATTCATAATTAGGGACATCTTCACCCCCACTCCCAGCTTCCTACGCGAGGGAAAGTCTCCAGTCAGAAGTAGTATATTTTAATATATTTCATCTAGACCAATCATATTTGAATGTCTGACTTTTATATAGGTCTTGTCCCCCACCCCTCTCATGAAAATCTCGCATGACAACATGCGATGGGTTTTATTTGAAAATCCTCCCATATAAGGTATGAACAACACCGGTTGTTTTTATGAATCATGTTTGTAACTCATGATATAACCTTAGTTTAAATTGTTAACATAAATGTTGAGAAACACTGAATGTGTCTCCGGAAGTATTACACAATCTTCATGCCATACCTAAGGTAATCTGCCGTTCGTTTAAAACACTCCAGTCGGCACATTCGCAGTTTGTCTCTCGATTATCAATACAAGAAGTATGGCCGCAAAGCTGGTGCGAGAGATTAGGCCCCCCGCTCGTTTCTGTTTTTAACACAGGTAGAGCAGTGTTATCTTTCTGGTTCCAGATGGAGGTGTTAATGTGCATGGGTAAGGAGAAAATAAAGGGAAGGGCACAAAAGAGAAGAAGACAAGTAAAACACAAACAAATGAAAAGCACGGACAATGCGCCACAACGCCTCAATCGACCGATATTATCTTATCCGCGGTAGGGCACACCTCGTCAACCCACACGTTTTAAGCTTGGCCACACATGACATGCTATCGTCTGATGGAGACAGTCAGCTATTAGCCAGATGGGACAGTACGATCAAGTCAACATTTAGCCTATCGTTTGTCACCGGCTTATAGTTTAGACTTAGGGGCTAGTGAAAGATAAGCAAGTGTTGGCTTCGGTCAAGTCTGGGATGCCATTTTTCACGAGATGGCAATGCTTTGCGCTACGGAGTAACACCAGGTAAACGCGAAAAACGTAATGACCCAAAGAGGAATACACACACTGATACACACTGACACACACACACACCTTCTGCCCTTCAAGTGTGTATCGCACTGCTCTCCCAAGTTTGTGCACTTTTCTTGATACACGTAATTAATACAGCATCGCCAACATGAGTAAGCGTTGTGGTTATAAGACACCAAGTAGTGGACAAGAAGTCTTGAAGAGAAGTTTGAAATAATAACACGTTTTGAAAGAAACGAGAGAACGTGTGATATCGCGAGAGCACTAGGTCTAAAGGAATCCACATTGCGCACCATCAGAGACAACGCTGCGAAAATAAAAGAGACTTGGTTAGCAGGAACAACTGAGAGTGCTGTAAAGTCTACTACAACAGGATTTAAAGAAATAGAAGCACTTGAAAGATGTTGAATTTGTGGATCAAGGACCGACAACAACAAAACAAAAACACAAATCCGGAGCTAGCTTTCACACACTTAAAGAAAAGGCATTACTGCTTATGACCACCTTAAGACAAATCTCACAATCCTTCAGAAGTGCCTCCTTTTAAAGTTAGCTGTGTCTGAGTTAGTGGCTTCAAACATCGCATTTTATTGGGTTTGTTTGCTTTTAGTGTTTTACTTACGATCTGTACATGTGTTGAGTGTTCTGCACCTAACCCTTTTCACCATAAGCCCTGTTATTTTTATTGGGCGAAATTCCACAACGTGGTGCTTTTAAGAACGCATACCGCATGATAGACGAAAGACTGTACGTTGGAAAAAAAACAATCTTGTTCTTAAAACCCTACATAACAACATATTAGATAATGGTTTGGGAAATAGATAATCAGATTAGACGGGCATTGCTAAAGTATTCGAAAAGTCTGCGATTATAAGATTAGGAACAGAGTGTATTTTTTTTTCTTCCCAGGACATGTGGACGTTTGTTCCGAAGATCATTAACAGAGTAGCTAAGCTTTTTCGTAAATAACTAAATCCTTGGCTAGGACATTTGTACTCGGTTTCAGCGTTCAATGTGTCTTCAGTTGTATTTGAAAAGCGGGCAGAAACAAGTTGGGGCCATCTGTGACATGTCCCATGTAGGCGCCCTGGGGTCTCTGAGAAGATAAAGAAAGAATGAGCCCACTGCTCGCTCCAGCATGTCGTATGAGTCACGGAGAAAGCACAAATGGCCGTCACCATTACTATTCCTGGGAAAAACTCTATGGAGATACAAATAGCTTCAAGCTGACCATTTTTTTAACTTATGCAACTTGACGTCTGAGAGTGTACGACGACGAAGAAGAAGACGCAAGAACTGGCTAATATGGGGTAGTTGATGAGACGGACAGCGTCTTAATGAAAAACAACTGGCTAATATGGGGTAGTTGATGAGACTGACAGCGTCTTAATGAAAAACAACTGGCTAATATGGGGTAGTTGATGAGACTGACAGCGTCTTAATGAAAAACAACTGGCTAATATGGGGTAGTTGATGAGACTGACAGCGTCTTAATGAAAAACAACTGGCTAATATGGGGTAGTTGATGAGACTGACAGCGTCTTAATGAAAAACAACTGGCTAATATGGGGTAGTTCATGAGACTGACAGCGTCTTAATGAAAAACAACTGGCTAATATGGGGTAGTTGATGAGACTGACAGCGTCTTAATGAAAAACAACTGGCTAATATGGGGTAGTTCATGAGACTGACAGCGTCTTAATGAAAAACAACTGGCTAATATGGGGTAGTTGATGAGACTGACAGCGTCTTAATGAAAAACAACTGGCTAATATGGGGTAGTTCATGAGACTGACAGCGTCTTAATGAAAAACAACTGGCTAATATGGGGTAGTTGATGGGACTGACAGCGTCTTAATGAAAAACAACTGGCTAATATGGGGTAGTTCATGAGACTGACAGCGTCTTAATGAAAAACAACTGGCTAATATGGGGTAGTTGATGAGACTGACAGCGTCTTAATGAAATACAACTGGCTAATATGGGGTAGTTCATGAGACTGACAGCGTCTTAATGAAAAACAACTGGCTAATATGGGGTAGTTCATGAGACTGACAGCGTCTTAATGAAAAACAACTGGCTAATATTGGGTAGTTCATGAGACTGACAGCGTCTTAATGAAAAACAACTGGCTAATATGGGGTAGTTCATGAGACTGACAGCGTCTTAATGAAAAACAACTGGCTAATATGGGGTAGTTCATGAGACTGACAGCGTCTTAATGAAAAACAACTGGCTAATATGGGGTAGTTCATGAGACTGACAGCGTCTTAATGAAAAACAACTGGCTAATATGGGGTAGTTCATGAGACTGACAGCGTCTTAATGAAAAACAACTGGCTAATATGGGGTAGTTGATGAGACTGACAGCGTCTTAATGAAATACAACTGGCTAATGGGGGTAGTTCATGAGACTGACAGCGTCTTAATGAAAAACAATGTTCATGAGACTGACAGCGTCTTAATGAAAAACAACTGGCTAATATGGGGTAGTTGATGAGACTGACAGCGTCTTAATGAAAAACAACTGGCTAATATGGGGTAGTTCATGAGACTGACAGCGTCTTAATGAAAAACAACTGGCTAATATGGGGTAGTTCATGAGACTGACAGCGTCTTAATGAAAAACAACTGGCTAATATGGGGTAGTTCATGAGACTGACAGCGTCTTAATGAAAAACAACTGGCTAATATGGGGTAGTTCATGAGACTGACAGCGTCTTAATGAAAAACAACTGGCTAATATGGGGTAGTTCATGAGACTGACAGCGTCTTAATGAAAAACAACTGGCTAATATGGGGTAGTTGATGAGACTGACAGCGTCTTAATGAAAAACAACTGGCTAATATGGGGTAGTTCATGAGACTGACAGCGTCTTAATGAAAAACAACTGGCTAATATGGGGTAGTTCATGAGACTGACAGCGTCTTAATGAAAAACAACTGGCTAATATGGGGTAGTTCATGAGACTGACAGCGTCTTAATGAAAAACAACTGGCTAAAGAAACTACAACTGCAAGCGCACAAAAATGATTCGATCCAGGCTGCCTACAAGGGGGTCACCTGCATTGTTGGCGCCATGCTTAATAAGGAGCGAACATGAAAAGAAGACAATGTGACAGGGCTCTGTGACCGTCCTTGGCATTTGTTGAATAAGGCGTGTTTTCTGAGAGGTAATACCTCAAGATGCTTTTATAGATCTAAATGGGAGCCGCGCTGGTGTAATGGTTACCACATTGAGCTGGCGATCAGGTGTTCAAGGTTCAAGCCCGGGCGTGCGCATTTGCAGGAGTGTTATCGACCGGGATTTTGACTGAATAACCTGAACGGCTCCTGAGATAAACCCTCTGTGGATGGGAAGGAGCGAAGCTCCTGACCGGTTTGGAAGGAAAGTCCACAGGCTCCCCAGCCTCGCAATGAAAGCCCAAATGCCGATTGTTATGGGGGAAAAAAAATAGATCTACATTGTTCTTGCTAGAAATTTGTCATCTGCAGGAAAACAGTTTAAAAACGTAACAGAAAGATATGTATGAAACAAACAAAAAATCTGTCAAAAAAGATACCGACACGACGAGAACAACGCTATAAATAAGAAAGAAACATTGATTGTTCGGCGGAAAAAGTGTGTCATGTTAATTACCACGAGAAGAGGCATCAAATTAAAACAATTAAAAGAAAAACAACATTAATGTCACACACTTTTATTTTTACATGCTATAATTATGGAAAAGTTACGTGCTCCTAATTACACTTTTGTGTACATCACCAAGTGATGTGATCATCTTCGCAATTTTGTGCACAACGTCACAAAATCTTTTCACAACTGTAATCTTGTTTAAAAAAATATATGACTTTTTCGGCTTTTTTTTTTTTCAATGGTGGGCCAGCGACTGTTCGCTCCAGATACCTTCAAATTTTGATAGTATTTAAATGTACCACGATAGAGGGTCGTGTGCAAAATTTCAGCTCCCCAGGTCATATGAAACTTAGTGAACCAAAGGCTCAAAGATTTGAAACATTCAAACAACGGTCATATCGAATTAAACAAAGGTGTTTAAACATCAGTTACAGTCAACCTTGCCGCGTGTAGTTCCTGTGATCTCTCAGGAGGCAAGGACAGAAAAGAAAACTACTGCCTCATAATGCATGTCGTATGAGGCTGAGTAATATAAGGTGATCCCTTGGGCTGGCAACTTCATTACTTAAAACAATATTTTACTAAACCAATACTACAAGAAGGCATGAATGTTCTGTTACCATCTTCCTGCAAGAGGAGTAGCTACATGGTGCCTTTCACGCTCTGTGCACAGCGAAAACTGGAAATCGTGATGATAATGATGACGATAGGCAGCTTTCGATAAGGAAACATTACAGTAAACGATAATACTATATGATCTCATCTCATCTTACAGTGGGTCAGCCAATCCATGTTCATTTATCGATTAGAATTATTACTCCTTAGCGGTCGATACGTGTACTTTAAACATAAGTATTTGAACAGTGATGTAGAATCATACACATATCTTGGCAGTAATATAGACAAAGTTGGAGGGACAGACAGCGATATCAAAATAAGAATACAAAAGGCAAGAGGAGCTTTCATTGCATTGGGAAATATATGGAGATCAAGAGAAATAGGATCCAACACGAAAATAAGAATCTTCAACTCAAATGTGAAGTCAGTCCTATTGTATGGCTCAGAGACATGGAGAACAACAAAGACAACAACCAAAAAGCTGCAGACTTTCATAAATGGGTGCTTGCGTAGAATAGAGGGATTAAAATGGTATGACAAGGTTACCAACGTGGAACTGATGACAAGAACTAGACAAGTGCCAGTGGAACAAGAAATGAGAAGAAGACGATGGCGATGGATAGGACACACACTGAGGAAACCTGTTGATAGCATTACAAGACAGTCCTTGTTCTGGAACCCCCAGGGCAAGAGAAGCAGAGGAAGACCAAGAAGTACATGGAGAAGAGAGTTGGAAACAGAGGTGAAAATGATGAGGAGAACATGGAAAGAACTTGAGATGATGGCACGTGACAGGAGGACTTGGCATGTGTTTGTTGAAGGCCTATGCTCCTTTGGGAGTGGAGGGTTATGATGATTTGAACAGTGCATTCTTAGACAACGGCCGCGGTCGTGTTTTCATGTAAAATAAATCCGATTGGCTAAATGAACAATGCTACCTTGTACACGAGCTCTTTGAAGTCTGCGGAATTCGATGTTTACCCTGACGGACGCTGCCGGAAAAGACGTTATCAATATCATCTTCATCACGCGGCAACTCCACAATGAGCATAAACCTTCAGCAGACGCATGTCAAGTCTTTCAGTCACGTGCCATCACCTCAAGGTCTTTCCATGTCCTCTTCATTCTCTTGTTTCCAGTTATTATCTCCCTGCGTTCCCTATCTCCCACCCTGGGGATTCTAGAGCAAGGACCGCCCTGCAATACTATCAACGGGTTTCCTCACCGCGTGTCCCATTCATCATCAGCGTCCTCCTCTCATCTCCCGATCCACCGGCACCTGAACGTCCGCGTTATCAGTGCCACTCCAGGGATCTTGTTACACCACTTCTATCACTCCATTCTACGCAAGCACCAACCTACGAAAGATGTAATATGCTATGTTTAAAAAAATAAGAACATTAAACGGTAACGGGTAATGGTGTCTCATAGCACATACAGCCGAAGGGGAGTAAAGTGTTAGTGATTTCACCATACTAAGTCCACCTCATTGAGGTGGGGTGGGAGGACCAGTTCCCTTCCTCGTTGCCTTCGCCTTGCTTAACTCAAGAGCAGAGTCAGGTATCCATTTACATCAGGTTGAACCTGGTATTCCATGCATAAGATAAACACAATTTTCCTTGCACGTGAACAAACAACAACAAAAAAACTATTAAAATCAATGAACATCCACAGCCTCCTGGCGGCCAAGAGAAGATATAACATGGACTATTTCTACCCATAGACCGTTTGTTGCGCAAAAAATATATGATGCGGTGCAACCGCGGTTAGCGCGATCTCAAATTTCGCGAATGCAAAATAACGCGATCTGAGGAAATACACGAAAAATATCGCTTCAACTATTAAAATTCGTAATTTCATATTTTTATTTCATGTTATATTTAACGATCGTCTTCCTTTTGATTTTATTTTAATTTTTATTAATTTTTATTATTAATTTACTTTGCCGAAGCATGCCTCGAATTATTTATATGGATAACGCGATGTCAGATTAGCAATCTCAAATTACGCGGGTGCGTCAAGTACGTAACTCTTGTATAAATCGTGGTAGCATTGTACATTATTCTCCCAACTGCCGCATGGTATGACCGTTCGGTTAGAGTCAGATTTCCTATATCTACACTTTACACGATAAGAGGGGGTAGAGGCTATCGTAGGGAAGTAAAGTGTTAGAGGCTTCACTATACTATGTCCAGCTTTATGAGGTAAGGCGACCATTTCCCTTTCTCGCTGCTTTTGTCTTAGCTAACTCAAGAGCAAGAATCAGGCACCCATTTTCAGCAGTGCAGACTGGAATGTGATGCTGTCATTTTTCGAAGCCTAAACTCGGTAACTTTGTCGCGTGAGGAAAATGCTCTAGTCAACCTGCCGGTCGGACGCTCTACTTTACACGATATTAAACATTTTTATTTGTCGCATATAGAGTTTACAACACTTCAAAATAATATGTTTCAGCCGGTTAACTATTTTCTGGCATCCGTGTGTCTTTGGGACACAAAAAGGGAGCAAAGATTAGTAACACTGTAACTTACCATTGTCACGAAAGGTTCCGAAATTATAAAATGAAAGATATCCTGGACAAAAAGATGTATCAGATGATACCAGGATAGTGCCAGGTAAGAGTCTGGTCTTACAAGTAATACCCCCGTTTCTGAAAAGAAATAGGGTGTATTGACATCAAAGGTTAGAATCAGCTGTACAAATCTCAGGTGTTTGAAAGATATGTCCTGAAGATCTATTTGCTCCTTTCGTAGATTCACCTTTGGTAATATGTGTTGTTATGTTGACAAGTTTATCTAGGGGTATTTAATTATATTTTAATCTATCAAACTAAATATGCATCCAACAGAACTTGAACTTAATGCTAGTTAATCTCAACAAGTCTGAAGGTACATATTTACAATTTAATAATCATACACCGGTTCTCTTTTCGGTTATGCTAATTCAAACGATATTTACAGTCTATAAAATCAATAAATATATAAATTTCAATTATCAAACACAATCTATTTCTAAAGTCTCTGTTATCTTCTATCTTGAAGAATAATGTTTATTTTTCACTACAAGATCACTGTTATTGACTGTGTAGATAGGATGGATTTATAAGGTGTTTAACTCATCCTTCACTGTTCTGTTATTTAATATTGTTATAGTCTTTTAGTAGTGCTGACTTTTATTTAATAAACACGCTGAGCAGTGGCAAGATAAAGCCACTTATCTTCTTTATTAGGAAATTCCACACTCTCCTGCCGTGGTCTAACACATCAAGGAATTGCCAGGCAGTTGAACAAGGGTGACTGGCTGCAATGGTTTCAATGAGCTCTAGCACCTCCAAGTCCAAAGTTAGTAAAAGTGGAAATCACAATCTTCAGGTTGATTGTAGACCAAAACCTGAAATTCACAAAGTTCACACCCTCTGTATGGTCCAGCACTACTCTAGTCCTACACATAATGGACATAACGAACATAACATACAGTGTCAGTCATTGTGCTGACATATGCACAAGACCATTTACCTTTCCATCCATCACAGTCAGTTCACTGTGACTAAAATTTCCTTAAGTTGATTCCTATACGAGGGGCGGTCGAAATGTTTTGCACTTTACTAAGAAAGCGTTAAGACAGGCGGGATTGCTGTGTATCATTGTAAAGACATACTATTGGTTTACATTTCCCGCGCGTACATGGCGCGCGCGGGGTGCCGTGTGAAAGAGAAATTGGCGGGAAACTGGTTCAGTTGTGTATGAAGCGGTGTCATGGACAAAAGGAGCATCGAGCCGAAACATCCGCACAGATGTTGGACATTTGCAATGCTGACGAAGATGATTTTTTTCGTAGACTGGTTACTGTGGACGAATGTTGGGTGCATTTCTATGACCCCGAGACTAAAAACCAGAGCAAACAATGGAAACATTCCTGTTCGCCACCACCAAAGAAGGCAAAGATGGTACGCTCTGCGGGAAAGGTCATGCTCACCGTCTTTTGGGACTGCCACGGGGTAATACTCACCGACTACCTTCCTCGTGGCCGTACTATCAACTCCACGTACTACCAAAGCCTTCTCCAGAAGTTACGAGAAGAAATGAAGCGCAAAAGACGCGGGATGCTGTCCAGAGGCGTTCGTCTGCTTCAGGACAATGCGCCGGCTCATGCAGCTCATGGCTCCATCGTCCTTGCCCAGCAGTGCGGGTATGAAACCATGCCCCATCCAGCATTCTCACCGGACTTGGCACCTAGTGACTTCTTCCTGTTTCCAAACATGAAGAATCCGCTTCGTGGACGTCGTTTTTCTAACGACCAGGACTTGATTACTGAACTGGAGACGTGGTTCCGGGCCCAGACGGGGGTGTTCTACAATCAGGGCATCAGGAAGGTGAAGAAGAGATGGGAGAAGTGCATTGCCTTGAGGGGTGAATACATAGAGAAGGACTAAAGTTCACACCAATTTCCAGATACGTGCCTTGACTCCTTCATACCAAAGTGCAAAACTTTTCGACCGCCTCGTATTCATGATTGGCTTCCATACAATGATTTGGTAATGTAAAATTTTACAAAGTAATACCTTCATCGATTCTTTACAACAATTCCTGTTCATCCTTCATTAGTTTCCATAATACAAGTGTCAATAGTGAAACGTCGAAAGCTTGCCTGGTTTGGGCATGTAACTCGTCATGACTCCCTTTCGAAAACGATCCTCCAGGGAACAGTCGAAGGTAAACGGAGAAGAGGAAGGCAAAGAAAATCCTGGGCTGATAACATCAAAGAATGGGCAGGACACGGTTTCTCCACACTTGTACGCATTGCTGAGAATAGAGAGCAGTGGAGGACCCTGTCTGCTGATGCTTCCACCATGGCACCCCTACGACCCATGACGGGTTATGGGTTGAGATGAGATGATGATGAATACAAGTCATTCCTTTAACCAATACGCTTCCAAATGGGATAATTAAACCAACAGTCTTAGTTTTGACATCATTTTCCATTATCTTATACCTTTTACAATGCTGGCTTTCGCTTCTAAAACCAACACATTCTTTGCATTCTAGCAAGCAACACATTCGTCCTGGAATATTATTTTACACAGGCCTTTTCACTTTCTAACACACGTGTTTTAAATCACAGAACTAATACATAAGTATGTACATATATATTTATATAAAGTCATTCTTACCCTCGGGCAAACACACATACTGTCTATGGCTTCGATGGTCTGCGCAACAGATGCGGTTGGCAAAGGCAAAACTTTTACTTTTACCGCTTCTCGCTAGACAGCTTGGTTTGAATTTTTGATAATGGCGTCAAATAGCCAAAGGGCAAGGCCTTTATATTACACATCCGACCTCCGAGGTGGTTGAGTGAGAGACGGCGTAAGATTTCCCAAAATGAAACAACTTTTTGCTCTCTGTACAATGTGTAAAAATTTTGTTTTTCAATTATCTACCTAATTTATGGGGCGATTTTGGTCATATAAAGTTTATTTTATACTGTGGATTATTTAAGATCGATCTATCTATACATCAGTTATTTTGTAAAATGCATTTAAATATATGCCTACTTTAACTAGCTAAGTTGGACAAATCCTGATGTAACACAGCTCTTTTATTCGTTATATTTATCTTACCAGAATAGTATTTGATAACTTTTTTACACTTATCTTTAGCTTAACATTTCCTTTGATGAATTATACAATTCTCCCCAGTGATACTTCTTTATTCTTCATGAAATTAAATATTATCGTCCCATCCTTTAATCAAAACGGGTCCCTAGCTTTTGCACTGTAAGTTTCTTACCACAATAATAATAAAGGTCCGTTTTGATTGGTTGTTGTATCAGAGAGTTTTCCCCAACTATGCGTGCGATATGGTCGGCTTTAGAAAAACGTGTTGTAAGACAGATCCAAATCACTACAACCATCAGTTAATCAATCAATCAATCAATCAATCAGTACCCCTTAGCTCCCAAGGACCATACGCCTTCATAAAACACATGACCAGTCCTCTTGCCCCATGCCATCAACTCAAGATCTTTCCACGTCGTGCGCGTCATTTTTACTTCTGTCTCCAGTTATCTTCTCCATATGTTTTTAGTCAATCACTGTCGTCTGTTACCCCTGGGGATCCAAGAACAAGGACTGCCTTGTAATGCTATTAACAGGTTTCCTCAGTGTGTGTCCCATCCACCGCCAGCGTCTTCTTCTCATCTCTTGTTACACTAGCACATGTCTGGTTCTTGTCATCTCTTGTTACACTAGCACTTGTCTGGTTCTTGTCATCTCTTGTTACACTAGCACTTGTCTGGTTCTTGTTTTTTCGGCTGATGGGATCCAATTTTCAAGGGCTTGTAGGGCAGATAACGAGTCAGAGAAGAGGACAAGGTTTTTTGGATGTGCTGTTGTGTCTTTGTCTTTGTATCTTGCGATGATGAATGACAAGGCTTCCGATATGGCCTGAATCTCGGCGTCGTAATTTCAGCAGTATGATCCACAAGGTGCAGACAGCTGGCTTGTTGTCCTGTCTGGAAATATTGTGAGAGAGCCATACCCTGCATCGATGGTGGCCTTGAAAGCTGACCCTTCTGTGTACACATGGATCCAGTCTGTAGGGTAGAAATCAATGGTTTCCAATGCACAGAGTTTTAGGATATTAGGGTTTGCTGACTTGTTTACTGAGTGGTCAAGGAGTTTGGTTTTTAACTGGGGCAGTATAGGAATTGTATTTGGTGGACTGTCAGACACATTTCTTCATTCTTCTCTGTTTTCTGGAAGATGATGTCTTGTATTTAATTCTTCCGCTATGACTATTGGACACTTTTGTTTTAGTTTTGTTTTGTGTGTGTGTCCAATTGCCTGTTTGTTCTCTGTTTGGGTGGTTTAGAGCGAAACGTCTGTATCTATACACGGCTTCAATGGTTGCCTTTTCTCTTCTTACATCTAGCGGTTCTATATTTGCGCCAATCTCACAGGCTGCTGTTGGTGTTGACCTCATACCCCCACAGATGAAGCGCAGGGCCTGATTTTGTAATCTGTTAACCTGGTTACAAGAGCTCTCAGATGCTGTTGTTTGGAAGGGGAGGTTGTAGTCCATTATAGATCTGATATATTTTATATAGAGCTGCTTAAGTGTTGTTTTGTCGTCTCCCCAGTAGGTACTTGCAAATCGCTTGAGCAGATTTAGTCTCTTGGATGCTTTATTTGCAGTGTTCTTCATATTTTTGTTGAAAGTTAGTTTTCTGTCAAGCTGGACCCCAAGGTATATTGGATATTCTTCACAACTGATTTCAACACCATCAAGAGTGATTTTAAGTTTAGTCCTTGCCAGTTTGTTGCTTACTTACTTACTTAGTCGTTCCCCTTCTACCCTGAGGTGTAGAGGTTTGGGAGAGCGCCAGACTATCCTGTCGGCTGTCTTCCTCCTGTCCTGGTTCCATTCTAGTCCTCGGTCCTTCAAAGATTGTCTAATGTTGTCCTCCCAGCGGACTCTGGGTCGTCCTGGTGGTCTGGATCCCTGGCTTTTAGTTTCTCAGGCTTGTCGTGGTAGCCGATCTTCTCCCATTCTGCAGACATGGGCAAACCATCTTAGTTGGGACTGTTCTACTTGGGTCTGCGGGGAGTGGGATTTTAGGCCTTGTCTGGTTGCGGACCTTGTCTCTTCTTGTTACTTCAACCACCTTCCTCAGATACCTCATTTCTGAGGTTTGGATCTGGCTTTTGTGGGTTGTAGTCATTGCCCATGACTCGCATCCATATGTCAAGACTGGGACATAGGTGGAGCGGTATACAACCATCTTGGTTTTCCTGCCGACAATGCCAAACTCCGCCTAAGCCGGTCCCAGGCCCGGCTGACAAAGGAGGAGGGCGGCCTGCATGGAGGCCGTATGGAGGCAGCCCCTCCATCATGCAAAGACACAACAGGCCAATCGCCTGTTTGCTTTAAATCATGATTACGCGAAATACAAGAGAGAAAACCGGACTGATTCTAAAGGCGACGAACTGGAACGGACTACGGACTATGACTTATGGAACTTGGAACAGAAGAATTATAAATGGGAAGGAAGAGGGGCTGGTGAAAGAGATGAAGAAAGCAAAACTAGAAATCCTGGCTATAACGGAAACGAAGAAAAAGGGACAAGGAGACAAGGATCTCGATGGCCACACACTGCTCTACAGTGGTGTACCCACATCTGAAAGAGCTAAAGGGGGCGTGGGTTGCATAGTGGCAAAAAATCAAAAAGATAGTATCAAGGGATGGAACTTTGTCTCAGAGAGCATTATGGTTGTAAAACTAATAGAAGGAGAAACCATAGTCAACCTGGTCATAGTGTATGGGCCAAATGAGGATGAGAGAGCAGAGGTCAAGGAGGATTTCTTCGTGCTGCTTCAAAGGACAGTAAAGGACTGCCTAGATGAAATTATCATGCTAGGAGATTTCAATGCCAGAGTTGGAAATGACCATGCTAGATGGGGTGGAGTTATCGGAAGATATGGAGAAGATACTCTTAATGACAATGGAAAGCGACTCCTAAGGTTCTGCAGTGAGCAGAATCTGATCATTACAAACACTAAGTGCCCCCATAAGCGCGTACATGCATACACTAGTTTGTTGCTGAGAGTGAAAATCGTGTAGACAGTTTTACTGACATTGATCTTCAGTTTCCAGACGTTGCAATAGGCTGATATAGTAGTGAGGTCTTTTCTTAATCTCTCTGCGGCTAGGTGGAAGTGTGATCCACTAGTCCATATGACAAGGTCATCAGCAAACATTGTTTTGCGGACATTTAGCAAGTCTGGTAGGTCGTTTATAAAGATCAGGAACAATGTGTAACTAAGGGCTAAGCTAACCACAGCTAACATACTTAAAAAAATCAATGTGCTTGCCTCCTATGGTATCAACACAACGCTACAGTGGATACCAGGCCATATAGGCATCCGAGGCAATGAGAGTGCTGACAAATTAGCAAAGAAAGGAGCAAGTATTCCGCAACCGAACATTCCTACCAACTTAAGAACCACGAAATACATGATACACAACAACAGCAAACAGCAGTGGATGGACCGCTGGGCCACCGGCTCAACTGCGAGAGAACTATATGCAGAAATGTCTCAGCCAAACTCCAGAGATAGTATCAACAACCTAAGCCACAGAGAGCAAAGTACACTCTTCAGGTTGAAATCAAGACATGTACCTCTCAACAAGCATTTGCATAGAGTGACCTCAGACCATGCACCATACTGCAACCACTGTAACAGACGGAAGGAAGAAACAGTCCAGTACCACCTCCTGGAATGCCTGGCACTAGCAGACCCGCGGAAGCAATTGCTACCACCAAGCCCCACCATCACCAACACCCAGTATGGAGATACAATGCAATTGAAAAAGACATGTACCTTACACTACCTGTTACAAGGAAAAAAGAGTGAAAACTCGTAACCTAGGGGATCGGAAAAGTCAAAAAGTCAAAGTCTGGTTCTTGTCATTAGTTCCACATTAATGATCTTGTCATACCATATCAGTCCTCCTCCTATACGCAAACACCCATTTATACAAGTCGGTACCTTTTTGGCTGTTATTTGTATTGTTCTCCAAAACCAAGAGTTAGATGGACAGACAATATTACATATCTCCTACAACATGACGGACTAACAGCAGCCAGTGCTATACAGCTTGTTCAAGAACACACACTTCAGCTCCCCACTACTCTACACGACGAAAGTGCACCGAAAAAGTTAGCCTCCCATTCACCTCAAACTATATAGTTTGTAGTGTCTTTTTTTCTCCGCCGTTTTCCATGTTTCTACTCCGGACAAACATCTACTGGTTTTTGTCCGGTTGTCCCTGGCGAAGGCCGCGTCATTGTAACGTAGGCATTTCCTTTTTTTTTTTTTTTTTTTTTTTGGTCCTTTTTTTTCACCTGCTATCTAAACAAGAGAACAAATCTGATTCTTGCCTGATACAATTTTCGTTTTGTTTATACCCGTACTTTTTAACGGAATTGTTTTTCCTCTCTACGCCATCTAAATATTCCCAAATGTGACAGTCTATAATAGTTCTAGCTGGAAAATGGCGGAAATTTTTTTCTCCACATAGCCTACAGAAGATTGAATATTCAGTATAATTCCTTGCAAACATCCATGAATCCACGTTGCAGAGTGACTGTCAGGGAAGCAGGGGGGGGGGGCGGGGGCGGGCGGGGGGGGGGGGAGAAAGCACACAAATTTATTTGTCTGGCGCGTTTGCTCTGAATAATGCGGTTATTGAGAGTCCGCCTCGTTTCTGTATGCCAGATTGACGTGGAATAAAATCAAAATGAGTTCATTATCCTAAACTGGCAATATCGTGTTGGTTCCGTGCTTCTATGGCATAATAGGGGCCAGGAATCTAACCAACTGAGACTGTAGCAAACATATTCATATAGAGCAGTGCTGCTTAAAGTGGTGGTCGACGGACCGGAGCAGGGCCGCGTGTTATAGGTTGCCGAGGCGAGTTTCACGAACAGAAAGAAAGAATAAAAAAAATTTTAACGCACCAAAGTTACACCAAGGGTAATAAACGTGGAAATTGTCCTCTTTTTACACAACATGCCTACGAAAAATTCTCCAAATCTTTTAGCCGAATACCATCACCAACCAAGATCTGCTTACTCGGAGCAAGCAAGAGGACATATGCACACCATCATAGCTGGCAGACGCTGGAGCTGGGTTGGCCATGTCCTCAAAAGAGACCCCAATGCCATCACAAGAACAACTATGCTATGGACCCCTGAAGGAAAACGAAAGAGAGGCCGACCAAAAACAACCTGGCGGAGGACTGTGGAGACCGAGATGCAAAGAATTAACCAGAGTTGGGGCACTGCACGAAGGATGGCCGCCGACCGAGC
>JAMPIV010003183.1:0-74068 GCA_024509875.1 Oreohelix idahoensis
GAAAGGAAAACCCAGATGGATGGAGCAGAATATCAGACTGTTGCAGATAAAGTAAGACAAGATGGAAATAGAACTCCTGAACTATTACTGTCCAAACACAAACCCCTGAGTCTCAGCTCTATACAGGTACCAGCCACCAACTTTATAGCAGTTGGAGACTTTAATAGCCACTCCCAGAGCTGGGGCTATAACCATCTAGATCACAGAGGTGAAGAGGTAGAAACATGGCAAGATGATCACTCCCTAATCCTGAGTCAATAATGCCACAGATACTCTGTTACGCACAGATTCTTTTGTAGGCAATGATATATAAATATATATATATATATATAATATATATATAAATATATAATATATATATATATATAAATATATATATATATATATATATATATATATATATAAATATATATTATATATATATATATAGAATTTAGATATTTATTTGTCTGTTAACACTTTTAGTTGATAGTCAAAGGTACATAACCCTTGATTTAGTTGATGGTACATTTTTATTATGTCTGTTACCTTTGTCGCGTAGCGTTTTGAAGGATAAGAAATTTATTAGAAGAAATAATAGATTATGAATGTGGAAAATTTGGCTCCAAAATTCCTGTTGGGTTTTCCCACTTCTGAAGGGTGACGAAGAGGGTAGATTCTCCTAACTAGACAAGGTCTGGAAAAGGTTGTAAGGAGATATTTGGTCTCTCGCTACCGTCGTCCCCTTCTCAGTTATCTATTATTATTATCCTTTAAATTTTATTATATTTTTACGAGCCCCCCCCCCCCCCGTCCTTCCCCCTCCCCCCCCCCCCCCCCCCCCCCCCCCCCCCCCCCCCCCCCCCCCCCCCTTATAAAGGAAGATAAACATCAGACAAATATTTAACATCTAATAGAAGGAACAAAGCATGGGGTTACAGTATATACACCCCAATTGGTTTTATTGCAATTACAATGAATAGATGGTGAATGATAGTATTGTCGATGGAATTAGTGTCTGCTGTATGTACTATGTGTCTCATCAAGTGTTTTTCATCATGGATGACTAAAGATATGGCATTGATATGGTGAGTTCCCTTTCTATAGGGACTTAGCTTTTCAGCCCCCGGCTGATAGTGAAGCGTGGTTAGTTCTCCGGTCTCCTGACGTTGCACCAGGTAGGTCTTGAATGGTTCGGATTTGCCTTCTCTGTGCTCGACTCCGTATTCTGCTCTGAGATTGGACTGTCGTGCAAGGCTCCACCATAGACTGAAGACAAATACGACGGCTTCATTAATTTTCTAGCTTTAGAAAGCAGTCTTTCCCTAAGCCGTCCGTCTGCCAGTCATCTCAGATTTTAGTCTCTAACATCATATGTCTAGTGTCTAATCTTGAATTCAAGTTTCTCCTTTCTGTCCTTTATTATATTTCTCTGCCCAAGTGGCGGTATTATAATTCTTTAGACTGATTTATCGTCAACTTAACCCGATGAATTATTATAAATGTCAGTTAAACCCACCAAATTTATCATAGAAATGTCGGCAACAGTATTCTAGTTCTGTGCCTCTAGCCTAATCGTCATGTCAGTTATGATGAATTTAACAAATAATTGGACACCAGTGTTTGAGAATTGTCTGACAACATTATCACAACACTTCATGTCTGGTCGCATCGTCATATAATATATAATGAATATATGTCACGGTCTGTCACATTATCGTTAATATTAATTTCCGCTAGTCTAAACGTCGGGTCAAAAATAATCAAATAATATGGAAATTAATATATATATATATATATATATATATATATATATATATATATATATATATATATATATAATATATATATATATATATATATATATATATATATATATATATATATATATATATTACCGTTATACATTATTATGAACATGTTGTACATATCCCGTGGGATCATAAAATACACCCGATCACGTGTGGCTGGATGTGATCGTAAAACAAAAATATGAATAAAGTAAACGCAGTTATACCAATTTTGCGTCGATTTATAAGGTACTACACATTTCATCACAATGCTATTTTCTAACGAGATTTTCACTTACCTACTCAGATGGACGCTAACCCGCAATTTAGACACGTGGCTTCAGTGCTTTTAATGCGTGAATTCGCCGATATCGGGATTAGGTCTAGCGGTCTCGAGGTTTCCTGGGAAAGTGAAAAATGGCTTGATTTGCCGCACTTTTAGCGGGTCATTTCCGCTTGGACACGTGATCCGTAGCGTGCATCATGTGACCTTAGCATCATATAGACGCTCCAATCAATAACGTTAAAAGTCACGTGGGGGGTTCCGAAAGTGGCATAAACTGGTTCTATCTAAGTTTAAGCAGTCCTAAATTAAAACAGGTTTCTAGCTACCGAGGTCAGGGGTCAACAATGACGTCGTATCTAAAAATAGTATTAGACTCGAGGAGAAAATCACTGAACGCTAGGAGAATATCCGCAAGTGTAATTTCCCATGACTTTACGGGCTTCTCGATCATGCATTGAAGATGATAAAAAATGGCAGCTCATAAATAATAATAAAAAAATGAAGAGAAGATTGGGCAAGTCGTCACAACCTTCTCTTTGGTCTTATATGAATACTAAGATTTACGTCGAATTATTTTTCGTGTATGGTCAGAACAGATCAGTCTTTCTGGGAATGTTTATAACCTAAGTTGAGGTTTATTTCTGTCTTTTAAGGCGATTTGGTCTTGTATCTTATTGTCTTTAACGACGTCGGCCCATCTTGAGTTGAACTCTGGGGGTCACGCGCTACTGCGCATGCGTCGTATTGGAGGTTGTCGAAGGAGACTTCCGTCATGGGGAGTTCTTGTTTTTTATGCCACGGACAGATGTCCGTTGATATGTGCTCTGTGTAATTCTGGGGAAAGGTGACGTCTGCTGTGTGACTATTATGTCTATGTTCCTCCCCAGAATATATTCTTAGCGCCAAAGGATGGCGTGTGCTATTTTTCTAGTGTTTTCTAGGATGTTAAGGTAACGAAAGACATTTACTGAACTTTTTCGTTATGCCTAGACCTGCAGCCAGGGATATGGTCTGCATATGAGTGGGCTGAATTCTTTATTGACGACATTGTGCTAGCAGCACCAATATCTATTATGTACATTGCATTATTATCTATATAATCTACACAGCATTATCGATGTTTATGCACAGAGCCCTTTACTTATGCTTCATTATGCATCTTCGCAGTGAGCGACGCTCACTTGAGATAGAAGCCATTTTGGATCCCGCCTTTGCCTAAGCTGATCATCGTTCGGAGAACAGGAATGCCTTATTATCTGACGATGGTACAGAGATATGTCTACTATGGTAACCCACTACTGTGGTTTAAGATTGTCGTCACATAAGCCTACTGATTTACGGCTTGTAATTCCTCGACAGAAGAGGTTCTGTCAGGGAGCCATTTATAATAAACGTTTGCAAACATTAACTGACGCGATCAGTCAGTTAGGCTTGAAAGTTATACAACTAGAACCCTGAGGGACTAGCTACGAACGTTCTGTTGTATCCACATTCTATACGAATGCATATTTGATGTCGTAGACCATTTTGTCAAGCATGTGATGTTTTTTGCCAACATGTTCCAGTGACTATATATGTGTCGTCAGAGTTTGCGTCCTATTAAATGTGTGAAATTATCAACAGTAGTTCCAGACATCATTGACTTTCATACATGAGTGAATGAGTGCCTTATTACTTGTCAACTCTGCAGAACAGTACCACCCATTCGCATAACGTACATTTGCACTCTCATTCAACATAAACACTGTCCCTTGTCGGGGCCTCAATACTCCATGGACAAGGTGACCTGTATGTCCAACACTGTGTCGGTTTGAGTTGACCATAATACCTGTATCAATGTGGTAACCAGAATTATACCATATCAACCGATCCTACTTCAGTTATAACACATCATACCTTCTACTCCAGAGGATGGCACACAACTTCAACACCAGATCTTGCGTTCGCCACCCCAGATATAGCTAGATCTATTAGTAGAGAAGTAGGAGACCAACTAGGGGGAAGCGACCATCGCCCAATCTTTCTTACTGTCCAGAGTGCAACTCTGAGTACAGGCCCAGCCATTACAAGATATATTTCCTCTTGCTGAAAATATTGGCCGTAATACAGGGCCTCAATATGTAGACAGCTGTGTATCCTTTTTTAGCAGGCACGATCAAACCATGCTATATATATATATATCTTGAGAGACAGAATTTCTTCTTTGCTTCTAGTTCTAGCCAAATGAGACTATATGTTTTCAAGTGAACAGAAGCCTAATGATGATGATAAATTATTGTGGACGCCGCAGGTTGTCGGTATATATATAATATACCGTCAAAACGACAAAAGTATAAAATAGATTTACCCATTATGACTCCGTCAAAAACGACAGCAACAGACTGATAATAAATAGAGGACACGGGTGGAGGAAAGGAAGAATATATAGAAAATTTATGGATCATAAACCTCTCTGTGACAGAACGTCCCCCCTTTAAGATATGGAAGCACATCATGTCTACGTTATGGAAATAAATTTCCTATATCCGTAGCTTCAGGGTGTCTGTCCTCTTCCCTCTCATCTCCCCTCCATCTCTCTCCAATTCCTACTCAAGTCTACTCCCAAAGTTTTCTTTCTCTGGAATGTCTCCCATGCGCGCTTGAAGGAGCGTCGCCGCTTTTGACATTTTTTAAAGATTACGAGTGATTGCAGTGGACTTTCCCTGCCACTATCGTCATCTTCGTCAGTTTTGGCGTTCGTCAGGAGATGTTCGGAGTTTGGCACTGGTGTTTCGAAGTATCTCTTTAACAGATTTAAATTGAAAACCTTTTCCTTTCCTTTAATAGAGATCTGGTAGTTAGCCTTAGAAATCTTTTTCAGGACGGTAAACGGCCCTTGCCATCCGATCTTCAGTTGGTTGTTTCCGGTAGGGAGTAACACCAAAACTTTCTCTCCTGCTTCCAGTTCTCTGTCTTTCGCGACTTTCCTGTATCGGTTAGCGTGCTTTGTGCGTGCTCGCTTATAGTTAGTCGTTGCTAGGTCCCATCCTAGTTTCAACCTATCCTTTAAATCCGACACATATTTACTTGCTGAGACGCCTGTCTCATCAGCCTTCTGGTCTGTCAGCGACCAAAGTAAGGCTTCAAGCGGCCCCTTTATAGGTCTGCCGAATAAAAACGTTGCTGGCGGAAATCCTGTGGACGTATGAGGAGATTCTCTGTAGCCAAATAAAGCTGCAGGAATACAAAGATCCGAATCTTCAGGTTTCACTTGTGCCAGTTTACTTAACATCATGTTGAGGTTTCCATTAACACGTTCCACGAGCACATTTCCGGCCGGAGTATATGGCTTTATGTAGATGTGTTGGGTCCTCAAGATCTTCACGATCTCATCCATCAACAGGTTTCGGTATCGGGATCCGTTATCCGTCAACACTTGCTGAGGAAATCCCAACCGAGTGAAAATCTGCACTAGGGCTTCTGCGACATGCTTGGCATCTGCGCATGTTAGCGGGATAGCTTCTGCCCACATAGTGCATGTATCGACTAAGGTGAGGATATACATGTTCCTTCTTTTAGTCCTTTCGAAAGGCCCTAAAATGTTGATCACAACCCGTTCGAATGGTGTTCCCACTATTGGCATTTCACCCAAAGAGACTGGGGGTGCACGTTGCTTGGGGGGCACACGTTGGCACTGGGCACAGGATTTGACATACCTGATAATATCAGTATTTACTCCTGGCCACCAATAATGAGTGGTTATCCGTTGGTTTGTGGCGTTCTGTCCCATATGTCCGCTGAAGGGAAGAGAGTGCCCCATTTCTAGGATTTGGCTTCTGTACTGTTTCGGTACTATGAGCTGGTTGTAACCTTGGTCAGGCTTGCCCGTTCTGCGATAAAGTACGCCATCCTTAGAAAAAATGTCCCCGTGCTGTCTGGGTTCCTTAGCCATGGGCAGTTTCCTAAAGCAGGGTGCCAAAGTAGGGTCCTTTTGTTGCGCTTCTTTAAGTTCCATAGGTAACAAATTAGGCGCAGGCTCCCGTTCCTTCTTGGTTTGCTCTCTTATAGTTACTGCTGCCACAATCGGCTCTTCCGGTTTCCCAATAAACACGTATCTACCGCCAAGTATGACTGGGTAGATGGGGTCATCTATAACAGCCGCTTTGATCTCGCCTCTGACAAAATCAGAGTAGATCTCCACCAGTGCGATGGGAAGCGCTGTAGGTGCATCACTCTTAGAGACTCCACAAAGTTCGACGGTCTCTCCTGTCTCTTGACCGGGTTTAACCAGGTGTCTGGCAACAACGCAATCATAAGAAAGCCCCGTGTCAAATAAACAAAAAGTTTGATAACCGTTCAATGTAACAGTACCTCGCGTAGAGGGTCTCTCTCCCTCTACAGGTTGGGAATCACTGTAAATAATTCCGCCTTGCGAGACTGTTAGCAAGCATCCTATGCATTTCGGCTCGGTGTGCTAGCCCTGATCATTAGTCCCGTGCTCAGAAGTTCTCCCTTTGCCACCTTGTCCTTTCTGGCTGCGCTGCCATGTAGGGCGGTCGCGTTGATCAGACTGTTTACATTGGTTAGGGTACTTATCTCTCCACATGTAAGCCTACCTTGCCGTGGTTGGAGAGCTTGAGCGCCTCAATGATCCCGGGAGCTATGCCGGCGGGAGTTTTACTCCTGGCAGGGTCACCCAAGCCGGACAGGTCCTGGGTGAGGGGCCAGACTAAATGGGCTGAGGAGTGGGTGGAACCCTATAGGTGTAGATGCAGAACCCACCGGCGAGTGGTACATGCTCTGGTCTGCACCAATCCACCCCCACTTCATGGGTTAAATGCTTTCTTGCCTCATTCTTCACTGTTTGTCGTCTATCACGCCCATGGCGACCGTTGCCTCAATTGGCTGTGTGTGGTGTACCCGGAAACGGGGCCTCCCAGTACTGAGGCAAAGTTAATTCCCCGATGTCACTTATCGGTGCAGAATTGAGAGAGATGGCTGAGCATCACAATCCCTCCTGTGTTGCAGCATGATGAGAACCCAGCATTGCACACTGAGCTTGGGGGGATCACTTGGGCACCAGACTTAATACTGGCTCTTGACTGGATGGCCGCATGCAGGAGATTTCTACAATGGAGGGTTGGCAGGTGGTGGGTATCGGGAAGTGGCTCTGTGCAGGACGTGAGGATTCCTTGGGAGAGCCCAGAACCAGAGCACAGCATTGTGCAAGCTCTGCATAGTTGGAGAGCCCCCTGGATGACGGGGAATGCACAGTGTGCTACCCCACCTATCCCCAACTGCTAACTTAGAACCAGAAGTGGGGTCCTCTGTATGCGTGCCAGGCCAGGATAAAATGCCTGGGAAAGAGACTGGAGCTCAGAACTCCCTAACTCAAAGTTGCAGGATGGCAGAAAAGCCACGGGAAAGACAGGGCTATTTTGAAGATAACGCAACCATATTTTCACCATACGAGCTCGGACGCCGCCTCGGTAAACAAGGTCCGCGCAGAGCAGTGACACCCCCAGGCTGCTTGCGAATAGTCTACTACTGGGAACATAAACAGATTAGGGATGAGCCCACTCTCCCGTTGAACAGGTGCTAAAGTCGTAGATACTGGGCCAGAAGGCGCACCGGAAACCACAGTATCATGCAACTCGCTTTTTTTTTCTATGGAGAGTACACCGTCAAATAAATCTCGTTCTGGTGCTCGCCCTGTGGAGCTCCACCAGGCAGGTGCAGTGCCGGGCTCTGAGCCTCGACAGAGCCCACCCTCAGCTACTGGAGGACCCTCTAGACCGTCTTGTGGAGTCAACAGACGGCGGAGGAGAACTACTGACCAAAACAAAACAGAAAAAGAGAAACCCAGAGTGCCACTTGTCATGATGCACTGGAATGCAGAGGGAGTGAACAGCAAGCAGGCTGGATACAGCAAAAAGACAGAGCTGGAAAACATCTTGTATGAGAAGCAAGTCAGTGTTTGCTGTATCCAAGAGACTCACTTGAAAGCAGATCAAACCTTTAAAATAAGGGGATATCAATGCTTCAGATCCGACAGACAAGATAGACGAAAAGGAGGAGTACTTACTCTTGTAAGGAATAACATTCCTGCACACGAAAGGAAAACCTTCATGGATGGAGCAGAATATCAGCTGCTGCAGATAAAGGTAGACAAGATGGAAATAGAACTCCTGAACTATTACTGTCCGAACAACAAACCCCTGAGTCTCAGCTCTATACAGGTACCAGCCACCAACTTTATAGCAGTTGGAGACTTTAATAGCCACTCCCAGAGCTGGGGCTATAACCATCTGGATCACAGAGGTGAAGAGGTTGAAACTTGGCAAGATGATCACTCCCTAATCCTAGTCAATAATGCCACAGATACTCCTACCTTCTACTCCAGAGGATGGCACACAACCTCAACACCAGATCTTGCCTTCTCCACACCAGATATAGCTGGATCTATTAGTAGAGAAGTAGGAGACCAACTAGGGGGAAGCGACCATCGCCCAATCTTTCTTACTGTCCAGAGTGCAACTCTCAGTACAGGCCCAGCCATTACAAGATGGAACTACAAAAAAGCCAACTGGGGTTTATTCAGGCATCAGGTGAACACGCTGCTGTCTACCCTCAAGGTACAGAACAGAGACATTAATGAAGTGGTAAAAGACTTCAACAGATGCATACTACAAGCTGCAAAAGAAACCATTCCCAAAGGATGCCGGCGTAACTACATACCATACTGGTCCAGCACACTCCAAGAACGTCAGGAAGCTATGGACAAGGCTAGAAAGGACGCAGAGTCTCAGCCTTCACTTGAAACTCACAACAAATGGAAAAAGGCTGTAGCAGAGTTTCAGAGAACAAAGCTAGAAGAAAAGCGGAAAAGCTGGAGAACTAAAACGGCATCGCTGAACCTTGAGAAAGACGGCAGGAAACTTTGGAGATTAGTCAAGTCTCTAAATGAAGAGCATTCCTCACCAAGGCAGACTATCACATTGGATGAAGGTGGCAAACTTTTCAGAGGAAAACAAGCTGCAGACTTGTTTGCTAGAAGATACAGTTCAGAAAGCAACTTACCCATTAACATAGACCATCAGAGAGAGATAAGAAAAGAAATACTGGCAACCATGGGACAGACAGATACTCCTGCCCCAATGAGGGAACCCATCACACTAGGAGAACTACAGAAGGCTATTTCCAAGCTTAAGTTTCAAAAGTCACCCGGCCCAGACAAAATCAGCAACGAAATGCTAGTAAATCTGAGCTCAGCAGCAAAGACAAAACTGCTTGAGATATTCAACCACAGCTGGTTGAAAGGAACGGTACCCCAAGTATGGAGAGAAGCCATCACAATACCCATACTAAAGAAAGGGAAATGTAAGACCGAGGCTGCAAGTTACCGGCCAATCAGTCTCACAAGCTGTGTTGGGAAGACTATGGAGCGAATAGTCAACCACAGATTGAAATGGTATTTAGAGTCTGAGCAGATCCTGGTGCCGGAACAAGCTGGATTTAGAGAATGCTACAGTATAGAAGACCAAGTTACTTACTTGTCTCAAGCAATAGAAGATGCCTTCCAGGAGAAGAAAAAGGTCCTAACGATCTGGGTCGACTTCAAGCAGGCCTTTGACAAGGTGTGGAAAGATGGCCTCATTGCAAAACTTAGGAGAAGTGGAATCCAAGGCAACATGATGAAATGGATCCAGTCATACTTGCATAACAGGAGAACTAGAGTCACTCTTGACGGTCTGCAGAGCAGAAAAGTGTTGCTCCATCAGGGGGTACCTCAAGGAGGAGTAATTTCCCCAACACTCTTCCTTGTTTACATCAATGACCTGGTGAAAGATCTCCCTGCAGGAGTGAAAGCTGCCTTATATGCAGATGACCTAGTACTCTGGTGCGCTGATGAAAATGTCACCACAGCAAATTATAGAATGCAGCGGGCAGCAGACATGCTAGTGTCATGGGCAGAGAAATGGCTTATCACAATAAACACAGACAAAACCTCCACAACACTGTTCTCCCTCGCCCCCAAGGACAAATCAGCTAACATACACCTAGGGACAACCGTGATCAAGGAAGAAAGCTACCCCACCTATCTTGGGGTGACATTTGACCAAAGGCTTACATGGAATAAGCATATTGAAAATGCAGAAGGAAAGGCCCGAAGACGACTAGGCATACTCAGAAAATTAGCAGGTACCAACTGGGGAGCAAATGAACGAAATCTAAAGAAGATTTATAATGGAGTAATAAGACCACACTTAGAGTTTAGCTCAGCAGCATGGTCATCAGCTGCTAACTCACATCTGCAGTCTTTGGACAAGGTGCAAAATCAAGCTCTCAGGCTCATTACAGGAGCCATGAAAACTACACCAATAACAGAGATGCAGAAGGTTGCTGGATTACAGACATTGTCCCATAGAAGAGACACAAAAACCATGATCCAGATGGAAAAGTACAACAGTATGCCAATGCACCCAATGAAGGCAAGACTAGATGATCTGGCATTGGGACGTCTAAAGCGTAGCAGCTTTGTGCATCGGGGGAAAAGACTTATAAGACAGCATCAAGAAGACCTATCCATGAAGACAACACCACTGAAGCCCACCCTATACCCTGTACCATGGGAGCAGGCCAGCAGTGCCCTCCAAATTAATACAACAGTCAGTGGTCTCACAAGTGGATGTGAGTATAATGATCTGCAAAAACGAACTGCTACATTGAGTATGATCCAAGAAAGCTATCCCGATCAATCATGGATACATGCCTATACAGATGGATCAGCAAATAATGCTGTTAGGAATGGAGGTGCCGGTATCTTTATCTCATATCCTGACAACCACTATGAGACTAGGCACATTCCCACTGGTAAATTCTGTTCCAACTATACAGCTGAGGTTCAAGCTCTAGAGCAAGCGGCAAATATGATTTATAACACCAACTCTGACTGCCACCAGGTAGTCATCCTCACAGATGCACTGTCTGTCCTGCAAGCTCTCAAGGGTGGTAAACTCCCGCATCTGAGAAATGAACTAAACAAGGTAGCTGCCAAAAAGAGAACCATACTTCAGTGGGTACCATCTCATTGTGGTGTACCCGGAAATGAAAAGGCAGATAAACTTGCAAAAAAGGGAGGAGAATGTGAACAAGAAGATAATGAAGTCACATACTTTGAGAAAAAGAGAGCTATCCAGACTATCAGAAGAGAACAGAACCAACCCAAAGACGACTATCACACTCTCGACCGGCAGGGACAGACAACTATTTTTCGACTCAGGACAGGGCATAACAAACTGAATAAACACATGCACAAGCTACGATTGTCTGCTTCACCACTGTGCACATGTGGATTAAACGAACAAACTGCTTAGCATGTTCTACAGGACTGTCCTCTGTATGACCAGTTAAGAAAGATATACTGGCCCAATGACTCAACACTAAACTCAAAGCTATATGGAGTTAAAGAGGAACTTCAAACAACAGTCGAATTCATCATGAGAACTCGTCTGACGGTGTAATCATCAAAGATGCGATCGCAAGAAGAAGAAGAAGAAGAAGGGTACTTATTTTTGTAGAACTTGGATTTTTCAGGAGGGGGGTTTTGAGGTCCAGTTTCTCTGTGGTTATTCTGATTAGAAGCATGAGAAGCATGAGAAGATTGGTCTAGATTATTCTTTCTAAAATGCTTCTCTGTCGGTTTACGTTTTGTGGCCGGTAGTTCAGCCAGCGCATTGTGATATCGCTCAGACTTTTCTAAGATGTCTTCAAGCTTTTCTGCACCCTGCTCAGCGAGAAATATCCGGGTATCAGCAGACAAAGTGTTCTTTTTTTGTTTTGTTATAACTAATTCCTCAAGGCCTTCATAGGTAGAGGGGAGCTGTGAAAGCTCAAGGCACTTTGTCAAGTATCCCTTCAAACGAGACGAGAACTGCTGAAAAGTTTCAGAGCTCTCCTTCCTGCTGTTGCGAAACAGTTGCAAAAACTTTCGCGCATTCATTTCAAATCGCTGAAGCAAACCTTTCTTCAACAAGTCGTAGTTGTCTTGTTGGCTGCTTTCCAGTTTGGCGTAAACATCATACGCACTGCTTTTCAATGCCTGAGAAAGCTTCATATTCCAACGCGACCTTTCTAAACCGTACAGAGTTGCAATTTTCTTAAATTTTTCTAACCATGTGTCAATCTTCTCATTAGGACAAGGGAAAGATTCTAGCGCAAAAGACATAGCAGTGAGGTGAGTAGATTGAGTGCTAGAAGGATCAGTTAAGGAAGAATGAGGAGAAGACTCTCCATTGCTGGAGATAGTGGCAGCACCACGACTTTGGAATTCTAGAGTTTTAAGAGCCAGCTCATGCTGTCTCTCCTTCTCCTTCTCTCTTTCGTCATGCTGAATCCTGCGAATTTCCATTTCCTCATCCATCTTCCTCTGCTCTCTAGCTTCGGCTGCTTCTTCTGTCCTCCTTAGTTCTTCTTCTTTCTTCTCCGCATCGTATCTCTCAAGTTCGTCCCTGACAAAAGCTTTCGCTTCGTCTCCGTCCAATTCTTCTTGTCTCGGTTCGTCCCTGAGCATCTGCCTAAGCTTTGCCCTCTCTGCCATAGTAAATAGGTGACTGAGACTTAGACGAGAAAGAATTAAGCAAAAGGATACACTGGTTCTTTACCACTTACGAGAAATTACCAAAATCAAAAGATTATATACTATAACCTGGGATACCTCCTCCAAAAATATAGTGTCTAACTATCGCTGCTATTAATCGGCAATAAAGCACCTAATGCAGACGACTACCCCAAATAAATGGTAGTTAAGATTTTCTCCCTGAAAAATAAGTTGCTACAGTGAAAACAAAATAATTATTGTTGAAAATCCTAGGAGAAAAAAGTCCCTACAATTTTAAATCCACTATAAGTTTACCCCCGAAGACAGTTAGGGTAAGGGAGGCAATTACTCTGGACAAATAGTCCGAAACACACTCCTTAACTTAGTTCAAACACCTTTCTGCTTCAGAACCCTGTGACTGTTAGACAGTCACAAACTTTACCAGCGTTTAGTATTACAAAATCAGTAATAACATATATTCTGACAAAATCAACCTGTAACTCAAATGTATAATGCTCAAAATGCTGTGGAAAAACAATTATTAATTGTGTGGTCAGCACGCCCATAAACAGATCGTTTCGTCTAGGGGATAAATTATTTTTAAAGAAATAAAAACTCACAAGACAATCACACTCTTACTCTATATCAGAATACAGAATCTTAAGTTCAAAATCCCGATAGACGAGACCCCATTCTGTCGTAGATTTTTTATAGGGGGATTAAGACTTGGGTTGGTCCCTTCTGAACAGATTAGAATTGAGTGATAGCCACGGTGAGGTATGATAATAGAAATAGATTTCCACGAGTGAGATGGTAGAAATTTATAGAGGCTGTCCCGGAAATCGAGAATCTTCTCTCTTTCCGCATATCTTCTAACACAGATCCAGAGGAGTCAGACAGTCTATAAACTATATATATATATATATATATATATATATATATATATATATATATATATATATATATATATATATATATATATATATATATATATATATATATATATATATTTAGATACCCCTCACGTGCATGCACACACAAGATGACAGTTAGACGTACAGACGTGGGAAAACTATAACAAATGGTTTATATAGATATTTTGGAACGAGCTGACCAACGCGCTGATGAAGTTCAAGATAAATTTTATTTATCATCTAAAATTTCATCACAACACAAATTTTCATCAAGAAACATATACACATAGTCATAAAATCAATGAATGCTACCAGTATGATAGACCCGTTGGTATGATCTTTCCCCCTCGATGTTTAGCTCACAGTACCGTTAGATGAAAGCGATAGCCCAAGGAGTCACAGATACATATGAGTTGGTCTAATATTTCCCTTTTTTTAAGGTATGGACAGACTTGAGATCTCTGGTCTATTCTAAGGGAAAATATAGTTAGCAATACTTGCATAAAGATATTTCAGACAGCAAAATGGGTGCCACATTACAACAATTAAGAAATCAATCAGTCCTGCATTCACTCTATTCATTCAGCAGTGATCACGTGCATTTGCTCATACTCACAGTTTTGGTAGCCACTTCTGGAAAATACAATTTTTTTCAGGACATTTACCTACAGAATCGTCAATGGCAGCCTTGACCAAGTGTGACCGCTTGGCCTTTCACGCTAGGTTTGTCCCTCCTACTTTAACGCTAAGCGTTTATATGTGCTAGAAGATGATACATGTAAGAATGACAGACCTTAAATGCAAATAAGACGTTTTTACACAAAACGCAGCAAATAAGACGTTTTTACACAAAACGCAGTGTTCATTCAGAGTTCAGTTGGCAGTTACTGCTCTGACAGGGTAAACGTAGGTCAGTCCCAGATAATAATGAATGGGTTTTATAAGCGCGAAAGTGGGAAATGAATGTTTGTGTGATCTGGTTTTTTTTTTATCCTATTGTTAAGTTGGAAAAGATCACACATGTGAAAATAAAGTCGAAATAACAGATTGTCGTGTGCAAAAAGGTCGAAAAGCTGAGAAGAGGAGTGCAAATGTTAACTATTGTGTCGTGTGAAAAAAAGGACGGGTCGTGTGAAAAAAGGCGGAAAAAAAGAAGAAATAGTATAAATAGAAGAGTTGTGGGCGATAGGTAGCGATTTCAGGACTTATGATTCCAAGGATACCATGATTTTAGACTAGAGGATTTTTACAAATAGCGTTAGGAGAACTTCGTCTTTGAGGATACCAAGACAAGTTTTTTTCTTTAGTAGACAAGTGTGTATATTATTCAGTCGGATTATATATGTTTCATTTTGGATAAACAACCATCATTTTGTGAAATTTACAGTGTTTGTCTAATGTCATCAATAAACTCTAATATAATTTTCTACATTTGCTGTTTGTGGAAATTTACAGTAATTTCTTTCGGATATAAGTTGTTGTGCTGAAACTGTTTTGCTTATCACCAAACTCAAAGGGAAGAACACTCCTGGGTTGAAAAAATAACAAAAGGTCAAGTATTACGATCTCTGGCGGAACGCCAGTTAGCACTTAAACCACCACAACATATGAAGGATAAACTCTGACTACATAAAATCAATATAACTACTAGTGGGGCATTCAACTGACGCGGGCACACCAAGAAATCCCCAGTTCCAAAAAGACGGGTTGAATTCTCTGCTTCAGAGAACGATTCCTTGGGGGTGCTTATTTGTCGAATGTCCGTTTAAGTCACATAAAATTGTCCAGGCACGAACGTTAATAGCAAGCACAGTGTCACTAGCTTAGTTTTCTAGAAATAAGGAATGTCAGGTCGGTGTGTTCCTTCAGGATATGACTATAATTGGTCACCACCTCACTAGTCAAAACTCCGTCGGAATGTTACTGACGTTAATAAGTTACTTGCCACACAGGCTAAAAATGTACTAGAGTTTATTCTCAGGAAGAATCAAACCAGGCTCGATGGGCTCGTTACTTCTTTAAAATCTCAAAGTTCTTGTAAAGGTTATAGACCAAGTTCTTTAAGGAAAGAATGTTTTAGTTCTTCACAGATAGTACTCTGTACTTAACGCTGGCAAAGTTTGGGTCACCCCAGTATTCACTGAATAAAGGAAAAAAGCACATATAAAATACTTTACATATTATGTACTCAATATAACTTACATTATAAACTAAACGTTTAACACTCCCGTGAAATAAGTTATATTCCCAAAATCAATCATCATGAATTAGGAATACTTACGTATTCCGTCAACACTCATGAGGCATCTAGCATTTATAAGTTAGTTTTAAAATATCTCGACTGAGTATTTAGCAGTTTGATTAAATTCATTAATAGCCGACTGAGTTTAAGCTAGAAATTATAACTTTCTGTTTTCCACTGTCACTCGTCACTATAAATAATACAGACTGTGGTGGGGCGCTGTTTGAATATATTGTGGGTTCGTTTGATTATTTCAGATAAATTGCTACCCCTGTCCACAGTTCAAGTATCTGTCGATTATGTTAATGTATATTTGATTACTCCTGCTGTTGTTTCATAATAATGCTCGTTATTCTGTTACGTCCAGGGTGACCCAACGATTATAGTTTTATTCCATACTCAACAACATACATGTGGGTTCTTTAAATGACCCAATCATCAATGACGAACTAAAAACAGTCTTCCTTTTTTAACGAACTCAACATCCTTTAATAACGTATATTCCTTGTAGCATACAGAAGTGATCGTCAAGATTAATCCTTAATTACCAAACCTCATCAATACAGTATTAATCATATGCCAAGAGTATTCCTCCTCTTGTACAAAACACATCCATTTAGAAAGGTGAACACTTCGCAATATGTTCCCAATGGAACTTACAAGAAAACACAGCGGCCACAAAGCTCAAGGTTTTTTCTTAACACCTTGGCCATACACATTATAAACATCTCTCTCTGTGTCATTTTCCGGTGCGCCTTATTTTCAATATCCCAAATAGTGCCGCATTTATCAGCACTAACTCAAACTCAATAAATCTAACATGTGGTGTGCATGGGCAGACACCACACAGACTATATAAATTAAGCACTCTGCACAAAATCTAACTAGTGAAATATGA
The DNA here is from genome assembly GCA_024509875.1 of Oreohelix idahoensis. Classification (NCBI taxonomy): domain Eukaryota; kingdom Metazoa; phylum Mollusca; class Gastropoda; order Stylommatophora; family Oreohelicidae; genus Oreohelix; species Oreohelix idahoensis. Next base: position 16,689 of record JAMPIV010003183.1, read on the forward strand.
AATAAGCGATATCACTTTAACACTTCACAAAATATTAGATACTCAATATAATATATTTACCTCAACACAGAACTACAGTATCACAACGAAACTAAGTGTTTCACTTATAAGTTTAAGTTTCTAGAACGAAGTGACCACGTCTACTGTAATAGGAGAATGAGTGAATCTTCTAAGCTACCGCTGTAGATATCTTCTTCTTCTTCCTTCTTCCTCGTTCGCCCTGAAAAGGACGGTGGTTGCGTTGTGTCTGTTTACAACGTAGCTGTGATATCTGCACCTTTCGGTCGACACATCCGACTTCTGCACGGCATTTTTTAGGACCGGGTTTGCCTTCCCATTGCGATCCGTGCTCGCTCAGCCAGCCTGCACTGCTGCAAACTGTTCCCAGGACCACCACGTGGAGGTGGAGCACGGTCTTGACCAGCTCTGGTTCGCAGGTCCTGACGCAGGCAGTCAAGCTATGAGTCGCTGACTGCGGTCTTTATTGCTGCGTCTTGAGGTCCCTGTAGATATCTGAAAATAGACAAAGGCCGCGCGCTAATTTCCAAATCCGAAAAAGCGCCGGTCTCTCCCCTTCACTTAACACCTACGTACCTTAGACGCATGCCGTAACTGCCACCAGTGCGTCTTTGACACTTACGTTAGCAAACTGACCGTGGAGCGCGAGTGTCATGGAAAAACCCAGACTATATGTCTCATTCCAGAGCGCTTTACGAGTGTCATATCACACTTCACTCCGAGCGACCAGCCTGAAGAAACGCTGTGTCCGGTGAAAATGTAGACGGTAAGTCCCCTTAGGTGGCAGTTACCACACTTCACCGAGCAACTTAGCCGTAAAACTATTTGTCAGATGAAAATATCAGACAATATGTCTCCTCATCATGTCTGACAGAGTGAATTCTCACACGTTTATGTCGAGAATCTAGCCCAAGAGCCCCCTGTCATGAGACAAGTATAGACACCTGTCTGCCTTCTGTGTCTGCGATAGATGAATATTCACAGTTTCGTCAATCTCCAGTGACTGCTATCTGATGCAATAGAATGCATTTTAACGCTCTCTCGTCTCGTGCCGAGATTGACACGTTATGTCGTAAATGCGTTTCTAAATGAGAAAACGAAAACGGCAAAGAGAGAATGGGAAAAAAGTACTGTTTATAGTCGCAAACAAACGAATGCGAAAAATATAGGAAAAAGGTAAAGAGTGATAATAAATATAGGACACGGGTGGAAGAAAGGAAGAATATATAGAAAATTTATGGATCATAAAACTCTATGTGACAGCGACTAAGAAAGATCTTGAGCGGATGGTGACAGTGGGATCTGACGTGTGTTTGTTGAAGGTCTATGCTGCTTGGAGAACTGAAGGGTATTGATGGACTCATGTCGTGGAAGGCGACTAAGAAAGATCTTGAGCGGATGGTGACAGTGAGATCTGACGTGTGTTTGTTGAAGGCCTATGCTGCTTGGAGAACTGAAGGGTATTGATGGACTCATGTCGTGGAAGGCGACCAAGAAAGATCTTGAGCGGATGGAACAAAAAATCTTGCACAGTTGACATTCCAGGACTATTCTTCAATCTTAGGAAGGGAAAATAACGGATGAAAGCCCAACACGAGAAATGGTTATGTTCTCAGGACGCGATGAAGACAGCGCACATCATTGAGAAGGTGTGGCTGTAATGCTGTCAAAGAAAGCACTCTTAAAAAGAGTACCAAAGGGATCTAGAAAAATATCAGCAGTGTTGAAAAAAACTGTCCAAAAGGAAAATTAAGATGATGAACATCATCTAGTGGTAGACAATAATTAATGACTACAAAGAATCGGTGAAAGAAGAATTTTAAATCAGATTTTTAAAATAGAATGGAGAATAAAGGTAATTGACTTTTAAAAAATTAATGGCAAAAGGTACTTGGACAATATTTTGAAGAAAAAAACCAGAATGCCAAATCTAATGAAATACACACAAGCCGAACATAAAGCCTGCATAATTACAGAAATCATCAATAAGATAATGAGGAAAAACCAATAAAGCAGACTTAAACAGAAGTAAAAACAGAAGTTTCACTGTTAAATCTAATGAAATTTAAATACAAGCCCGTACTCTACCTGGAACTGAACGGTAAATGATGATGATATACACCATATGTGCTAATTATAACCCATTAGAAAAGAAGTACACACTTTTATCTATTAATTAAAACATGTATATTTTACTAAATTTCAATGTATAGTCTCGCTCCTGTGATGCTAAAATGAAATGAAACAGATTCCGGTTATGTTAACAAAGCGTTGTGGTATTGTATAAAACAAAACTATTAATTTCTGTTTAATTATTACAAATGAAACAGCCCACGTTGACGGTGTCTGCGCATTAAACAGAGTTTGTAAACAAAACATGATATTATGAAAGGAAACACATTACAAAGCGTTACAAGAAGACTACAACTTATCACCAGGACTGGTTCCCACCATCAGACTACTATTTTAGTCTCTTCATCTCCTTGACACTCAAAAGAGAAGAGGGGCATGCCCACTTGGGCCCTGACTCCCACTTGGCAGTCTGATACTCAGTGTTTAACGTCACCATAGCGTAAAAAATACAAGATATATTCCTGTAGTGACTAATTATCCTCACTGAGAAATCAATAATATTTATGATAATGACAATAATATAGTTAAATATATTCTATGGAAACATACACAACATTTCCATTTCAATGAACGAGCTGTTATTTTTGAATGTGAAAGATGCTTAAAAAATACGTTCATAATTGTTAATGCATTGTGTCAAATTATCTTTCAAAGTCCCTGTACAGAGCCGTGGAGTAAGATGGCTTTGCAGGAATCAGAAAAAGACTGATGGTATTCACCTATGCAACCACAATTAGAAAATGGAATACATGGTCAAGGATGTAATGACAATAATGTTAGTACAGTATTAACGCTTTGACTTTGCAATTATTTTCCACCCTGTTCCGTAATTTTAGTTCATGATAGACTAAAAACAACGCTCAGAAAGTTGCTTTGGCACTGGTGTCAAATCTGACCAAAGCACTGAGAGTTGCTCCGGAGTGTGGCGTATTTTGATAAGTTAGTTGCTTATCCTTTACAGGACGTGGCAATCAACCAAAGCTTTTATTGGCTGTTTTTGATTTTCTAGGCAATTTTTTCATTCAGTAGTTTGCCATTGCTTTCTGAACGATACGGCGCTTATACCATTGTTAAAAATATTATGATAAATAGATTTCATATTATCTATTTCCTCATCTACATTCTCTTTTACCAAACTTTCAACTTCTTACTTTTGTTCACTCAAAACCCTACCATATTCAGACCCCTGTCGTCCCTTTCTAATTTAGCAAGCGTTTAATTGCATTCTCTTTGATGTAGGTTTACGAGCAGACGTAATTAGAAACGCGAGTCGGTATCATGTTAATTTTAAACGCCAGAGATCGAGAAATCGTTGTAACAGTGATCAGGGGAGGTAATTTGGAAACCAAAGGGCAGACAATTGTCTATTACCTTGTCCTAAATTCGTTCGTTGAAAGTAATTAAAACACGGTGAGAACGAGAGATCAAAGACACTGCTCGCTAGAAATGGCCCATACGAAGCAGAGTCGTGAAATTTGCACGTATTAGCAAATTACTTTACGCTTGATCTAGCGAGAAGCAAAGTTCAACAAACTGCTCGACGCTGTGCAAATGACTACTGGCTCCAGCTCAGTGAGAGCATCCAGATCGCAGCGCAAACAGGCAACATTAGACAAATGTATGACGGTATAAAGAAAGCACTTGGCCCCCATAAAAGTAAGACGGCACCGCTAAAAACCATCAGCGGAGAGAAGCTAACCGATAAGGGTAAGCAGATGGAGAGGTGGGTCGAGCACTACTCTGAGCTCTACGCTAGAGACAATACCGTTACGCCTGCAGCCCTTGATGGTGTCAACAGTCTGCCAACTATGGAGGAGCTGGATGCCGAACCAACATTAGAGGAACTCAGCAAGGCCATTGATAGCTTGGCCTCTGGCAAAGCACCAGGCAGTGATGGGATTCCTCCTGATTTAATCAAATGCTGTAAGAGCACGCTATTACATCCCCTGCATAGGATGCTGTGCCAGTGCTGGGAAGAGACAACTATTCCTCAAGACATGCGAGATGCCAAGATTGTAACACTGTATAAAAATAATCGAGGAAGTGGAGGGGAACTGCGGTAAGACGTGGAATACGATGGATGGGTTTGAAAAAAAAATCGAAAAAAGGTGATTCGTCTTACGAGGACAAAAGACAAAGAAAATAGTCTACGTTACGGCCACAAGGCCTTCGTCAGGAAAGGAAAGAAAGTGAAGGCTAGATAGGACACATAAAAACTAAATAAAATAAAAACTGGGTACTTCCCTGAAGGCAAGAACCGAAATTCTATCAAAATCGCTGTCTGTTTGTAAGCGCGTGGCTGAACAGAAAAATGACTTCCGCCGCCGGATGTACACAATGCATACTAAGAAACTAAAAAACGAAACCGGAAAATAAACTACCCAACGTGATAAAAGTGGGGACTGGAAATAGAAGGGGACAGAATGAGTGGGAGATAAATAAATATGAAATAAAAAAAAAAAAAAAAAAAAAAAAAAATATGAAAATGCCATATACATTTTTTTATTTCATATTTATTTATCTCCCACTCATTCTGTCCCCTTCTATTTCCAGTCCCCACTTTTATCACGTTGGGTAGTTTATTTTCCGGTTTCGTTTTTTAGTTTCTTAGTATGCATTGTGTACATCCGGCGGCGGAAGTCATTTTTCTGTTCAGCCACGCGCTTACAAACAGACAGCGATTTTGATAGAATTTCGGTTCTTGCCTTCAGGGAAGTACCCAGTTTTTATTTTATTTAGTTTTTATGTGTCCTATCTAGCCTTCACTTTCTTTCCTTTCCTGACGAAGGCCTTGTGGCCGTAACGTAGACTATTTTCTTTGTCTTTTGTCCTCGTAAGACGAATCACCTTTTTTCGATTTTTTTTCAAACCCATCCATTGTATAAAAATAAAAGAGACAGAAGTGATTGCAATAACTACAGAGGCATCTCTCTTCTTAGTATTGTTGGTAAGGTTTTTGCCAAAGTCATCTTAATGCGACTACACAAGTTAGCTGAGCGCATATATCCAGAGTCACAGTGTGGATTCCGAGCTGGCAGATCAACAACAGACATGATCTTCTCTCTCCGCCAGCTTCAGGAAAAATCAAGAGAGCAGAAAAGACCATTATATATCGCCTTTATAGACCTCACAAAAGCATTCGACCTGGTTAGTAGGGATGGACTCTTTAAAATCCTCCTGAAAATAGGCTGCCCTTCTAAAATGCTGGAAATGATAAAGTCATTCCATGACGGCATGAAGGGAACAGTCCAATATGCTGGAAGCACGTCACAGCCCTTTGATATACGAAGTGGCGTTAAACAAGGCTGTGTTCTGGCTCCGACCCTCTTCGGAATCTTCTTTGCCTTACTCTTGAAACATGCATTCAGAGATGCAACTGAAGGAATATGCCTTCACACTAGGTCAGATGGCCGTCTGTTTAATCTTTCAAGGCTGAAGGCAAAAACAAAAATCAGAAGGGTCACTATAAGAGACTTGTTGTTCGCTGATGATGCTGCAGTCGTCACTCAAAGCCAACAGGAGCTTCAGAGCTTGATGAATCGCTTCACTAAAGCATGCAAGGACTTTGGCCTCACAATAAGTCTAAAGAAAACGAATGTGCTGAGTCAGGATGTGGGTGCTGCACCAGTTATCACTATCGATAACTATGAATTGGCAGTGGTGCACCACTTCACATACCTAGGGTCTACCATCAATGACAAACTCTCACTGGATACAGAAATCGACAGCCGCATTGGCAAAGCTGCAGCTACCTTTGCCCGCCTCACATCGCGTGTTTGGGGAAACTCTAAACTCACAATAAAGACCAAAGCTGCGGTATATAATGCCTGCATCACCAGCACACTCCTATATGGCAGCGAGACCTGGACGACCTATGCTAAGCAAGAAAGAAGGCTCAATACCTTCCATTTGCGGTGTCTACGCCGCATCCTCGGCATCTCGTGGAAAGATAAAGTGACAAATGTCGAGGTGTTGTCACGTGCTGGCCTTCAAAGTATATATACGCTTCTTAGACAGCGCAGACTTCGCTGGCTTGGCCATGTTCGCCGCATGGATGATGGTCGCATCCCAAAAGATATCTTCTACGGACAGTTAGCAGATGGCAAGAGAACAGTTGGGCGACCACAGCTGAGGTTCAAAGATGTGTGCAAGAGAGATATGAGGGCACTGGACATGGATCCAGCAACATGGGAGGATGAAGCTGCCGATCGCACTAAGTGGCGATGCTATTTACGGCGTCACCTCAGATTGGGCGAAGAGAGGCTCACACAAGAAGCAGAGGTGAGGAGAAAACGTCGAAAGGAGCACCAGGAAAATAAGCAGCTGAGGGCTGTCACCTCAGGGGCGCATTCCCATAGTCAGTTATGACTGAAGGGGCTATTATTATTATTATTATTATTGATCTAGCGAGAGAGCATGAGTTCTGGTCTTTCGGCTTTCGTGTGAGCCAGATCTTTGATTGGCAAATCTGAACGTAGAATTCCCCTAGGTGCGAACATCTGGCAGAGAGAGAGTCTGGGTTTCGATAATAGTGAATCATTTCATTTCATAAGATATAAACCCCAGCAGTTTAGACTTCATTCATTCAGTACTCCGCAGTTTCTCTAGACAAGCTAGCTTCGTTTCTAGATTTACTTTCATTAAGTAAAGTTCTCAGTTTGCGTTGGAGAATAGTCTTAGTAGTCCTGTGTTGAGGTAATATATATATACTAGAAATGTTGAGTGATTTAAGTAGTAAAATCGCCGGATTCATTTCACTATTTTATTTCTGTGCAGAGTGATTAAATAGATAGTCAGTTATATTTCTCTAGTTTTTCTCATGTTACAGTGGTTAGCGGAATAATTAAAATTTGCTAGCTAAACTAATCCTGCAAATAAAATTGATTTAATTAATTGCTAGTTTTTTTTTCGTACGCCCGCTAATACTCGAGGCGAAATCTCAGGTTTTTATTTATGTCTAACCTGACATTGATTTTACGTGAGTATCCCTTTATTTCTTGTACAGAGACAGGTGTCCCTCGCCATTCAGGCAAATACTCACCGATTTCGGACGTACCCATTGCAGCTGGGTCGGCTCAGGAGCCGCCAGTCCCTGGTCGACGACACTCCTTAAAATGTCCTCGCCAGGTCTCGAGTTAATCCAGTCCAAATCCCGGTCGACGAAAAATCCTCAAATGCCGTCGCCCGGGTTTGATCCTGTATCACCCGGTCGCCAGAGCGGTGTTATAACCACTACGCTAGCGTGGCTCCCTAATTGCTAGTAACCAGTCAGAGAATATTTTAACCGACTAGTAAATGCACTGAGCATTGTGAGTATTGACTATATATATATATATATATATATATATATATATATATATATATATATATATATATATATATATATATAGATATATATATATATATATATATATATATATGTATATATATATATATATATTTCTAAGTCATACTGAGTAGATTATTTTTTAAATGACTATAATTTATTTCACGGGAGTTTTAAACGATAAGACAAGTTTAAGTTTGCAGTTTATAATTTAAGTTAAATAACCGACGTGAATATATTATTTTACGCGAGGTAGGATAGGATTGTGAATACTGTTAAGGTTAAGTATTTTGTATGTTTCTCTTCCTCTACACAGTATCTGGGTCATACCCTAAAACTACCAGCGGCTTCTGTTTATGTATATCAGAGAAATAACAAGACGAAAGTACAATTGTTGTAATTTATACTGTAAGTGGCATATACTCGTAGATCCAAAGTTCTTTCCCTATATCAAAGTTTCAGTCGGCCCGTGGTGGCGACTAAATAAAAAACATTTGACATAATTTAACTTGTGACATTTTCTGAGTAACAACCACGGTGTTGTGTAGAAGATCTATCCTGACTCAGATTATTTTAACTGACACTCGATGTAACGATGGATTATACCAAGCTACTGTACCCTTGTGAACATAAGAGCTCAAAAATAGTTTCCTACCTGGACAAAAATTGAAGTGACGTTTATCAGCATCCTACTTACAATAGTGAAGCAAGCGTTTCCCAAGATCTGAATTCATTAGCCTTGGAGAAACTGGGGCTTGTCTTCGCCAAAAACACAACATTGGATGGACTGTGTTTGTGTACCTAAATGATTGTTCCAGTTGTGGTGAATGCACCTATTAGGTAAGGTTGAAAGTGTGTGATCACAAGTGTGTCAGAGCGAGAGAAAATGCAGGGATGAATAATTCTGTTATTTTATAACCAAGATACTCATTGATTTGTTTTCTTCTTAAACATTGCCTATGCTGTCTATTTCAGAATAGATTATCGGATAACCCTTGTTCTTTATTGTAGAGGGAAAACCTAGACCATAGCGTATAAATCTGTGACTCTTTGGGGGCTAATAACTTTTCTTATAACGGGATCGTGAGCTCAACAGAGGGGGAAAGGATTACACCTATGGGTCTATTCTTTTATTAATTCATTAACGTATGTTTATTTGTATGTGATTTGATAGTCAACTTATTTGATGTTGTAAAATTTTTATGATAAATAAAATTTACATAAACTTTATTCACCTGTGTCGGTCAGCTCGTCCAAACAAATCCACATTTCATAGATATAGTTGTTTTCACGTCTGTACGTCTAACTGTCATTACTTATGTGGGTGTGTCGGTGAGTGGTTGATATAGAGTATATCTATATAACTGAGTAATCTGTCTGACTAACACTTTCTGTTGTAGAGATAGACTGAGCGAGAGAAGTTTTATTTCTCGAGTCTCAGGGACAGACTTTACTTATTTTCCACCATCTCACTCGTGAAAAGCTATTTCTTATATTATCTCTCACCGAGTCACCTCATGTTCTAGTCTATTCAGAAGGGACCAATCTTTGTCTTAATTCCCCTATCATAAAATCTACAACACGGAGTCAAATAAACTTAAAAAAAATACTTAAAATCGTTTAAATATACCAGAAGCTGTATCCTCACAGAATGAAAAGACTTGGTCGACTTTTTTAAATGGCCAAGCTACTAAATCACCCATAATGCTAAAAAGACCTCGGTCATTTTCCTCCTTAATTCCCTGATATTGTGTCATTAGCATTGCCACCATGGCAGCATGCATGCGACGATGATTTTTTTGACTTTCATTGCATTTTTCTTCAAGGCTTCTTCGACATTCTTCTTGCTGCTGATTAATGTATTCTCTTTCATTCAACGATCTAATGCACATATCCAATTCTCCATTAATTGCTCCATGCATCTGCTTGACATGCTCATTCAAATCATGCAAGATGCCAGTTCCGCGGTCCTTTGATTCGATATTGGAACCCAACAGACCAGCTCGCAATTGTAGCTCCTGTAGTGGATTGATTTTCTCTCCTATATCTTCTTGTGTCTGCAGCTGTTTCAACTTCTGTAAAATAAGACTTATCTCAGTCATTGGTTTTTCTTGAATCACTGGTTTCTCAGCCTCTACAATAAGTCGCTGTCTGGCTTCTTTGACATAGGCAAAGTTGTCATCAGTGTATCGTTTACCTTGAAAACGCATTCTGTCTACCATATTAATTAGATTTGTAATCTGCTCATCCCGTTTTTTCTCATCCTGTGTTACGTTGTCGAACATAATTACTATATTCTCGCATTAGTTTACGAGATCTTTAAAATCTCCTTCTTGCTTGTTGCACCAGTCAAGAACTGACATCGGTGATTTCTTGCATAATCTCTCGAAATCGTCTCCACGAGTTAACACCAAAATGCAGTAATTTTTGATAAAATCATTACCGAACATTTTTTTTAAGAAAGTTAATATGAATTTGTCTTCCTCCGTGAACCTTTTGCCATAACGGGCAACAAGTAAAAATGCATGATAGCCACGAGGATTTGCTGTTATTGCTTTCTCCATAGACTTAAGTTGCTGTTTGGTACTTCCCACGGTGTCCGCTCTAGTGTTAAGATGTTAAAAGACACTGAAATGGTTACATGATGTAACTAGTTTTCAAAACATGACCCCTTTACATCTGTTACTATTACTATTTAAACATACTCGTAGCACTACTTTTTTAAACATGTGTCATCGATTTACACTACAGCACTGCAACTAGTACTAGCAAGTAACCCTCAAAAGTGGCTGGAAAGAACTATAGTGCGCTCTTTCTGCTTCATTTCCTGAGTACGGCAACATTCCTGCTGTGGTCAGGTTCTTCCTTCTCATTTCCTGTCATCTCCAGTTGATTGTTGTGGTCAAACATGTCTGTATGCATTGGTTATGAAGCCCCGGATCAATCCGTCAAGAATGGAGGGAAAAGTTAAAATTAAATGGAGGGTAATTTGGCTACTATATTAGCAGATAATTTCTTGTAAACGTACACTTATCTTTTTTGCTTTGATAGTCTGTGTCCTAAAAATATACTATAAAACCCTGTGGGTTCATTGTTCCGTGTGAGCACTATACAAAATCTACCATGACCAAAGAATGCACCTACATGGTCAAATGATGTTTCCTGTGCCTTGTTGCCGGAAGTGGTAAATGCTAAAATTGCAGGAAACTGACCATGCCACATGAGGAAAGGAAGGTTGGTATCGTTTGGCTCTAAATTTGTGCGTAGAATGAAAATTCGTGCGTCTTTATTAGTGCATGCAATGATTTAGGCATCCAAAAGTTTGCTTTGAATGGCTTTTGCACCTAATTGTTTGGCGTTAAAAAAAAAATATTTACATGCAGGTTTCTGAACACATGATCACTGTATCGACTTTGAACTTCAGTAGGTACGGAGGAATTCCAGATGGACACTGATGATTCAGAAACAGCACTGTAAGATCAATGGTATCTCTGGGGTTGTCAGTAATCAGCGAGTCAGCGCTATAATAGCTCTTTTCTTCACAAGGGATACGTTACAAAATGTAATCGGTTGTTACGGTTGCTGAGACGTTTTTTGGGTGTGATAATAACTATAATTGGTTACAATTGAGAAATCGTCATTTGTTTGTGCCTGCATCTGATTATCAAATATTGAATGAAATGTTTTAGTCTTCAACAAGGCCACCCGCAGGCACTATCAGGCTCCTGCTCATCAATTCCTATGGTGAGTTCTTCATTTCCTACTCGCAACACCCATTCGTTGAGCTGTAAGTACTTAATTTATTTACTTTTTATGAGACACTATACAGTGGACTCGAAATATTTGTTTTTAAAATGTCAAAACATATTAATCAAATATTACCCACAATTAACAATAGAATAATCTCAAAACACACTAATCAGTGCATTCTAAAAATATTAATATTAACATATATTACATACAGTAACGTATATTATATTGTAGTACAGTTTGCACTTATTTTCCCTGTCCTGACATGTACAAGTATAAAAGTGTGATCCGGATATTCATACTTACCGGCAATGCATACTGCGATGATATCTGTGAAAACCAAACAAAGTAGATTTTGTAAAAATATGAAGACAAATATCCCGTTAAAGCTCTTATGAGTTATAATTAGGTTAATGTCTGTAATTCCAGAATATATGCTCAGTTGCCTATGATTGCTTTAGTATTATATTCTTATATTCAATTATTGCGAAATTTATTAAATTACAATTTCCAAATTGTGAATGTGTGTACGGGCGTATATGCGATGTTTCCTATGTATTAAACTTGTAGTTTGTTCACGCGTGGAATGGTGTTAATTAATGAAATGGAGATGGTTGGAATTATCCTCATTGGTGCTCTAGATAGCACTTCTTTAAAGCAATTGACCTAGAGGATGCTTACAACATAGTTGACTTTGCAACAATAATGGACTATGAAATGGGATGTGGTGTACACCTATGACTAACATGGTGGATAGCAGATGCCTTAATTGAGAGAGCAGTTGCATTTCGCTTGGGAACATGGACATCAGAACCAACGCACGTTTGCGCGGAATTACCCAGCGTTCTCCATTATCACCGGTGCTGTTTAACATCTTTACAGCAAAAATAGCTGCAATCCAACCAGAAGGTTTGTGACGAACATTATCTTTTGCCGATGACTAACTCACTTACAGGACTGGCTCAGATAAACAGGAAATGTTAAAAGCATACAAGAGACACTTCAGGCAGTTTGTAAATGATGCGACGAAACTAGCTCAAAGGTCAATGTCACACACTTTTGTTCGCTGTCTTTTCCTCTCACGCAGTATTGATCTACCTTTATTGTACGTACTATAGCACGTTTCACTAGCTTTGCCCTCAAACAAATGTAATTATCTGATTAACCGTCCAACGTATTAATGCCATTTTTTGCATACGATGTTAAATTGGGTTAGACCCAACAAATATAGGCCTATACTTTATATCTGTGCATCTTGTCTAGTTCCCATAAACGGATGAAATCCTTTGATCTTTGTCGGCATACTAATTATTGTGTATCGAGAAAAGAAATTTTACCACTTCATGCACAGATTCTGTGAATTGATTAGGCATAGGCGTGTCTACTATTACAATAATGTGGCCATCACGTTTGCATATGAATACCTGTTGAAGCTGATTTCTTAAATGATCTGCATGCGAGATACTCGTGACATTGTTTGTCATTGACATTTAATGCGCTACCAAACTGGTCCTTCCTTGATCTAATTATTTCAATAGGTATCACCTCTTTGCGGTTCATAAATATCATAATGGAACGTTGCTCCTCTAATGTGCTTGTAAATAACGGTAAGGTCATCTTTAAAGAAATTAAACTTCATCCGAATCATAATCAGATGTCTCTGAGAAATTGAAAATCAATCTCGGCTGAATGAAGGACAAACCATCATTCTTCCAATATTCCTCTTCCTCTTGTAACACATGGTTCTCACATTTCTTCCAATAATCCCTGGCTATATTGGACATGGCGGCTTTTATAAGTATTTCAACATCTTTTAATTTGAACGTTCTATTTTCTGTTTCTATCTATCTTGAAATATCTTGCCATTCATCTCTGTATGATAATCCCTATTATCTTTAGATTTTGAAACAAATGTGAGTTCAGTATTATTTAGAAACCCATGATGGCTGCTATCTGCATGTGCAATTATTAGGCGCTGTCCTTTGCTGCTTGGTACTAGTCTCTTAGTTGTCCCATCAGATGATTGCCATTCTCGTTCATTACTGTGGTGCGCATTGATCCAAGTTTCATCTAAATACACAAAATCATAACAATCTCTTCTCATTTCTCTGACCTCGCGTAAATATTTGCTTCTCATTGCAACTATATGAGGCTTCTCACAAATAATATTTCTACCACCAACATATTTTCTAAAAGTGAATCCCAAACTCCTAACAGTCCTCCATAGCGTAGATTTGGAAATATCAATGTCATTATTTTTTCTTAACCAAATTTTCAATTTCCTTAAAGTCACTGCCTCATTATTGTGAAACATATTGCAAATTTCTCTGCCGATCAATTCTCTGTCAAAATTATTCACCACTCTTGGCCTATTTTTCGTGTGTAAAACACTGGAATTACAAATTTCAGATGTCGCTATCCAGCGGTGCAATGATCGTTTGCTTATCCCCAAGGCATGAGTAGTCCTCTTTTGTGGGTTTGAAATGGAATGATATAGTTTTCCTCGGGTAGCTTCATTGCAGAAATACTTTAAAATCCTATTTGTGATTTGCTGTAATGTCATAACATGTACTCGCAGAATCATTTTTCCTACTCAGCCACACATAACTTTTTGTAGACACGCCACTGATTGACAATGTGTGCGTAAAACCGGAAATAAACTGTTTTGTGTTCAAGAAGTGCAATTTCACGCAATTTCACGCAAAAATCATGCCATTTTCTTGATAAACCAAAAATGTGCAAATGAGGTCGTATAATTTACTGTAGACATTTCAATATGTGTGTGTGTGATGTGTGCTGGCAAGTAGGATTTTATATTATATCGCAAAGAAACAAAAATTGAAACCAATGGCCGCATTTTAATGAAAAATTTAATTCATAGGGTCTATACCATTTCAAATTTACACACAAAATTTCACTTATATGCGTTATATATTCGCTGAGATATAGCATTTTGAAGTTGGGCAAAGCTAGTGAAACGTGCTATAATTGTGTGCACCATTAGACTGTTGGCACATTCTATTTTCCTACATCCGACAGTATTTGATATTTTCGTGTCAATGTTTACACATCTTCTATTCATACGTGTCATGTGTGCCTGCCCATCCTCGCGGAGATGAGTGACCGGTAAACCCAGATTGGCGACTGTTACGCACAGATCTTCATTTTTTCTAAAGTCTTTGTATGATCATTTTTTTCTCAAGACATTGTATGATCATTTTTTGCTAAAGACATTGTGTAATTAGATTGACTGAAATGTAGACTTTAATTTGTTTCGGTCAAAGCTACATAACTCTGGATAATTGAGATTATCATTTAATATGATGTTACCTCCTCTTGTGTCGAGACACGGTCGGTCCATATTTTTATTAACGAAGTGTGACCATTCTCCTTATTTGGTAGTATCAGACAACTGTTGTTGGAATGTCTGAAACCTGTGTTGAGGTCTCTGTTCATGTCCAAATAAGGCTCGATCTAGTTAAATCTTTATCTGGAATGTTCCTAGATCGTCTTGTTTGATTGCTATTTCAAGTGTATAGGTTCTGCGCATGTCCGGACGCGGGGCGTCTGGGAAGTTTCTCTGATCCTATGTAAGATGATGTTTGTGAATGTCATGACTTTGCTCTATTGTGAACTGGATGTACGTTCTTGTACCCGTGACGTCAAAATAAATGATGAAAAAACGCCCAGAGCAGTTTACCTATTTATGACTTCACATGTCGTACCCTAAGTGCTGTAACTCTGTGAACTACATCACTACTGTACACAGCAACAACAACAACACAAAACCAGATAGGACACCCTACATCTACAACTATAATTTTACTGGTGTCGATAGGGGTGGTAATTGAAGTCAGCCTAAATCCACCCTTATCATTTCATGGTGGCCAGTGTGGGGAGGTCAAATCGAAAGGACCACGACATGCTGCGCCTATCCAGGCTGCTGACATTCCTATTCGCCCTTTTCAAAAAATGGCAATAGATATTATCGGTCCTTTTAGGATTAAGTCGGCCAGAGGACATCAATTTATCCTTACATGTGTCGATATGTGCACACGTTGGCCAGAGGCTATACCTCTCAAGAGCATCTCAACTGCTGATATCGCAGACGCTCTTTGGCTGATATTTTCTCGCTTGGGTTTCCCCGGAGAAATATTGTCAGACCATGGCACTCAACTTATATCAGACACTATGTCACAAGTAATGTCTATGCTACATATTAAAAGGTCTCTCAGCAGTATCTATCACCCAATGTCTAATGGGTTAGTTGAGCGTTTAAATAGGACTCTAAAAACTTTACTTGGGAAGATAACTGAGGATCATCCTCAGGATTGGGACAGGGTTTTACATGCGGCTCTCTTTGCTTATAGAGAGGTTCCCAATGAACACACAGGATTTTCTCCTTTTGAACTTGTCTTTGGCGCGCAACCGCGCGGCCCTATATCTTTACTTCACGATCTAATCACTGCCGATAATATTAGCGATGAGACTCAATCTTCTTATGAGTATGTCATTGCTCTTAGGCAAAAGATCATCGAGGCATGCAAACTAGCAACTTCTTCATCCGAATTTGCTAAAGAAAAGGCAAGGCAGTTTGCAAATAAAAATAGATGGCTACGACAACTTTGTCCAGGTGACAAAGCATTCGTTCTTCTTCCGTCAAGGGAGAACAGACTTCTTATTGCATGGAAAGGTCCATATGCAATATTCTCCAGAATTTCGGATGTCGACTATGTTGTCGATATTGATGGAAAGCATAAAACTTTCCACATAAATATGCTCACGGAATTTCATGAAAGACCTGACTATTTGCAGCCTATTTTCCAGGCAACGGACAATTCTAAAGTACCTCATGGTCATTACTCATCCCTGTCAGTTATACAGGATGAGGAAACTACTTTTTCTGATGTCAATCTTCCACTTCCTATGGTCCCACTTCATTCTACGGAATCTTGGAAAAACGTTACCGTTTCTCCTAATCTTTCCGCTGAGGAACATCGACAAGTTTCTTCGATGTTGCAAACATTTCAGGATGTCCTTACAGACATCCCGGGACACACACATGTCATCGAACATGACATAGTGCTTACTGACCATAATCCTATCAGAGTCAGACCCTATCCAATACCTATCCACTTTCAGTCACAAGTCGAGAAAGAATTGGATGAGATGATACGGTTGGAAATAATCGAACCATCTACTTCAGCATACTCTTCGTCTATGGTTATTGTTCGAAAGAAGGATAATAACATTCGCATTTGCGTAGATTATCGCAAATTGAACCAAGTTACGAAGTTCGATGCTGAACCTATGCCTTCATTGGAACAGCTGCTAAATAAACTTTCTAATTCTAGATTCTTTACCAAACTAGACTTGTCTAAAGGTTATTGGCAAGTTCCTTTAACTGAACGGGCCAAACCTTTTACAGCGTTTTCTACACCTAGGGGTTTATTCCAATGGAATTTCATGCCTTTCGGTCTTATGAACGCCCCTGCTACATTCGTACGCATGATGCGCCGGATTCTCGCATATCGTACAGATGTCATAGCATACTTAGACGATATCTGTCTGTTCAGTGATTCCTGGGAAGATCACTATTTGAATTTATACGAATTGCTGTCTACTCTTCGCGAATATAACTTGACTGCAAAACCCTCTAAAGCCTTTATAGGATTTAGTGAGATTTCTTTCCTGGGTCATCGTGTTGGTCATGATCTTTTAAAGACAGAGGACCACAATGTTTCAAAAATACTTAACATTTCTGTACCTAAGACGAAAAAACAGGTACGGAGTCTCTTAGGTTTGATCCAATTTTACGGACGATTCATTCCGAATCTGTCCTCCATTATGGAACAGCTTTCTACTTTATTGAAGAAAGGATCGACTAATCTGATCCGCTAGTCTCAAGAATGTCAATCCTCATTGGACCAGGTTAAAACTCTATTTTCATCTCCACCTATCCTTAGGTTACCTACTATTGAGAAGACTTTTGTTCTTCGAAGTGACGCCTCCTTAACTGGGATTGGAGCAGCACTTATGCAGGAGTATTCTGATACTCTGCATCCAGTGATGTATATCTCTAGGAAATTAAATACTGCAGAAAAGAATTACTCGGTTTTAGACCGTGAATTATTAGCTATGGTATGGTCTATTCTGAAGTTACAAAGATTTCTTCTAGGCGCACATTTCATTGTGGAAACCGACCAGAAAGCTCTTACTGCTATTCAGAGCAAAAACTTGAAGAGCTCGAAGTCCACTCGATATGCCATAGCTCTTCAACCATTTCATTTCACGGTGCGAGCTATACGTGGTTCGGATAATGTGATGGCAGACATTCTGTCCAGGTGCCCACACGATTCCACATAATTCTTCTGTCATATATATTTCCTGATATACAGTTCAATACTATAATGACATACTAGCACATATTTTCTCATTTTTTGGGAATTTATAACGTTGTCCCATGTAATTTCCTTTTTTCTGTTACCAATTTGCTCATAACAGAAGAAGGCTTAGTTAGCGATATACGGGCCAAAAGATCACATGGACACATTTAGATATTATATTTTAATGATTGTATTAAGAGAGTTAACATTTGTCTTAAAGATTTGTGTTATTGATATTTTCGCAGCACATCATTGAAGTCTGCGAGATTTTGTACATTGTGGAACTTTGAAGTTATCAAGTCCTGTCCCGGATTGGGAGCGGATGATGTCCACATCTTCTTGTATCGATTGTATTTATGTCTACGAGGAACAGCACATGTATTAGTAATGATTAATAATGCATTATTTAATATACTCTTTGTTTGAATTTGTGTAATATTATAGTGCGGTATCAGTATATTACACCGCTGTTTGCACAACACTTCATCGTATAATACTATGATAATATATTTAATTTCATAGATTTGTATGAGTACAATTTGACTTTCATTATGATATTGCCATCACTGTGGCGTGTGTTGGTGGCACCTTCCTGGAATATATACGCGTATACTTAGGTAAATTTTTGTTGCTCTAGGTTTCGCTCCATGCGTCGAGCAAGCCTCATTTTAGGCAATATATCCGCGCATCATACGTGCGTTAGGAGCCTAGGGTTTTTCCCGGCTCCAGGATTAAAAAAAAAAGTTTCATTTTTTTTTCCCGGGAGGGTGCTGTAATGTTACGCACAGATCTTCATTTTTTCTAAAGTCTTTGTATGATCATTTTTTTCTCAAGACATTGTATGATCATTTTTTGCTAAAGACATTGTGTAATTAGATTGACTGAAATGTAGACTTTAATTTGTTTCGGTCAAAGCTACATAACTCTGGATAATTGAGATTATCATTTAATATGATGTTACCTCCTCTTGTGTCGAGACACGGTCGGTCCATATTTTTATTAACTAAGTGTGACCATTCTCCTTATTTGGTAGTATCGGTCAACTGTTGTTGGAATGTCTGAAACCTGTGTTGAGGTCTCTGTTCATGTCCAAATAAGGCTCGATCTAGTGTCTTTTTTTTTTTTTTTAATTACTTTTATTTGTCGTTCTTCCACTTTACAAAAAACAGGTACATTGCATGAAATATCTAAAAAATACATTGTATATTACATATAAAGCTTCCTTCGCACTCTCACAAATAACGTTACACAAATTATTTTAAATAATAATAATAAGGTAATATAATTTTAAAAACAAATTTAAAAATAAAACAAAAAAATAATAAAAAAATTAATAAAAAAGATTTATAGCTAATTCAAAATTCTCAACAGTTCATAGTATTTTACATATGTATAAAGTAGCTTACACTTGCTCACATTCCACTTTTTTTTTTTCCATTAAAACTTAAACCAACATTAAACCTATAGAAAACCATATAATCAATGTTTACATACATAGGAAAATATCCCAGTTAGTGCCCTCCCCCCTTGCTGAGAAAAAGGATCCCAAAATAAATTAAAAAACACAAAGGTCGAAGATTAAACTAGGTTATAGAAGAGACAGAAGGAAAAGAACAAAGTTCCTTCTTAAACTATCCGATAAATTAACAGTATTTGCAAAGAAAATAAAGGATGGTTCCGTTTCCGTGATTAGAACATATTCACTCTCACTCTGTTGTCTCCCTTTTTTTTTTTTTTTTTTTAAAGAAAAAACTTCCACGTGTTCACACTTCCCTTACGTACTTAATCAAAGTGAAGTATAGAAAATGATAAATTTAAAAATAAACCTTAGTAATAGGCCTACATCCATACATAAAAGAAAAGGAAAAAGTTATTTTTTTGGGTTCTCCCTTGTTGGTTCTATGTTCCTAAAATATGCTCCATTTTTTTTGAAAATATGTAGAAAAACAAATTTTGACTGAAATATTTCCCTTCATAAACTGCTTTGTTTCTGCATTTCCAAACGGTGTCCCTGTATTCTGCTAAAATGCGTAATATTTTTTCCCGCAAGAGCGGGTCAATTTTTGGAGTTAAATTTAGCATAATTGCTTTATATATGTCAAATTTTCCATTTGTGTATCTACTAAAAGCTTTTCCCAGCTCTTCTACTGTTGATTTGATCGTATTACAACGGAAGAAGATATGGTCTTCTGTTTCCTTTGCTGTTGTACCAAAGCATAGTCTACATTTTTGCAAGGTCATATTCCTGTGTTCTTTTTTCTGTGTGAGTGGTGTTAAGTTGAATAATAATCTATAGGTTATTTCCCTTGCCGATGGTGATATGTTTTTTATGTGTAAATTTGCGAAAATTTCCGTATAATCTGTTATCCCATATTTGTATCCTATTTTTATTCGTTGGTCTAAAGGTGGTTCTTGTGTTTGTATCAAGTATTGATATATATTTTTGGTTGACTGGTGTAGGAGTTTTTCATTCCCTTTTATGCATCTGATGCAGTGTTTGTAGAAGGGCGGTGGTGTTCCGGAATGGTGTGGTATGGTGTTGTTAAAATTGCATATTTTTGTTATATAAAGGCCTATGTAATAGTGTGTTAAAGGGTATCCTTTTGGGTCTTTTATTACGTCGCTTATGAATTTGATTCCTAGAGTGTTTATTTTTGTATTAATGTCTTGCAGTGATATTCCACCCCGTTGTTTCTCTTGTATTAAGGTTTTGTGTTTGATACTGTGAAGTGTATGTCTGAAAATAAAAATTCTAATTAAATGATTTATTTCGGTTATGTATTTTTAGGGGGACGAAAAATATTTGAAATGTATAGCACACTTGGAAGTATGTACGTATTACAAATAACGCTTCTACCGAAGATCGTCGCGTTCTTAAATTGGTATCTTTTTTTTTTTTTTCCTTGATTTTTGAAATTATTTTTTTCCACATATCGTTATCAGATCTTCCTGGTGTCGAGGAGAAAATTATTCCATATATTTTCATTTTGCTTGTTTGTGTTAATTGAAAGGGAAAGTCCGTTTTATTTTTCCATTTTCCTATTCCCATTATAGATGACTTTTGTATGTTTATTTTTGAACCACTCGCATGGCCGAAAGTTTTAAATGTGTCGAAAATAGTTTGTATTGATGAAAAAATTTGATGGAAAAAAGACTGTGTCGTCTGCGTAGGCTATTAGCTTTTTTTCCCCTAATCCTGGTACGTGTATTCCTTTAATATGAGTATTTAGTTTTATTTTCCTTAGTACTGGCTCTAAGACTAGTGTGTATAATAAAGGAGAGATAGGGCAACCCTGTCTCACTGCTCTTTTTAAGTTTATTGGTTCAGACAAAGTGTGATTTATTAAAAGTTTACTTTCCGGCTTTCTATATATAATTTTTATCCATGTCCTAAAGTATTGGCCGAGATTATTTTCTTGTAGAACTTTATGTAGAAATCCGTGATCAACTCTATCAAAGGCTTTTTCTTGATCAACGGATAATACTGCTGCTGGTGTGTTTTTTTCATGTGTATACTGGATGACATCCCGAATGAAATGTGTATGTTTGTTTATGGTTCTGTTTTTTACACTGTATTGTTGATCCGTGTTAATCAAAGTATTCATGAAAGGTTTCAATTTGTTTGTAAGGGCTTTAGTTAATATTTTATAGTCGGTGTTTAGAAGAGAGATAGGTCTATAATTCTGCATGTATTTTTTATCCGTATTTATTTTATGAATGAGAGTTACAATAGCTTCATTTAAACTAGGGGGTAGTTCTTCTTTTTCAAAGGCTTCGTTTAGCGTTTTCAACAATAGTGGGGCTAGTATATGGAAAAATTTGGAATAAAACTCGGTTGTAAGGCCGTCTGGACCTGGAGATTTATTTTTTTGTAGCGTAATTAAGGAGAGGTACAAATCTTCTATAGTTAAAGATTTGTCCAGTGTGTTTTTCTCCTGTTCAGTTAAACTGGCAGACTGAGTTAAGAAACAAGCTTCGTCTGAGGCGTGCGTTTGTTCTTGTTTATACAGGTTTTCGTAGTAAGCGTGAAACGCTTGACCTATTTCGGAAGTGTTTGTGAGTTCCCTACCCGTTTCGTCCGTGATGCGAAGAATCTGTCTGCTCTTTTGAATATTTTGTTCAGTGGCTAAAAACTGTCGGCACGGGGTTTCTTGAATTGACGTGTATAATTTTGTTCTCAGTAGAGCCCCTTTAAAAATGTACTGGTCGTGTTTTTCTAATTCCTCCTGCAATGTGTAAATATGCGGGGCGTGTTTGTCCAATTGTTGTGTTAAATTTAGAGCTGTTTCCAAGATTTGTCGTTGTCTTCTTCTTTGTTTGTGTATCTGCGTTGCAAGCATCTGCGTTACTTCCTTTATTGTTCTTTTTAAGATATGTGTATTAAATTTGATGTAGGTGTATTGTTGCAGTAGTCTTTTATTAGTTTTGTTATTGTTACCGTATAAAATTCATTTTGCAGTAGAGCATTATTAAATTTCCAAAGGGGGGATCTTTTGGTCTCGTTCTCAGTTGGCATTCCGTTTATTTCCAGTATAACTGCTTTGTGATCCGTGAATGTTGTGGTGTCATTTATATGTTTAACTTTTTTGATTTTTTGGTTGTTGTGTACATAAAATCTGTCTAGTCTTGCAGAACTACCCGAAATGTGTGATTTGTCTGTAAAAGTTGTTTCCTTTCCCTCCGGATGTTTTTTCCTGTATCCATCTACCAAATTGTATTCGTCTAGGATGTTTTGTAATATCTCCATTTGTGCGCGTTCCTGTCTTCCTCGGTTGTTTGTTCTTAGCGCATCTAGTTTATGTAGCACACAGTTGAAATCCCCCCCTAGTAAAATTTGTTTTCCCTTGTATTGTGTCAAAATGTTCGATAGTTTTTTATAGAAGGTTAATTGCTGTGTCTTTACTGCTGGGGCATATACATTAACTAAAGTGTGATTGTCCGAGTGGTCGTCTTGGTTTCTCACTTGTACTATTACGTATCTGCCCTCTTTGTCTTTGTTTTGATGTGTTATTTCCCACTTGTCTGAAATTTGTAAAATAGCTACTCCTGTGTGAGATGATCCTAAACCGAAATATCCGTGTCGTAAACCTAGCTGTTGTATAATGTATTTTCCTTTTGTCTCGTTTGTAATTTTTGTTTCTTGAAGAAAGACGAAATCAGGTTTATATGTGCGCGTTAAAGCTATAATTTGGTTTAATTTAGTTCTCAAACCTCTTATGTTTAGAGTTATAATACTTATGCTATTTTTCATCTTGCATGGGGGTGGTAAAGAGCTTGCATTTAAGGGGAGTGTGTTTTGTTGTATCAGTGGTTGTACTGGCATAATCCATGACACAAAAGAGAAATACATGCATGATTACGCAATCCACGTGTGGTACTATAACCATGCATACAACTTTTAACTATCCTGTAGAAAAGTGGCAGTTGGAATGCGAGAGAAAGGAAAATACCGAGCAGTAGTAGTAATGAAGGATGAAAAGGGGCGATAGATGAGTTGCCAAAGAAGAAAGAAAAAGTGTGTACAGGTCCTGAAAGGGAGAGGTTCAGAAAGTAGGGACCCGACCGGCATGCTGAGAGAAGAGATGCAGATATATAGCTTGAAGTAGGGAAAAGAAAACCATTGGGCAAAAGAGATCGAAAGGTTGAGACCCTAAAACTGGCAGATGGGGGAAGGGGTTGGTTGGTGAGATGAAAAAAAAGAATTATAATTATATCCATACCTATATGTGTCGTTATAAAACATATGAACATATACAATTATATATGTGTACATTCTACATTCCCTGTTCATATACATTGCTATAATAACGGGTATGTAACTTAATATATTTATAAAATTTCATTGTTTTATTTTCTTGTCCTTGCAATTTAACATTTACGTAGTGTGGAACCGTCTGTTTAGGCTGATATAAAAAAGTCCATTTGTCTTTTGCATTTTGTAATTGATATACTTCGGTGTTTACATCACCTGTGATGAAGTCAGCAATTTTCTTTACAGTTTCTTTTTTGATTGTAGCTGGCAACCAGTGAAGTAGACCTTTCGACCTTTCTTTGTCCACATGTTCAATTATGACAGTGAATTTGGGGTTGGCCCATTCATATTTTTTTCCATGTAGGTTTTTGTAGTGGCTGATATGTGCCGAGTTTGTAAGGGTTACATACCATTTATTTGGGTTGGCGAACCTATATACCGATGATATCCCGTTTACCCCGACTCCGGCGGGACCTGCAAGTATGCTTGTAATTAAAGAGTATGATACTCTTGAGGCTTGTGGCCCTGATGTTGTGATCACAAGAGTTCCAGCTTTATGCCGCTGGCCACCCTCTAGTGCTTCATTTATATCAAAAGATATTTCTGGAATTTCCATTTTTAAACACCACACACACTATTTCCCGCACAAGGGGAAAAAAATCACTACTAGAACACAAACTCACAAAACCACAGTAATCCGTGCGAATAAAGAAAATCCGTGAGAAAAATCCATGGTGTCACCTTTTTTTTTTTTTTTTCCTCGCATGAGGTTGCATATTTTTTCCTCGCATGAGGTTGCATTTGCCCCACCCATACCCGGTCAAGACCACATGTCCCAACACAAGAAGATCCAATGACAACATGTGTCATTGTAGTGATCCTCTGTGTTCTCACACTAGGTACCTCATGACATGAAAGTCACTACTGTTTCCCGTGTGTAGACACATGATCTCAGCCAAAAGCCGGATTCTAGGCATTGGGTTGTACAGCGTAAAATACGCTGCAGTTAAGTCAGTCGAACAGTTATTTGGTGTTAACAAGATGAAAGAGTATATAAAAATGGGTTAGAAAATCAGAATAATTTAAGTGATAGGCTATATTGTTCTTAACATGGGAGATAAAAGAAGGAAAATGTAGTGTTTTTTGTAAGGGAGGGAACCTTTTTAGACTTTAAGGTAATCGAAGTATACAGCATTAGAGTTTACCAAATTTGCATATTAGACCAGTTTTAATAGAGATATAGAAAGATTAATGAAACTAAGGTAAAAATCACTAAGGGGAATAACTACGAATATTAGCGCCCTTTACAGGTTTAGTGAGTTAAGAGAACACAGAGCAGAGTAAAACGCACGTGAAAATAGTGACTAGAGGTAAACAGTTATGTAGCACAGTTCACGGAGCTGACAGCTTAGAATTAAGCGTGCCGATAGGTGAGTGAACTGAACAACGGACCAATCGTATTAACTAAAACAACTTTGGACCATCAGATAGGAAATTGAAGGACGATTGGGGATCAGTCCTACCAGAGAAGTTGACAGAGCAAGTCAAGTTTTGCTGAGCTCTCAAGAAATGTGAAACCTGCGGTATGCAGAAGGGCTACATAAATAGCTAGATATAGAAAGATAGAAATAGGAATTCAGGAGAACATTTAGAATTGATTAATAATTTGTGTTATCAACCGTAGGATTAGCTTATAGGTGGTGTTAGTAGGAAAGTGCTAGGTGCTGGACTTCGTTTAAACTGGTAAGAGCAAACTTTTGAACTATTTTCTTGACTTTCAGCAAATTTGTCGCAGGCTACGACGCTCGCATTTAAGGGAGCGAGCTAAAGAAGATAATATTGAAGCTTAAAAAGTAAATAACTTTTATGATCAGATAGCCAGGATGGGCTGTCATACCAAGAAGATGAGGCATTGTCATTAAACTAAATTGTATCGAACTAAGGGATCACAGCACTGACATTTATGAAACATATTAAGCGCTCTCTCATATAAGAGTAAGTACGAAGACGCCACCACAAGAGAATCTGATATATAAGAAACATCTCATGCGCTCTCTCATATTAGAGTAAGTATGGTGGAGACCATTTTGGTATTGGACATTGTTTATTTCAGGTGTAGCTATTGAATTTTATATGCTGCATTTAGAGGAGTTAAACCTATCTAGAGTTGAGATTTGATGAGAACATGACTCCAAGGATTTAGAAGAACTGTTGTAGAAAAAAATGAGAAAAATAGTAGAACTTGAGAAGGAATTTTGGTAGGCCAGGGGTATAATGAAATATGCAAGAGGCTACAGGAGAAACAATATATTACTATGCTTTGAGATATGTGTTTGAATCAAGCGGAAGACTTGAGGACATTGAAATTGTGAACTGTAGCTGATGTATTATGTTGGATGATCATGCATTATCTTATGTAAATAAAAGTTGCTTTTTGAAGTTGAATCACATCACTCCAGTTGCTTTGATGTGAGAAGAGAGTAAGGAATGGAGAGATATTAGAATTGAGTATTAGGAAAGATAGAAATAATAGAACACCCTATACACATCAGTCGCTATACACCACCAAGGAGGGAAGAACGTGGTCTGGGTTGAACAAAAGACGAACCTTATATCATCCAGGAATCATCATCTCTGGCGGAACAAGGGGGCCAGTAGGAGAAATAGTCTCACTTGGAGGAAAGAAACAAAGTAAATAATAGATAACTAGGCCTGCCTCAGTCACCTAGTTATAGCTATCAACTAGTAGGGACACCTGCACGGTCACACTAGTTAAATCTTTATCTGGAATGTTCCTAGATCGTCTTGTTTGATTGCTATTTCAAGTGTATAGGTTCTGCGCATGTCCGGACGCGGGGCGTCTGGGAAGTTTCTTTATCTTGGGAGACGAGGTAAATTTGTGAAGCAGAGAGGTCGCGTTTTGGCGTCTCTGTGATTTTGTTAGGGATTATGAGCCTTATTGTGAGATAGTTAGCTTACAAGGTCCTTCCCTTGAGTATTCTAAAAACGCCTGGAGGCGTATGTTTTCTGTGGTGTGGATTTTCGAACGAAGGTAATGCCTCATTTACATCCAATCTGTAACTTTACTTTATGTTTGACAATGGTCGATCTCTGCTCACGTATGCATTACAGAAAGGAAGGTTCTTCTAATAGATGTCACGCCCCAGGTATCTTCATACCTGAGATCTATATGAACACGGGTCATACTCAGCCCGAAGGACAGTTCTTTGTTCTATGAACGTCGCTGTGTGTCAGCGATTATGCCTACGTCAAGGTTAGACTTAGGAATGCCTGTAAAGGTCAGTTTGACCTGCACTCCTGGAATGCCATCCCCGTGCGTCGTATGATTTGACTCGTTTAGCACATCTGAACAGTAAGAGGATTTTTTGCTGATGTACTTTTGTATTTGGAGCCAACCATATAATACCTTGGCGCCATATCATCATCTTTAGAATATGCCAAATGCATTGATAAACTATGTAAGCTGATGTTTGTGAATGTCATGACTTTGCTCTATTGTGAACTGGATGTACGTTCTTGTACCCGTGACGTCAAAATAAATGATGAAAAAACGTCCAGAGCAGTTTACCTATTTATGACTTCACATGTCGTACCATACGTGCTGTAACTCTGTGAACTACATCACTACTGTACACAGCAACAACAACAACACGAAACCAGATAGGACACCCTACATCTACAACTATAATTTTACTGGTGTCGATAGGGGTGGTAATTGAAGTCAGCCTAAATCCACCCTTATCAGCGACCAGCTATTTTCGAGTGATGATGCCCGGTGTTTGTTTGCATAAGGAGATCCGGTTAATTATCTATCTGGTGACATGTTACATCGAAGTTAAGTTTGTAACATTACAAATAACAAAATTTAATAATCACTTTAGGTTTTAACTGTTGGAAACAATTTGAATAGTTATATATCAAGAAAAGTTATCCTCGCAGTCTTTAGGGAATGTGAGATATTCCAAGAAGTTCAAGTGGCAACATAGACTTGAACTTAGCTGCCAATGATGGTTCTGCTTCTTCCTATGAGTTGGTTCTTTTCACTCTGCTCGCGCTCGTCTCTAATCAAGGTTAATAAATCCATGATTATTTTTAAACAAGTGACCGGAAGCGATTATGTCACACTTGTCTGCCCACATATGTCACACAGACAGTAATCTCGTTATCTGTCGTATGAGTATGCAAAACTCCTTGTCTGCCAAGCAGGGTTACCAAACGAGTCGTCTTATCAACGGTTCAATCTAAACACGCCGGCGACTATCTTATCTCAGTTGCTCACTGCAAGCCAGGATGACCGAATAACAAACAGGTGATATCACGGAAAGGAGTGTCAACAAATGTTTGCACCTACAAAATATTTGCCACACAAGCAGACAAATAACAAAGAAAGAAAGAAAAAAATAGTGCGATTATTGACAGCATATAATAAAATCAGTACCATAAATGTACAGATACTGCCGGAGAGAAACAAAGATCGATAGGGGGTCGTCCATTTCGTCACAATAATAGCGTTGGTTATTGGTTATGCGTGTTCTCACAAGGAACTAAATGCAGAGGTAACCCCAGACTCCAGTGAATATATTAATTTGTAATCACCTTTAGAAATGTGTTATTACAGGGCAGAAATGTAAAAAGGCGTTGATACCTATATCTTTACTCTGATGAAATAAAGACTTCGTTCGTTCGTTCTCCCCTATTTTGTTCAAGCCCTTAGGTCTAGGAACTTTGTTGCCTTAAATTAACTTGTGCGTGATTTTTAGTGGTCTTCTGTAAGTTCCCTGATTTCACGCTTACAGGAGTCCGCAAAATCGACTGGACAGACAAAAATGGTTAAGATATAGTACGCCATTAGGCCTTTTATCAGTAAAACCAGTCTTAGCAGCGGAATTGTTCAATCAATCCATAAGTTTTTATGCATAGGCCGTTTACGAAATACATGACGGTCTAATTCCTGTCATGTGAGATACCAGCTGAACTGCTGTTCTTTTTCAAAGTCTTGCTCATCGATTTTCACTTCATCTCCAGGGCTGTTAAGATCCTGCCTAGATCCCGTGATTGCCCTTGCAAAAGAGACGAATTGACCCATGCAGCATCAATATTGTTTGTTCTCCATGTGATCCATATTGTTTGTTCTCCATGTGATCCATATTGTTTGTTCTCCATGTGATCCATATTGTTTGTTCTCCATGTGATCCATATTGTTTGTTCTCCATGTGATCCATATTGTTTGTTGATGTTTTTGTATTAAAAAAAGTTTTTACAGGTGGCTCACTAACCCAGCCACTTTGCCCAACCCTTTTAGTCTTCATTTTTTATCGCTTTTGTCTGGGAGGGTACAGTGTTTCTCATTTTTTTTCTCTTCGCTCCCCTTTCGGGTCCGGAAGTCACTAACATGCACTTTACGGTATAATGCTTATGCATTTTTTACAATTGTTAACTTATGTACGTTCCGGGCTAAGCTGTGGTTGTATCAAAACAATTTTGATTATCATCGTTTTGCCCAGGAGTAATTGTGCTCTTTGGGTCACCTCTACCACCTCTTATAGGTAGACGATAGGTTTCGTTTGACTAAATAATTTTGTATGCCACCGCGACCCAACTTTTTTACTTGCAAATTTGTCTCGTCCGAGGATGAATGGGATACCGTATTCACACACACAGGCGATAATGAGATAATCGTTTGACGGGACCCTCACTGTGTGTGATTATCGCAGATAATCTGTCTGGCCAGACAATCTGACGGAAAGCATTTAAAGAGGTAATCAGTTCACAGATTTGTTTGTGAGAACGAACGAACGAACGAACGAACTTTATTTTCGAAGGGTAAAGAATTGGGCGCGCAGGCCCGTCTAACATTCTGCCTTTCCACTCTCATTAATCTTGCATACTATATCCTTTCATTCCCACATGATGCTTTAAGCATTAATTTAAAGGCATGCAACATTATAAAGTTACCATAACAGCATTCATTTACAGTATGCAATCATAATTAAAAAAATGAGTAGGTTATTTTATTTTATTTTATTTTTTATTTATTTTTTTTTTGAAACAAACAAGCTAGTAAATGGGGAAAAAAGTAATAATAAAATAAAATAAATAAAACAATAAATAAAAATAAATAAATTCTGTATACCGACACTCACTCATGCGGTCAATCCGTCTACAATTAATCTGTATTTTTGGTATCCGGGTACATTCTCACGACTCACATTTCTAAAGTACAGTATTATGTGGGTACATTCACACATTGTTGAGGCTGCTTCATGGTGCGATTTTTATCAGGGCAACTTATTATTAGTTCCAGGTTTTGTCACACCATGTTGTACCTCAACTGAACGCAAGAAATATATGAAAGCGGTCGCGGTGAGATGAGTATCTAGGTATGATGCAGGGAGATTGATGTGACGTCATACCGTCAAGATGTGTGTCTAAAATGGCTTGTGTATCAGCCAGTATATTTGTATGTGTTCAAGAAATATTTCTGGAAAAATTGTAAGCTATGTGCTTTAAATGAGAGGCATGAGAATATGCCAGGAGTATAGTTGAAGTCAGTACGGGACGGTGGTTCCCAATACAAAGAAGTGTGTTGAAGATATAATTGAACAGTGTTATAACGGGAGGACTCATTCCCCGAAGTTTATGGAGTGGAAATTATGATGTATAAATATTAAACATACCGAGACGCTCAAATCCCCCGATGTTGTTGGAAAAAGATATAATGAATATTTGATATGCCGGGAGGCTCAATACCCCGATGTTAAATGGAATCAAAGAATGATATTATAAAAGTATCAACTAAGGAAAATTTGAGTGACATTGTATAAAACGAACCAAGATAATGTTAGACTGAAAGTTAGAGGGAGTATTCATGCCATATTCGTGATTGTGACGTTTTGTGAATTCGTACTTACTGTGTATTAAACTGTTGCCAAATCTTCTAAGTCGAGAGGTTCGTTCAATCATTCAAGGTTCAGTTGACCAGTTGATAGCTTTATTCAGTAATTGAAGATTGACAGAAGAGGGTATCCAAGAAGATTGACTTCCAGAATATTTGACAATGCAAACCAAATTAAAAATAAAAGAACTTCCACATCTTTATTAAAACGAATGGATCCGAGACAACAAACGAGAGAATTCGGGTAATTTCTCTATCCCTTAACAGGAGAGAAATAACTGGGGGCGGTCGTCCGTTTTTCTTTCTTCTTTCAAAAATAGAAATCAACTGAGGCTGGACTACTACACTTAACTTCTACGCAGGACTTTTAACATTTGAAGAACTATACGAATATAAAGTGTCGATGAAAACTGTACATTCACTGAATTTCACGATTGAAGATGACATGTAACGGCTACTCCATGTAGATGCATCAAAGATCGTTGACCTGACCTTGAGGACTGTCAAGATTCAACGTTTCGACATCATATTGATTCGGTTCGAACTTTACATCTCTACATTCAAGATTTTAAATACTAACAAAGCACGCAAATTTCGATGTTGATTGATAAATGACAATCTGGCAAATTTTACTCAATGACGTCATCAAAGCCGGAAAACTTGCAAACGTACGTTCGCTAAAATTGGAGTCAAGAGGATTTTCGTACATTTATGAATTTCTGAAGTCGAGGTGTGGCACAAACACACTGATTCCGTATCTGGAGAGGTTCTGAGATACAAGAAAGATAAGTAGAGTTGTAAATTGTCTAATGCATGACAGTATTTGACCATTTCGGAGACGTTTGCTAGTTAACATCTAGTTCTACTCGTTATTTCATGTGCATGTCTATTTGTATAAAGTAAGTGCTCGCTATTTGTAAATTTTCTTCGGAAATTTTGCAAATGACGATATCCTATTAGGTTATTAGTTGTTGGTTGTCCAGTCAAAGAAAATAACAGTGGAATTTTAGTCTTTGACCGCATAACAGACATCATTATTTGTTTAGATTGTTCCGTAAAGTCTACGTTATATATTTTCATTCATTAATTTACGTAATTGGGTCACGTGTCTGCACAGCTGTTTTTTCTATCACTCTTGTCTCATTGTGAAATTTGACGATTTGCTGTTTTTGTTCGTGATTTTCTGTCTTGTTTATTTTACAAGTAAATATTCAAATTTGTAGTTGCTTGTCAACATGTATTTGTTTATTTTATTTCCTGTATATTTGTCGAGTAATGTTCTGTAATTCGACATGTTACTTATTATCATCATCATTGACCTGTACCATTCTTTTTCACTGTGCTCGTCTCTCATTCTTGGTATGTTCATTCCTTCATAAGGTATAAATTCAGTCAATACCATAATTTATTGTAATTAATTAATTGAGATTAAGAGGAGATTTGACACTTGGTGATTCGAATCAGAACACAAGATGTCGTCATTACCAGAATTTATTGAGATGGGGCTGCGTTTAGGCAAATCGGGAGTTGAATTGGAATCATATGCTGATAAATTTTATCATGACTATTTGGACCGTATGGAACGGAAGGAGCAACGAGATTTAAAGAAGCAGGAGCTTGATCAGGCAAGGGAATTGGAAGAGAAGAAATTAGTTCACGAAAGAAAACTTGAAGAGAAGAAATTGATTGAACTAGAAGCAGCTAGAGAGTTGGAAAGGGCAAAAATTGTTCAAAAAGAACAAGAAGCTGCTCGAAAAGAACAAGAAGCCACTCGTAGAGATCAAGAAGCATCTAGAGAGCTAGAACGGCAGAAAATGGAACTACGTAGGTTGGAAATTCTTCAGCTGGATCAAGCCCACAAAAATGCCATAGAACTTCAGTCATTGAAATTACAGGCTGATAAAGAAAAAGAGATTGAGATTGCAAAGATTAATGCACAGCATACTGGTGCTAATCCACAAGGTTCTCAGGGTAATAATTTTAATTATCCAAAAATTAAATTACCAAATTTTGATGATAAACGGGACTGCATGGACTCGTTTATTCATCGTCTCATCTCAACCCATAACCCGTCATGGGTCGTAGGGGTGCCATGGTGGAAGCATCAGCAGACAGGGTCCTCCACTGCTCTCTATTCTCAGCAATGCGTACAAGTGTGGAGAAACCGTGTCCTGCCCATTCTTTGATGTTATCAGCCCAGGATTTTCTTTGCCTTCCTCTTCTCCGTTTACCCTCGACTGTTCCCTGGAGGATAGTTTTCGAAAGGGAGTCATGACGAGTTACATGCCCAAACCAGGCAAGCTTTCGACGTTTCACTATTGACAAAAGTGGTTTATTATGAGATTTAAAATGAGGGCTATAGATTTGAAGATCCCAAAAGATAGGTGGCCGATTATCTTTTCAGGCTATCTCACAGGGGAAGCAATGCGTTGTTTTATGTCAATTGATGAAACAAGTCGATCTGATTTCGATATTGTTGCCAATACATTGATGGCAAAATTTCAGGTCACTGAGGAGGGTTTTCGATCCAGATTTCATTCTGCAGTTCCGTCCAAGAATGCAGATTTTGGAGAGTTCATCTCTTCTATTAAATTGTACTTGGGTCGATGGATAGATTTATCGGGTATCAATAAATCTTTTGATGAATTATTTGACCTAATGCTCAGGGATAAAGTTTTATCTACCTGTGGCGCAGATTTTGTTAGTTTTTTGCAGGAGAGAAAGCCAAAATCTATCAATGAATGTCAAGAATTGGGGAGAAACTACATGTCTGCACATCCAAACAAGGAAATGCGTAAGGTTTCCTTTGATAATGCATTACCTGTATGTGTTTCGTACCACGACGGAGGAGTAGGTGACCACCGTTCTCGCCCAAGAAGTACAGAGGGCAGATATAGGAGTGATTATCGATCTTCCTTTCGAGGACGGTACAATTTTCCTCGTCGTCAGTCACCATCTCACTTCGGTGGGTATAGATATTCTAATTACTCTAACCGAGGTCGTGGACAACACTACGGTAATAGCAGTGATGATATACATCACAGATTTGATAGAAGAAATTCAGGTGAACGCTTCAATGGAAATGGTAGGTGTAATTTTGATGGGGTAAACAATAAGCACGGCAAACAATGCAATCACAAACCTGATCACAAAAATGATTGTAAACTGGCAAAAGGAAAGCAGACCATGCTAACGTCTGTACCCAACTTTGTGATCATGATAGCCATGTTCAACAGGCTAATGCATGCATTGTACGCTCAAGCAAAGATAACAATTGCACTGAGTGTAATACACTTTATGAGCCAGGTGCTAAAACTAGACTTTTGTGTGGCCATATTTTACCAGCGATGTCTGTCTGCGATTTTATTGGTCGCCTTACATTACACAAAGGTTTTATAGGTGACAGACCAGCCACCATTCTTCGTGACACGGGATGTACGATTGTCGGGATACGGAAATCGTTGCTGGATAAATCATCATTTACAGGAAAGTCACTGAAATGTGTTACTTTTGGTGGTAACATTGAATGGTTTCCCATGGCAAAGGCGGAGATCGACACACCTTTTTATTCAGGGACTGTACTCGTGTGTAGCTTGGAGAACCCTGTAAGTGACGTGATACTTGGTAACATTCCAGGTGTAAAAGACTGTTCACCTGAGGAAATTGCAGAGTGGGTCAGCAAGCACCCTTTGGTGGCGAATGCTGTTGTAACTAGAGCACAACAGTTAGCTACAGACATGGCTACACCACCTACTCCTGTTATAGATAATATCACATCTCATGGGGTTGGTACTGATACTCCAACTGTTAGTGCTGGTACATGTGTTGGAATGGATGTTTTTAACAGACTTCAATTACATAAAAAGGTGTCACATAACAATACAACTCCTGGTGTTCGTGATAAGCAGGTTTTACCTAGAAGTCAAGTGATCAACAATGATCAATATAATAACTTGACAGTTTTTAGCTGTACTGCTGTTGGTATGGGTTGTGAGGACACTCATGATTGTCAGGCCTTTACGACATGTCCTAACCATCACGTTCCATCCAATGGTGATGAGTTACGACATACTAAATCTACGCATGTAGGAGGTTTTAATGCTCGATCCGATAATCACAAGTATAACAATAATGGTCACATCAATGCGACATGCCAAGGACATAAGAATAGTTCCGTGCGCTTTACCCGCACGACACATAATAAGGTCAAGGATTCTCGTGCTCAGTTTCGTCCTGGCCGAGATCATATTCCACCAAATCGCACTGTCGTGGTGCGTAATTTACCTTCTAGTGTTACTTGGTATACACTTAGAAACTATTTTCAATGTGTCGGAGATGTTGAATTTGTTCGTATATTCGAACTTCAACATTCCTCTCACCAACTAGCGTTTGTTCGCTTTTCTAGGTATTATGACGCTCGAAGGGCTGTAAAATTTAAGAACGGTTCTTGGTTTGCACACCATTATTTAGATGTGCAACTCGCACGCAATACTACACCACGCACTTTATAGTTGCGTTGGACTATCTATTTTCTTCTTCTGTGGATGTTTTCTTCTTTTATACATCCATAGTTTAGTGTGCTATTTTCTCTGTACACATGATAATTTTATTTCGGTAATATCAACATTACTTTCTTTTCATATATTTTCTCTGATCATAACTGTCATCAGTGACACTTGCATTATCTTTGCTGACTTCACTGGTCTATACAACTTCACTTTTATTGATTTGTGTAACGATGATTCATTACTTTTGTTCACATGATGCGCCGTTTGGTTGGCGATAGACCCGATATCATCACATATATAGATGACATTTGTTTATTCCATAACACATGGGAAGAACATATTGTAGGTTTCATTTCTTTGCTAGAACAGCTTAGAAAGCATCATTTGACAGTTAGACCTTCGAAAGTTCAGATAGGTTTTCAGGAAATATCTTTCCTGGGGCATAAAATCGGTAATCATCGACTTTATCCTTCGGATAGTCTGGTGAATAAAATCCTGAACATTCAGATACCGAAAAATAAGAAAGAGGTCCGTAGTCTGTTAGGGCTCATTAACTATTATCATAAATTTATTCCGGACTTTTCGTCTATCTCTGGTCCTCTTTCAGATTTGACCCGCAAAGGTGCTCCTCTTAAATTATTGTGGTCAAAGACTTGTCAGTTAGCATTGGATAAGATTAAAATACTATTTGCGAATCATCCTATTTTGATTCTGCCAGATATCCATGAACCCTTCTATATTCGCACAGACGCTTCTCAGATGGGAATCGGTGGCAGTTTGATGCAACTTGTCAACGACGTACTCCATCCTTGCTTCTTTGTGAGCCGGAAGTTGTCTGCAGCAGAGAAGAAATATTCGGCGGGAGAAAGAGAGCTCCTTGCTCTCGTCTGGACTATATCAAAACTTTCTCGCTACTTGCTCGGACGAAAATTTTACGTTGAAGTAGATCATCATCCTTTGACCTCAATGAAACCAAAAGCATTTAAGAACTCAAGAATCTACAGATGGTTTCTGCTACTGCAACAGTTTTCTTTTGAAATCAAGCATATTCGCGGTGAGGACAATTGGTTAGCTGACTTGTTGTCGCGATTTGCAACTCACCAGGACTGATATATTTCACATGGAACTTTGCATCCAGGTTTATGGTTCCAGTTTGTTTGGACATCATATTATGTCTTCTGGACTTGCTATTTCGTCCGGATATATGGACTCAAATTTTATTGCAATTTTGGTTATTTAATAATTGCTCTTCATAGTTTTATGTATATATGTCAAATTCCTGATACTTCTCATTAGATTGCTTGTCTATAAGGTGTATCCGTATGTAAGATTGCTTAAGGTTATACCCTGCAGGATCTTGCGCGTTTCCTGAAGTAAACGCTCGGGAGCGTGAGGGGTAATGTTGAGGCTGCTTCATGGTGCGATTTTTATCAGGGCAACTTATTATTAGTTCCAGGTTTTGTCACACCATGTTGTACCTCAACTGAACGCAAGAAATATATGAAAGCGGTCGCGGTGAGATGAGTATCTAGGTATGATGCAGGGAGATTGATGTGACGTCATACCGTCAAGATGTGTGTCTAAAATGGCTTGTGTATCAGCCAGTATATTTGTATGTGTTCAAGAAATATTTCTGGAAAAATGGTAAGCTATGTGCTTTAAATGAGAGGCATGAGAATATGCCAGGAGTATAGTTGAAGTCAGTACGGGACGGTGGTTCCCAATACAAAGAAGTGTGTTGAAGATATAATTGAACAGTGTTATAACGGGAGGACTCATTCCCCGAAGTTTATGGAGTGGAAATTATGATGTATAAATATTAAACATACCGGGACGCTCAAATCCCCCGATGTTGTTGGAAAAAGATATAATGAATATTTGATATGCCGGGAGGCTCAATACCCCGATGTTAAATGGAATCAAAGAATGATATTATAAAAGTATCAACTAAGGAAAAGTTGAGTGACATTGTATAAAAGCGAACCAAGATAATGTTAGACTGAAAGTTAGAGGGAGTATTCATGCCATATTCGTGATTGTGACGTTTTGTGAATTCGTACTTACTGTGTATTAAACTGTTGCCAAATCGTCTAAGTCGAGAGGTTCGTTCAATCATTCAAGGTTCAGTTGACCAGTTGATAGCCTTATTCAGTAATTGAAGATTGACAGAAGAGGGTATCCAAGAAGATTGACTTCCAGAATATTTGACAATGCAAACCAAATTAAAAATAAAAGAACTTCCACATCTTTATTAAAACGAATAGATCCTAGACAACAAACGAGAGAATTCGGGCAATTTCTCTATCCCTTAACACACATACATTACATTATATAATAATATTTTAAAGTGAATATAATAATGATATTACATGGATATAAAACAAATTATTCACACCAAAAAAATGAGCGGAAGAGGAAAAGAAATGTTGACCTATGGATGAGATGTTGACAGGCAAATACTGTTTATATGAGAGTGCACAAGATGTCACCGGAAATATTACGTCTTATTATAAAGAGCTCACGCGTGGGAATATTATATTTAATATTTTAAACACGCGATGGAAATTATGAATTTAAACACCCCAACCCACATAGTGCGAAAAGAGCTTACGATTGGATTGAAGTGAGAGCCGGAATAGACAATGAATCTCATTGGCAAGTTTGCCGGGAAGTACAATCTGTGATTTGAACTGGAAACTGAAAATAAAATCTAGCGAACTCAGAGAATACATAACAGACAGCCTCGCAACTTCAAACGAGCAACTATCAAAAAGCCAGAAAAGAAGGATCAGACTTATAATTCCTTTCTTATAAGTAACAGATCGAAGTATCTGGGAAACTTAAAACCTTAAAAAGTAAGCCCGCATTTAAAAACTTCAAGATTGTAAACATAAAGGACCAAGACTTTAAATACAGAGTCTTGACACCTAAAGGAATTGGGTTCCGTCAAAGAATAATTATTACATTTTCCCAGAACAAGTATATCGCAGAACACCCGTCTAAGAGGAATTACTAGTTTCCCAGGACAAGTGTACCACAGAACACCCGTCATTACTATACTTTCCTAGACCAAGTGATTCGAGAGCATATGAACCTAAATTGCTCGTGTCCAACCGAAACCTGTGCGAGGAAATTGTGTAAAACCCAAAAATGTAGTGTAAGTTGTGAACATTTATTTGTACAAATGTAAAATTTACATGTTTTCCTTGCTTAGTGGTTATATATGAGGCTGGCAACCTCAACATTTGAAAATAGTATATTTATGATCCACAACAGCAAGCGCTGGTGATTGTTTCTGGCTAGTCGTGCGGAAAACTCGACAGCAGAGGTGACCTCAGATTCCGACTGAAGCATTGATGAGTGATGATTACATCGTATGTGCCTCAAGTGTATCGTATCATTTTGTGAGATAAATGTAGCCTGTTAATGATAGTTCACGCACAAATCATTATTCGTGCTGTCCAGACAAATTTTTCCAGTTTAATACCCCAGAAGAGTACTGGTAGTTTTAATCATCTTTCTTGAGCTACGCTGTGTACTCAAGAATTTAATTCTTCTGAGGGATTAACATTGGTGGGCGGACAGCGAGAGGATGCGCCTGTTAAGCTTCCAACTCAGTGTACTTAGCAGAGGCATTTGTCTTTCTATTTTTTTCTAAACTTCCGTGGTTACCAGTTATCATACGGTTGAAGAACTAACGTTAATACGCCGCTAGTGTGAGAGAAGCGCATCAGTACTGACCGCTTACAATTGGATGAGATATGTGGAGAAGTGCACTCATCACCAAAAAGAAGTGACGGAAACCACGACGACAGGACTCACCTAGAGTTCAGTTTTCTTGTAAAATAGGCGACAATAACGGACTTTGATAAATCCTCGCCTACGTCTCCGTGACGAAAACTTGTATTTACAGCAACATTTCATCAATATTTCCATATTTAGTTTAACTTCTTTATTTCTTACGAGTGCCTGAAAACATACCTTTATGTTTGTCTAATAATTATTTACTGTTTACAGGCCTCGGGTTTCCCTTCCTTATATGTTATAAATGTTTATACAATACCAGAAACCTACCCTCTGTTCTATACTACTGTTCTTAAGTCTTCTATCATTTACTAGACACAGTATCAAGGTCTTTGTCTTGTGTGGACTGACATATACTGTATAATAGGGGAACAACAGAAGTGATTGCGTCATTAATTAGGCTAAGCTGCCCATTGTAAACGTCCGGTGTTGTCTTGTGTTTTGCACTAAAGACCGGTCATCAAAGCATCTTTTTTTGGGGATGCCTAGCTGGCCGGAAGGATAGTGTGATTCGCTTGTATAGCTAGGCGGTGTTGTCGTACGGAAGGTCCGGGGTTCAAATCCTGGGTAAGCCACTCATGTCTGTTGTTTTTCTGTTGTCTAGTGTTCTACTTCTTTATTTCTTACGAGTGCCTGAAAACATACCTTTATGTTTGTCTAATATTTATAAAAAAAAAAGTTTACGAGGTAAACAACGAAACTACAAACCATACTGGAGTGACAACCTGGAAAAACTCCAAAATGACCTATATACAGTCCGGGAAACTATGGAGCGAAATCCCACAGTAGGAAACACCAAGAGGCAGAACAGTATAAAACAAGCTTTTAATGAACAAAAGAAAGCTGAAATCCAAAAGAGCTGGCACCATAAGACCAGCAGTATCAGTGTGGATAAGGACTTGAACAAGTTGTGGAATCTGACAAGAGTACTAAATGAAGAAACAACAGAGTTCCGTAGTAGTTGCATCACGGTACGTGCAACCCGGCGAAAGAGTCACTCGACAACGCAGGTGGCCTGGACACCTGGAGTCTGAGAGCACTATATATTCCTAACGTTGTAGTTGTCTGGCCCTTAATGTTTCAGATGTCCTTTTAGAGTGGAAGTGTTATTGTCAGCTGGCAGATTCGACCAGCTACTGTTGGTGTTAGTACCCCATGGAGCTGATTAAACATTTGAAGACCACGACCACTCAAGCTCACCAAACTCCAGAATCGCGCGCTCATCCAGACTGGTGGGCCCTTTTCTGTATACGCCCTGTCGCAATTAAACTGGCCGTGTCTCTCGGGTATATTAAGGCGCATCGCTGGCGGAAACCCGAGTTTGGACTCATTTTAACCCGCCGGATATCATGGTACATTCTCTGTGAGTCTCTGTGAACGGATATATCCCTCTGACCTTGTCATTCGTGGATTTATTAAATTCTCACCTCGTCGGATAAGCACAAGAGTAGCTAGAGACTTAGTTCAAGTCAGGATATAGCTTTACAGACAAACAAGGGACGTTATCTTAAGACGTATAGCGGAGAGTAATTAATTGTTCAAGTACTGGAGGTGCTTATAAGTGGGTGTTTTCTCGTCAGCGTATTTGTCTAATTGTTGATAAGGCCAGGCTACGCGGCAGATAAGAGATTACTTGTCTGGGTGACAAATCTTGGACAGACAAGGATGACAAAAGCGCTTCCTGTCCGACTTGCTATGACAAGATTTTTTTGTATAGCAATACTTTGTTCTGCCGTCTCAGGTGTCAATATTTTGTCGAGGTATGTCGGCTTGTGTACCGTGATTATCCCCAGAGCTATACCAGCGGGAGTTTTACTCCTGGAAGGTTCTACCAAGCTGGACAGGTTTGCCCGGGTAGGGGTCAGACTAAAGCAGACACCATGGTTCTCCAGGTAGGGGGTTTTAGCATAGGGCTGAAACCCCTGTCTATGTAAAAAGACACGAAGTTACGGAAACGACAACAAATAAGCAAACTTTGCTGCGGGACGGACATCCGGAGTCTGAGGCTCGTATGACTGTCATTGGTGAAAGCCGAAAGGAATCCACTGACACGAGAACGGACGTCCTGTCCGCCAAACGTGAAACAAGAATACGATTTTGGAATGTCAGGACAATGAACGGGACGTGAAAACTAAAACAGGTCATAGCGGAAATGAGAAACTATATATTACACATTCTAGAGATAATCGAGAGCTGATGGACTGGGACAGGAAAAGTTAAAACTGCAACAGGAGAAACAGTACTTTACTCTGGCAGAGAAGATGGACAGCACAATGAAGGTGTAGCCATTATTCTACAGAAAGGAAGGTCATTACTGGAATAGAAAACCATCAACAACAGACTGATAAGAATAAGATTGAGAGGGAGATTCACCAACACTACAATAATACAATGATATGCACCAACAAATGACAGTGACGAAGAGGTCAAAGATGAATTCTATCAACAACTGCAAACAGAAATGGAAGACTCACTAAGATACGATCTTATCATAGTAATGGGAGACCTCAATGCGAAAGTTGGAACACACAATACACATAATGAAAGAGTAATGGGGAAATGCGGCAGCGGAAAAGCAAACGAAAATGCCAATAAATTAATAAGTTTCTATAGCTTTAACAACCTGGTAATTAAAGGAACACTTTTTGCACACAAAGAAATTCACAAATTAACATGGGAATCACCAAATGGCCGAGACAGGAACAAGATAGACAACATGATGATTAATGGTAGATGGAGACATGCATTACAAGATGTGAAGGTAAGAAGAGGTGCAGATGTGGGAAGTGACCGCCATTTAGTAGTAGCAAAACTGAAGGTGAAAATCAGAACTGCTGGATCAACTGTAACTGCACAGAAAAGGTTTGACATCAGCAAATGGAAGGACCCCCTTACCAGAAAAGCTTTTGCTGCTGACATAAAGAAGCGATATCAAATTGCCAAAAGCCTAGAACAGACATAACTGGTGATATAGACAAGAAATCCAACACCATTTCTACAATATGTAAGGAAAGCAGCAACTCGCGCTTGGGATTCCAGGAAAGGAAGAAGCAAGACTGGATAACACCACATCATGTAGCATGTCCTTTGCAGAACGTCGCTCTCATCACAGCCCGCCTGAAATATTCTCGAGATCTAGCCAGCCCTCCTGCCTCCTCCATTGTCATGTTCAAGGTGTCTTCAATGTTCTGTGTCCACCGTCGTCTTGGTCGGCCCCTGCCTCGCCTTCCAGGTACCATACCCTCCATCACTGCTCTCTCTAAGCCACTATGACGTTTAATGTGACCAAAATATTTTTGTTTCCGGCACATCATATTGTTTATGAGCCAGTTTTTCTCGATGGTCAGGTCGTGTAGGATGTCTATATTTATAACTCCAGGGACATTAAACACCATAGCGATGAGAAAGGAAATGAAAAGAAAGATAACAGAAGCGAAATTCCCCAGGTTAAAGCAACTATATAGCGAACAGTCCAGTCAGCTGGACAAGGAAGTTAAACGCCAAACCCGAGCCAACAAATGAAATTTCCTAGACGATCTTGCAAGACAGACAGAAGAGGCATCACTGAGTAATGAACAAAGCACAGTATACAAAATAATTAAAACAATCAGCGGAAAACAAGGAGCAAACAATATTACATTAGTAAGAGATAAGCAAGGAAATCTCATCACGACCGCAAAAGGGACAGGAAACAAGATGGGCAGAGCATTTCAGAGAAACTCTGAACAAGGAACCATCAGAGACACAGTTGAATGTTCCTGAGGCTGAAAACGATCTGGGTGTTAATACAGACATGTCACGGAAGGAAGAAATCATCATGGCAATCAAAGGGTTCAACCACGCTATTTGTAACAGTCATAGACTGGGTAATGCGACAGACAATAGAGAGCAGTCCAAGAGGAATATGATGGACTACATTTTCTACATTAGAAGATCTGGAATATGCAGATGACATTGCACTACTAGCACATTCACATCAACACATCCAGGAAAAAACGGATATACTTGATAAATATAGTCAGCAGGTGGACCTGAACATCAGTCTAAAGAAGACAGAGGTCATGACACTCAATGTGAGCAACCCCGAGCCCATAACAGTAAGGAATAAACAACTGGAACAGACAGACACCTTCACTTACCTAGGATTCATAGTAACAACAGATGACGGAGCAAGCAAAGACATCAACAACATAATGAACAAAGCAAGAACAACCTTTTTTATTCTAAACAACATCTGGAAATCCTCTCAGTACAGCACAAGCACAAAATTAAGATTATATCAGAGCTGTGTGCTTTCTGTGCTTCTCTACGACGCGGAATGCTGGAGAGTAACAGAGAAGGAAATATCGAAATTGTCCTCTTTCCCCACAACCTGCCTAAGAAATATTCTCCGAATGTTTTGGCCGAATACCATCACCAACCAAGATCTGCTTACTCGGAGCAAGCAAGAGGACATGCACACTATCATAGCTGGCAGACGCTGGAGTTGGGTTGGCCATGTCCTCAGAAGAGACCCAATTGCCATCACAAGAACAGCTATGTTATGGACCCCTGAAGGAAACCGAAAGAAAGGCCTACCAAAAGCAACTTGGCGGAGGACTGTGGAGGCTGAGATGAAAAAAATGAACCAGAGTTGGGGCACTGTACAAAGGATGGCCACCGAAAGAGCAAAGTGGAATCAGTTTGTTGCTGCCATACAAGACGCCACAGGCGTGATGGCCACTGACTGCTTTGACGGTCGGCGGCTAAGGATCAAAGAAGAAGAAGAATACTTTGTTACATCTGAAACACATGTGTTGTTGAGTTCGCCTGCCAGGGATCAGATTGACCTCTACATTACGTTCACAATTTTTCCATGTCTGGAATATTTTGAAACCGCCCCTCCAATCTTTTCGTTTGAAATGATCGGAGCTTTCTTAGCTTCGTCAGAAACAGATGTCAGGGCATTACTGGAATATAACCTGACACTGTGAAGATCGCTTGTCAAGACGACACAACCAGACCTTGCCGGAGTCAAGCCTAGAATTCAGTATTCCAATTTTATCAGACCGGACCTTTTATTGGAGTATTTGTCAGGACTTACAAAACAGCCTAGGAAATATTATCATTTTAAACAAGGAAATCCGGAATATCTGGACACACGGAGTCAAAGAGGGATTTAAAGTTAAAATTAACGACCCCAAGTACACGTGTAAAAAGGCATCGGCTATTGCCTTAACTTTATTCATCGGAGCCAAAAGTCTCTGTGCAGGATTGGAGTGAGTTGTCATTTTAAATTTTATATTTTCATTACTAACATGTGAACTAATATCTATGTATTACCATGCGAATATTAATATGTGAAAACCGCTAGTGGATGTCCCAGTCATTTGAGGCTGGCAACCTTAGTGTATAGAACGGTCTTTTCATGAACCATCACTGCACGGGCTGGCGACTGCTTTATTGCTAGTTTCTTGAGGAAAACTAAACGCATCAGTAGTCTCAAGTTCCGTAAGGAACAGTGAGGGAAAGATTAAAGAAATAATGTCCATTTTATTTATAATACTTACAGTTTCAAACCACTTTAAATGTCGATGTTAACATATTACCATTTAAAGTTTCAAACTTTTCAAATCAGTGTAAACATAAATGAAAACATATTCAATTCATATTCGTGAACACTTGTCAATCAGTGGAAATGTGAATGTAAAGTCGCCAGAGCTGTTGATGATTGATCCTAAGTATTCGAATTCATTAACACTTTCCAGTTCTTCGTTACCAATTTCAATTTCTGGTTTGGTCTTTACTTTGTCTGTTGTCAATACTTTGGTCTTCTTGGTGTTTAGGTATAGATTCTGGGCCTCGCTGTGTTTTTTGGTGGACAGAAGTACTTGTTCAAGTCCTTCTGGGTTGGTCGATAGGAGGACTGTGTCGTCAGCATATCTGATTTCCGGGATCTGGTACCCGCCGATGTTAAATGAGTCAAACTCTGTGTGTTCTTGGTCATCTCTTACATTTCTCATGATATTCTCGGCATAAATGTTAAACAGGTAAGGGGAAATGGTACAGCCTTGTCTTACTCCTTTCTGTACTTCAAACCATTCTGATGTTTCCCCCTCTATTCTTACGGCTGCCTGTTGTTCTTGGTACAGCAGTGCGATGAGTTGTATAAGGTGGTTTGGAAATCCCATATTTTTCATAATAGCCCATAACTGCTGATGTTGTACACAATCGAAAGCTTTGGTGTAATCAATGAAACAAGTATGTAGGTCAACGTTGAATTCTCTACACTTTTCTA
This sequence comes from Oreohelix idahoensis, assembly GCA_024509875.1. Taxonomy (NCBI): domain Eukaryota; kingdom Metazoa; phylum Mollusca; class Gastropoda; order Stylommatophora; family Oreohelicidae; genus Oreohelix; species Oreohelix idahoensis. Next base: position 61,559 of record JAMPIV010003183.1, read on the forward strand.
TGATGATCCTTATGTTGAATATATGATCTCTAGTGCCTCTACCTGGTCGAAAACCCGCCTGTACTTCGTTTATTTCTGTTTCTAGCTTTTGTTGCATCCTTTTCATTATGATTACTATAAACGCTATTCGCTATTCAATTTAAATGTAAAGAAAGTTTTCTCTCGACGGATTAAAGTTAATTCTCTTCGAGGGTAAATTCTGAGTATATGGGGTGATAGAATAGGAGAAAGTAGATACATAAGTATGTGTCGGGAAACGCAACACTCAGGAGAGCGTTTCGTTTCTATTCTCTTACTATAGCTGTTGGTTTTGGTACCAGTTGAAGAGTACTATCTCTGAAACAAGAAGGGAACAGTGGTCTAAGCTTTAGAACGGGGGACCAACTTTGAAGACTCTCCAGACACTCCTGGGAACGAGCTGCATCCTACATCTTTGATCAGCGACTAGCGTGAGCAGTGTAAAAAGAACAAACCCACTTGACTTGTAACAATTTTAATAATGAATTAGTCTTTAACAGTTACAGTTAACAGCTAGGCATCCCCAAAAAAAGATGCTTTGATGACCGGTCATTAGTGCGAAACGCAAGACAACACCGGAAGGGAAACCCTTCCCTATATGTTATAAATGTTTATACAATACCAGAAACCTACCCTCTGTTCTATACTACTATTCTTAAGTCTTCTGTCATTTACAAGACACAGTATCAAGGTCTTTGTCTTGTGTGGACTGACATATACTGTATAATAGGGGAACAACAGAAGTGATTGCGTCATTAATAAGGCTAAGCTGCCCATTGTAAACTTCCGGTGTTGTCTTGCGTTTCACACTAATTACCGGTCATCAAAGCATCTTTTTTTGGGGATGCCTAGTGATAAGGGTGGATTTAGGCTGACTACTGGCCACTAAAGATGATAAGCCACAATCTGGCCACTATGAACATTTACAGGTATAAGTCCAAGTCGTTGTTAATTTGTAGCCCAGTAGAGTACCACCCTTATAGACACCAGGAAGGTATATATATATATATATATATATATATATATATATATATATATATATATATATATATATATATATATATATATATATATATATATATATATATATATATATATATATATATATAGGCTGTGGTGATGGTGTCTGGTCTGGTTTGAAGAAGGTTGCAGTGTGTAAGTGTGACGTAGATTCACAGTTCCACAATACAGGAGTTATGACATGTATAAGTCATAGAAATGTTATAACTGCTGGTGACGTTTCCATCATTTATTTACTGACGCCACAAGACAGGTAAATGTACATTCATTTCACAATATCTATAGTCATGACAGTTCACGAAGAAAACAGCATAAGTTATGTTCATCAATGCATCTGGCATATATTCAAAAATGACATGGCGCCAAGGGGATTACACGGTTGGCTCCAATATTACAAAAGTGCATCAATACTCCTCTCACTGTTCAGATGTGCTAAATGAGTCTAACCATAAGTTGCACGAGGATGGTGCTCCAGGAGTATAGGTCAAGCTGACCTTTACAGGCATTCCCAAGTCTAACCTCGACGTAGGTGCAATCGCTGACACAGCGACGTTCATAGAACATAGAACTGTCCTTCGGGCTAAGTATGACCCGTGTACATATTAATCTCAGGTATGAAGATACCTGGGGCGTGACTTCTAGTAGAAGAACCTCTCTTTCTGTAATTCACAAGTGAGCAGAGATCCACCATTGCCAAACATAAAGTTAGATTACAGATTTGAAACATAAATGAGGTATTACCTTGCTTCGAAATCAACACCACAAAAAACACACGCCTCCTGGCGTTTCGAATCATCAAGGGAAGGACCTTGTAAGCTACACTAACTCACAATAGGACTCCTAATTCCCTATCAAAGAAAGCTATGTTCAGAAATCACGCCTTATATGGACAACCTCAACACTAGTTTCAATCATTCCAAGAAACAGTTGACCGATACTACCATATAAGGAGACATCGTTCGAAAAAATGAATCAGCGAGTCAAGACACCAGATATGATAACCAACGCGTCAAACCACAAGAGAAGTTAATTCCCATAGTAAAATGTACCAATAGTATAAACAAGGGTTATCTGCCTTAGACTATAAAAAATTTAAAGTGTACAATTCAGACAAGTTAATTATACAATGTCTTTTTAGAAAATAATTATACAATGTCTTTTAGAAAAAATTATGTGCGTAACAGATTACCGCACCCCCCGGAAAAAAAATGAAACTTTTTTTTTGAATCCTAGAGCCAGCAAAAACAGGCTCCTAACGCACGTATGATGCGCGGATATAATGCCTAATATGCGGCTAGCTCAACGCATGGAGCGAAACTGCGATTATATCTCAGATCCTTAGAGAAAATATTTCCCTAAGTGTACACGTATATTCCAGGGAGGTGCCACCAACATACGCCACAGTGATGGCAACATCATAATGTAAGCAAAATCATACTCATATAAATACAAATATGTTAACATAGTATGAAGTGTAATGAACTACACATTTTAAACAAAAAATACATGCTATACAATCGAGCTTTCTATACAATGTATTAGGCTGGGGGGTCTACTTTCCTTCCAACCCGGTCAGGAGCTTCGCTCCTTCCCATCCACACGGGATTTATGTGCAGGAGCCGTTCAGATTATTCAGTCAAATTTCCGGTCGTAAACATTTCTTCAAACGCCGACGCCCGGGTTTGAACCATGAACACCTGGTCGCCAGTACAACGTTGTAGCCATTTGACAAGCATTACTAATGACACTAATATCAGGTGTTCCATCGTAAACTCGTTCCAAGGACTTGACATCTTCCATGATGAATGATGTGCTGCGAAAATATCAATAACACAAATCTTTATGGTATATGCTAAATTTCTTAATACATTAATCAAAATACAATATATAAATGTGGCCATGTAAACTATTGGCCCATATATTGCTAAATAAGCCTTCTTCCGTTATGATCAAATCAGTAACAGAAAAAAGAAATTATAAGGTACAATGTTATAAATTCACTAAAAGTGATAACATATGTGCTGATATGTCATTATAATAGTTGACTGTATATCAGGAAATATATATGACAGAAGAATTAAGTGGAATCGTGTGGACATCTGGACAGAATGTCTGCCATCACATTATCCGAACCACGGATAGCTCGCACCGTGAAATGAAATGGTTGAAGAGCTATGGCATATCGAGTGGACCTCGAGCTCTTCAAGTTTTTGCTCTGAATAGCAGTAAGAGCTTTCTGGTCGGTTTCCACAATGAAATGTGCGCCTAGAAGGAATCTTTGTAATTTGAGAATTGACCATACCATAGCCAATAATTCACGGTCTAAAACCGAGTAATTTCTTTCTGCAGAATTTAATTTCCTTGAGATATACATCACCGGATGCAGAGTATCAGAATACTCCTGCATAAGTGCTGCCCCAATCCCATTAGACGAGGCGTCACTTCGAAGAACAAAAGTCTTCTCAATAGTAGGTAACCTAAGGATAGGTGGAGATGAAAATAGAGTTTTAATCTGGTCCAATGAGGATTGACACTCTTGAGACCAGCGGATCAGATTAGGCGATCCTTTCTTCAGTAAAGTAGAAAGTGGTGCCATAATGGAGGACAGATTAGGAATGAATCGTCCGTAAAATTGTATCAAACCTAAGAGACTCCTTACTTGTTTCTTCGTCTTAGGGACAGAAATGTTTAGTATTTTTGAAACATTGTGGTCCTCTGTCTTTAAAAGACCATGACCAACACGATGACCCAGGAAAGAAATCTCACTAAATCCTATAAAGGCTTTAGAGGGTTTTGCAGTTAAGTTATACTCGCGAAGAGTAGACAACAATTCGTATAAACCCAGATAATGATCTTCCCAGGAATCACTAAACAGACAGATATCGTCTAAGTATGCTATGACATCAGTACGATATGAAAGAATTCGACGCATCATGCGTACGAATGTAGCAGGGGCGTTCATAAGGCCGAAAGGCATGAAATTCCATTGAAATAAACCCCTAGGTGTAGAAAAAGCGGTAAGAGGTTTGGCACGTTCAGTTAAAGGAACTTGCCAATAACCTTTAGACAAGTCTAGTTTGGTAAAGAATCTAGAATTAGAAAGTTTGTTTAGTAGCTCTTCTAGTGAAGGCATAGGTTCAGCATCAAACTTCGTAACTTGGTTCAATTTGCGATAATCAACGCAAATGCGAATGTTATTGTCTTTCTTTCGAACAATAACCATAGACGAAGAGTATGCTGAAGTGGATGGTTCGATTATTTCTAATCGTATCATCTCATCCAATTCTTTCTCGACTTGTGATTGAAAATGGATAGGTATTGGATAGGGTCTGACTCTGATAGGATTATGGTCGGTAAGTACTATGTCATGTTCGATGACATGTGTTTGTCCCGGGATGTCGGTAAGGACATCCTGAAATGTTTGCAACATCGAAGAGACTTGTCGATGTTCTTCAGCGGAAAGATTAGGAGAAACGGTAACGTTTTTCCAAGATTCCGTAGAATGAAGTGGGATCACAGGAAGTGGAAGATTGACATCAGAAAAAGTAGTTTCCTCACCCTGTATGACTGACAGGGATGAGTAATGACCATGAGGTACTGGAGAATCGTCCGTCGCCTGGAAAATAGGCTGCAAATAGTCTGGTCGTTCATGAAATTCCGACAACATATTTATGTGGAAAGTCTTATGCTTTCCATCAATATCGACAACATAGTCGACGTCGGAAATCTTGGAGACTATTGCATATGGACTTTTCCATGCAATAAGAAGTCTGTTCTCCCTTGAAGGAAGTAGGACGAGAGCTTTGTCACCTGGACAAAGTTGTCGTAGACATCTATTCTTATTAGCAAATTGCCTTGCCTTTTCTTTGGCAAACTCGGATGACGAAGTTGCTAATTTGCATGCCTCGATGATCTTTTGCCTCAAAGCAATGACATATTCATAAAAAGATTGAGTGTCATCGGTAATATTATCGGCAGTGATGAGATCGTGAAGTAAAGACATAGGGCCGCGCGGTCGCGCGCCAAAGACAAGTTCAAAAGGGGAAAACCCTGTGTGTTCATTGGGGACCTCTCTATAAGCAAAGAGAGCCGCGGGTAAAACCCTGTCTCAATCCTGAGGATGATCCTCAGTTATCTTACCAAGTAAAGTCTTGAGTGTCCTATTCAAACGCTCAACTAACCCATTTGACATTGGGTGATAGATACTGCTGAGAGACCTTTTTTACTTGTATATGTAAGATAGACATTACCTGTGACATAATGTCGGATATAAGTTGCGTGCCATGGTCTGACAATATTTCTCTGGGGAAACCCAAGCGAGAAAATATCAGCCAAAGAGCGTCTGCGATATCAGCAGTTGAGATGCTTTTAAGAGGGATAGCCTCTGGCCAACGTGTGCACATATCGACATATGTGAGGATAAATTGATGTCCTTTGGCCGACTTGATCCTAAAAGGACCGATAATATCTATCGCCATTTTCTGAAAAGGACGAATAGGAATGTCAGCAGCCTGGATAGGCGCAGCATGTCGTGGTCCTCTAGATTTGACCTCCTGACATACTTTGCACGATCGACAGTACATGCGTATGTCCTTGCTTACAAATGGCCAAAAGAAAGCCGCAAGAACCCTCGACTTTGTACGGGAAAACCCCATATGTCCAGCACATTGTGAGTCATGAGCATGTTGCAATATTTGCAACCTCATACTCTTAGGCAAAAGAATTTGAGAGTGTGCAGACGTAGTCGAGTCTTGTACCATATGTACAAGTACGCCGTTCTTCATAGAAATCCAAGACTTTCTATTTGTATTTTGATTTGGATCACCTTTTTTGCTAGCATAAAGAATTTTTGCAAAGAAGGATCTTCTTCTTGCAACTTTATGAATGAGTCACGTGAAATAATGCAGTGACTACCCTGGCTATTTACTTCATCATTATTAGTCAATGAAGTATGGGGTGTTTCAAGAGCTTGTGCTCTTGTGACCACTGCATTGGTAGCATGCATATTCTGATCTTCCCAAGCAGCTATCTGCTGTGGGGTACATTCCCTAACTCCGTAAATACGACCGATAATAAGGTCCGCAATAGGGTTAGGAAGAAGACACGCGTAGACATCTCCCGTAAAGTAGGGAGTAGCAATATGTATTGTGGCAGTAGGATACTTTTCCAAAGTGCCACCAAATGTGACACATTTGATTACCTTTCCTGTAGCACACGATGGATTTACAAGAGATTGCCTAACACCAATAGTAGTACATCCAGAATCAAACAAAACTGAGACTGGATTACTATGTACAAGACCCTTATGTAGTATAAGAGAACCCCTCCCGTCATGCGCAACAGCAGCAGGAAGAGCGGGAAGAGGGTGACCACAGCTTAATGTAGTTACGGTAGTCGGTTCGAACAAAGTACTGCATTGGGGGCATTTGTTTGCTCTACCAAAGTCAAAAGCAGAGCATGTGATAGCATTAGGGTTTTTATTATCATTAACCTGTTTATCTGCTCCCTGAGACTCTTGTTGTACAGAGTTTGTCTGTTGATATCTCTTTCTCTTATGTAGAGATCTACCGCGACCATTATTGCCTCTGAAATTATCATTATATTCCCTCCTGTAATTGTTATCCTGGTTTGAATCCCAGTTTCCATAATTGTAATTATCATCTCTGTATTGATTAGAAAATCTAGCAGTTTGATTTTGACGTTTACGCGAAAAGTAGTTATCTCTATACTGACTACCTTTGCGGAAATGTCTAAAATTGTTAGGTGCAGAATAACGAGGAGTGTCACCTTGTCTCCAGTTATTCGAAGAAGAATCACCCTGTGATTGATTGCTATGATTTTGATCATAATTACGGTTACTCTTTCTATTAATATTATGTTGAGTACCCTGAAATTTACGTTTGAAGTTTTGGCCATATGATGCTGCCGAAGCAACTGGCAAACCTTCTTTTACTCTAGAGTTGCTAATGGTTACGTGAGGGTGCGCAGTCACATACTGGCAACAGTATTCTTCCATTTCTTTTATGTTTTTAGGCTTACGCTCATGAAGAAAAGAAAGAAAGGATTCATTGACAGAAGACATAACCTTGTCTCTAAGTAGTAAGTCTATAAGTGCTTCATATGTATGTTCTGTCTTAGACAGTTCAACCCATCGTGAAAAAGTAAGACGTATCTTTGAAATGAATTCAGAGAATTCAACTCCAGTATCTGGCAACATATTTTTAAATTGAAGACGATAGCCGTCTTCGTTAAGTTGGTACTTCTTTAACAAGACTGCCCTGATAACCTCATAATTGTTCTTGTCAGGCTCATCTACCATACTTAACATACTCAAAGTATCACCTCTAAGTAAATTGGACAACTGATAAACATACAGTGATTTATCTATGTTATGTGTTTTACATGCACGTTCGAATCTATCCAGATAAAACGTTATATCGTCACTGGAAGCATTGAATGCAGGTAGTTTAATCTTAAAAGTATCTGACACCTCATTTGCATCCTTAGCATTACCGGTGTTCAACAATTTCAACTTTTCTAACTCCAAAGCTAAGAGTTTTTCTTCATGCTCCATTTTTGCTTTTCTCTCATCAGACTATCTTTGAAACCTTCTTTCTTCAGCCTCTCTTTGTAACTTTTTCTCTTCAGCCTCAGCCTGTAATCTTTTATGTTCAGCCTCTTTTTCAAGTCTTTTATTTTCAGCCTCTTTTTCATGTTCAAGTCTTTTATTTTCAGCCTCTTTTTCAAGTCTTTTATTTTCAGCCTCTGTTACGGTCCCGCTGTTTCTTTCTTGATAGTTGTTATTAAAAGATTCAGCACCGTTGGACGTGAGTTTATTGGGTTGCTTGTCAATATTTCAGATATTATGATTCATCTATTCTAATTCCAGCTTTATAGTTCGATTGCAGTTTTAAGCCATTATTGTGTGATTAAATTATTATTATATTCAGTGTCGTTGTTGTATATTAATTCTTCCGCAGTGTTGGTTAGATTATAGTTAGTCTTATGAATACCTGTGATAATCTGGACTGACCGTGCAAGGATTAACAACAGTCACAGCACAGAGTGAGAACTTGAATAATTCAGGCAATCAACAAGTTCCATGGACGACTGAACAATTTAATATATACTTTTGCACAATGAGCGTAACACATTTCTCACACATTTAACTTGGCTTTAACATAGTCCTAAGCTCTACACAATGTTCCTCTCACAGACTTAGCTCGTCTGGGTTAACCGTTAAGTTTATAGCGTAATAGAGTGTGCAACCAACTCCTACTGAATCCGATCCTTAGAATTATTATCCCTTCACAATGCTAGTGAGTACATTATCCGTAAATCTATTGATCCTGTCTATGTGTCATTATTCAACATCTTTGGCTTGCATCGCCAGGCTTTAACTGCCATGTATATAAGTTCAAGGTGAACGTAATCTGCGTTGTTCGCGATTCTAATCTGGACTCTACCTGGTCCTATATTCAATTTGATACGAATTCTTACGCTATTTTACACTTTCCAGTGGATCTGCCGTTCCATATATATATATATATATATATATATATATATATATATATATATATATATATATATATATATATATATATATATATATATATATATAGTCAGTGGCTATGCCACATATTCAAACACGATCCTTAAGTGGTTTTACCACACATTCCAACACTGCCATTCGGCTCAATGGCCATACATAGACTAAATGTAACTGGGCTTGACGCGTCATACATCGATCTGCGCGATTTCTGGTCTTAATTCAATTGAGGAGTTCCGTGGTGCAGGCATGCGAATGTTGCAATCATTCACATGTCTGCAAGCCGCGAAACAGTCCTCAACATCATCCCCCCCGCTCCCAAACGTGACACTCGTGGCACGTGAGAGAGTGGTGGCGAAGATGTGACCGACTATAATCTATGCATGTTATCTATCGTCAAAATGATATGATGAAATTAATATTCATAATTAGAAATAATAATTATAAAATTATGTCCATTGTCAACATCAAGACAAGAAAGTTATCTCAATCCTGTGACGTAAAATTTCTCGATAACAAGTCCGCGAGGTTATTATCAGTTCCTGAAATAGGTATGATTGTAAATGCGAATTCTTGTAGTAAAAGAAACCATCTGTGAATTCTTGCGTTTTTCATAGTTCTCGAAGTGATAAACGTGAGCGGACTGTGGTCTGTGTAAATAAAGAACTTTCTCCCTATCAAGTACTTAGACAGTTTTTCTAAGCACCACACCACCGCGAGCAATTCGCGCTCTGCTGTTGCGTATTTTTGTTCCGCAGGAGTAAGCTTGCGTGAGACAAACAAGCATGGATGGAGTATCCCTTCATAGCATTGAAGCAAACATCCTGCAATTCCGGAACTGGGTGCATCTGTTTGAATCAAGAATGGTAAATGTATGTTTGGCAATAACAGGATAGGAGGATTCTTAAATAGATTCTTTATCATAATCAGAGCCTCTTCGCACTGCGGTGTCCATAATATTTTTTTTTGACTACCTTTGGCCAACAATCTGGACAAAGGAGCAGAAATCTGTGCGAAGCGTGGTATAAATTTATGGTAATAGTTAACCAGCCCAAGTAAACTTCTTACTTGTTTCTTAGATGATGGAGTGGCAATCTCCAGTATACGCTTGACTGTATTGTCATCAGGGTGTAATCTATGGTTATCTATGCGGTGACCAAGAAAAGTTATCTCCTGACAACCTATCTGGAACTTAGAAGGTCTTACAGTCAAACCATGTTGTCGTAGTGTAAAGAGAAGAGAAGACAAACCAGTAATATGGTCTTCCCATGAGTTGTGAAATAGACAGATGTCATCGATGTATGTGATGACATCTTTTCTATCGCCCAGAAGGCGGCGCATCATGCGCACAAATGTCGCAGGCGCGTTTACAAGGCCGAAGCACATGTAATTCCATTGGAATAACCCAAATGGAGTAGTGAAGGCAGTGAAAGGCTTGGAATGTTCAGTAAGTGGTATCTGCCAATAGCCTTTAGACAGATCTAGTTTACTAAAGTAAGTGGCCTGTGAAACTTGCGAAAGTAGGTCGTCCAACAAATGCATTGGTTCAGCGTCAGTAATTGTGATACGGTTAAGACGTCTGAAGTCAATACAAATACGGAGCGACCCATCTTTCTTTTTCACAATAACCATCGGAAAAGCATAAGGAGATTCTGATGGAGATATAACTCCCAATTTTATCATATCCTTTAGCTCCCTTTCAACCCTGTCTTTATGATGTAACGAAATAGGGTAAGGTCTTAACTTAATAGGATGATCATCCGTTAGAATGATGTCATGAGAGATTGTTGCGCACATATTTTTGTATGGCAAACAGATTACAGTCGATACGCTTACAAATGAAAAATGTAACTATTTGTTGACAAAAAAATATTTATTGATGAATTTACGACTTTTAACTAATGGGAGAGAACCCAGAATAGTATATGGGTATTTATTCTTTGAGTGATCGGTTCCTGTTTCGTTTCTATATATCGAACAAGCGTAGGAATCTGGATCTATATCATTTTATGTCCATTATAGCTAGAAACAGATTGTTCTTGCTTAAGGTTTTTGCAGAAATATTGAAAGTCCGAATCTAGGTTTACTACTTGTCTGTTTGAGACGATTCGGTCTTATATCATGTTATCTTGGTATGTCTTGGCTGGATTATTTGTTCTTGCACTCTCAGTGGGAAAAAGATAAGGGAGTGTGTTCTTCGGTTATGAAGCCTGGCGGGACGCCATGACGGCTATCCAAAGTAAGAACTTGAAGAGCTCGAGATCAACTCGATACGCAATTGCTCTTCAACCTTTTCATTTCTCGGTACGAGCTATCCGTGGTTCAGAAAATGTGATGGCGGACATTCTGTCGAGATGCCCACATGATGCCACTTAACTGTTAAATCTTGGCTTTTCCTAACAAGTATAACTTTACAACAGTTATTCTTTTTCTTCTATATCAAAATATGTACACATTTGTAATATATGATATGGTAATTGTATAAATCACTTATTTTGATTCACCGTTAATTCTTTGATGATGTTTCTTTTGCCAATCGTGAACTTATGATACCTAATATGAAATGGTTATTGAAATTATTGTATGCATTGTGTCATTGCCAATATGGTAGTAAGCATTGGTGGCAACTCCCTGGAAATATTTACACTTAGAGAAATACTTTCTCTGAGATATTGAGATATATATTCTCACCAGTCGATCTATAATGCGACTTTGCCTTAATTTGGCTTGATAAATTCTTATTTCTCATCTGCGCATTATATGTGCGTTGGGAGCCTATTTTAGGTGGCTCTCAGATGAAAAAAAAAATTTCATTTTTTTCCCCCGGGGGTTGCGGTAGTCTGTTGCGCACATATTTTTGTATGGCGAACAGATTACAGTCGATACGCTTACAAATGAAAAATGTAACTATTTGTTGATAAAAAAATATTTATTTATGAATTTACGACTTTTAACTAATGGGAGAGAACCCAGAATAGTATATGGGTATTTATTCTTTGAGTGATCGGTTCCTGTTTCGTTTCTATATATCGAACAAGCGTAGGAATCACGATCTATATCATTTTATGTCCATTATAGCTAGAAACAGATTGTTCTTGCTTAAGGTTTTTGCAGGAATATTGAAAGTCCGAATCTAGGTTTACTACTTGTCTGTTTGAGACGATTCGGTCTTATATCATGTTATCTTGGTATGTCTTGGCTGGATTATTTGTTCTTGCACTCTCAGCGGAAAAAGATAAGGGAGTGTGTTCTTCGGTTATGAAGCCTGGCGGGACGCCATGTCGAGCTGTCCAAAGTTTTTGTGATCTCAAGTTATCATGGGGAAAGAAGATAGTGTCTTCCAGGACTGTTTAGTCTATGTGTTCCCCATTATTGATTCTATAACGCCAGGAAAGTGTTTTGTGCTTACTAGTTATTCTATGCCAAGGTAAACGTACTTTTACTGACTTCGTTCGTTCCTAGGCTTACGTTGAGCAGACGTTTACATGAATCTTCCTACGTCGATATGTCAGAACGACATATCGCCTAGCAGCACTGATACCGTTTCTATGCAGGAATTATGAGGACAGATAATGCTGATATTTGTGGAAACTTTGATATATTTATAAATTGAATCTTTCTAGAAGTTTTGTCGTCTCACCGTTATGTGAGCGATGTTAAGGAAGCCATCTTGGAATCCGAATTATTGTCAATCATTCATCAGAGAACAGGGATGCCCCTTACTACCCGATAATGATCCAGAGATCACATTTATGAAAGAAAAATCTATTATGGGTGATTTAGCATTGACTCAGAAGATATTTGCTGAATGCTATTTAAAGGAATCTCCGCTAGGGTACAAGCTACACTCATGCTAAGAGAGGTTCTGTCTAGGAGTCACCACAAACATTATGTATGCACTGACATGATCTGTCAGTAAGACC
>JAMPIV010003184.1:0-62500 GCA_024509875.1 Oreohelix idahoensis
GCTCACCATTCCAGAGCCCGCCAGGCGCGTTTCCTGAAGTGCAGCTATATCCACCTGAAGTCGTTTAAGCTCATCATTAATTATGGCTGTCTTCCTTACAACGTTTACATCCTGTAGGTTTTCGGATAGTCCAGTCAACATAGTCCGGACGTTCCAGCATCCCAATCTGAGAGTTTGCTAATTTCTATTTTTTCGATAATTGCTTGGTGCAAAATTTTCTGTCCACAGTTCGGGTTTGACCCTAATCCCCATGCACCCAATGGGGAAAGCAGACAGTGGCGGGACAACACCTTATTGACTGGGGGCTGCCCAGCTTGAAGCGGGCGGTAGCTGTCCAGTGAGATCCTAGAACCTCTCCCACTGTCGGAAGTAGCCCCTGGCGCCATGCCCTACGCCAATTGGGCAAAATGCTTATAACCGGTAACTGCTACTTCCCGTGTTTTGCCGACACCTATAGGGTGAAGCTGGAGTGTCCTCTCCAGGGTGCGAGCTTGGGCACAGTTATATGGAGATCAAGCTGTTGCCCATGCAGCATGTTCCCCCTCTCCACACAGCCGGTAGATCCAAAGGAACGGCAGTAGCCGATACAGTTTGGTACCAGCCATGTCGCAGGAGTTGCCAGAATAATGTCGAATCGACATTAGACCGCCTTAGGGACTCCGACTCCGGATTTATCCTCAGGGTTTACTCCCGAAGCCAATTCCACAAATGGATATTCCCGCAAGGCAGCGGTGGTTTGAATTCAGAGTTCCTTCTCTTAGATAAGCTACCAACCAAGGATCACGAGCCCTATCTGCCCGAAGCTGCTGGTTTTAAGGCGCCAGTCGCTCGCCTTTGCCCCTTCTCCAGTCAGTGTAAACAGTTCCGCCGGGCTCAAATTGAGCCACACGTGAAGGCCGGGAGCTGGACTTGGTTGTCAGAGGCTGTTTGAGGCGCGTGCCATAGAAGTATTTTATCTGCAGTGAGAGCTTATCCTCACTACAACTCCCGGCAATAACAACCTTTTACAAATCTCTTAACCCCCAAAATTTTCCTCCCCAGTTTTTTTTTTCTTAATACTGGAAAGAAAGAATGTAATCGATGGTACAGACAAAATAACAACCTTTCAAGTAAAAAAGTGTTAAATTAATCAGGTTTCTATAATAACTGTTCCGTTGGTCAAATGTTGCTAAGTTTATAAAATAAAATAGAGTTTAATTAATCAGGTTTCAAGAGCTGGAGAAGAGAGGGATAGTCATAAGCAGCTCTAATGGTGATATCACGAGAAGAAAGAAGACATCAGATGAAGCAGGGAGAACAGGTCCTGGAGCAGGTCGACCACTTTAAATATCTCGGAGCTATTATAGACCGAAAGGGAGGCATCAAAGAAGAGTTGGCCACTCGAAAAGCAGCAGCTGGGAGACATTTTCTGGCCATAAATCGAGGATTCTTCAGCAAGAGAGAGATTGATAAGAAAACGAAGATGGCTGTATACCGCTCCACGTATGTCCCAGTCTTGACATATGGATGCGAGTCATGGGCAATGACTACAACTCACAAAAGCCAGATCCAAACCTCAGAAATGGGGCATCTGAGGAAAGTGGTTGAAGTAACAAGAAGAGACATGGTCCGCAACCAGACGATACGCCAAGGCCTAAAATCCCACCCCCTGCAGACCCAAGTAGAACAGTCCCAACTAAGATGGTTTGGCCATGTCTGCAGAGTGGGAGAAGATCGGCTAACACGACAAGCATGGCAAACAAAGATCCAGGGATCCAGACCCGCAGGACGACCCAGAGTCCGCTGGGAGGACAACATTTGACAATCTTTGAAGGACCGAGGACTAGAATGGAACCAAGCCAGCAGGAAGACAGCCGATAGTTTCCTGTACCTCACTCTTTTGGGAAAGGAATTGTCAAATCAAGAAAACTTTTATTTACATAATATAAATAAATAAGTTGGAACTCTGTTCATGTCTTGTAACAAAAGAAAAGGTCACTGTAATAAGTACCCACTGTCTGATTTCAATGCTTGCTATTAACACTAGTCAGTTATTTGAGCGTCTGTTCCTTACATCATTCCCCAGGGAAATTCTTGTTATTGTGGTGGGTGGAATTGTGATGAACTATCAATAGCCCTTAGTAAGGGACTTAACTGGCAAGCCTATCTGATACTGTTGGCTACAGAATATACAATGTCATCAACTGGTTGCCTCCTGTATGAAGATACTGATTTTGGGCTTCACTGGTTATTGATGGGCCTTCACTGCCCACAGGTTCTTTCTTTTCCAGGTTTTCTGCAACACTTTTGACTGGCAATAAAACCCTGGAATGAGAAGGAAAAGTTCCTCCCCTATTGTAACGAACAGTTTTAGTGTAAGGGGAAGTAAACTGGAGTATGTTAGTAGTTGAAATAGATTTTGAGTTATAGCACTTAGTTGCTTGTTAGCTATCGAATTATTTAGAGAGTATCTCGTGATAGTTTCGAGAGACAGATTACAGACAGCGTAAAAAGCGCTGATATAGTTATTCTGTATTGTTTTGAGTTGGGTGAGAGAAGCTCGCTGCTAGCCCGCAATTGTTTGTGTTGTGTGAACAGTGAAAAAGTCTCGTGTCTGCTTTTGAGCGGGACGAGTGTGTTATCTAGGGAGAGTGTTCCGGGCGTTTTGACCGGGTAGGAAGACAGTGTTTTTGGGAAGTGTGAAATGCCTGTACAGTGCTGAATTTAAAATGTCGACGGATTTTTCGCTGTGGGTACAGCGTAGTATGAAACTGCAGTTTTAATTATTGTGGAAGTGTTTATAACTGCAGTGTAGAGTACTTTAGGCCATGAATCATGATATCATTGTAGCTGCCGAGTGCGCAGTTCTTATGTGGTAATTTATATCTTGTGTTGTGCTGTGAACGGTATTCTATGTGTATTTCATCAATGTGTTGTGACGTGAATAAACCCATATGAAATGTCACCAGTCGTTTACAACCATCCATGACTCTTGTGTACGTACCTGTGGTGTAAACGACTAAACCAACACACGCACTTAATATTACAAGTGTGACAGGGAACTTAACACGTATTTAGAAATAGCCCCGGAGTGGGCGTGGTCTATTTGTATCGAGAACCTGTGCATCGCTTACCAGTAGACTTCTACAGTGTTTGCCTGTGTGGCGTATATGTAGGTATCAACTGTAGACATTACCAGATCCACAACACAACAGTAACGTTAGCAGATAATCAATAGACACCCTTACCGTACCATACACCAATCCTTTGTATCAGTGATCCCCATAACATTGACTTTCACGTGCTTGACGGAGGTACAACAGTGGTGACCTCTTGAAAAATAACCTTACTTGTAACAGTGGTGTGCTAGTTTTATAGGATCAGACACCCGCGAAATTCGCGTGATATTAATTCACAAGTGTTAGCGTGTAGCCTGAGTGGCGTTAGTATATGAAAGACAGACATCACATTTGAGAGCTGTATCCAGGCCCAAGGAAAACTTATTCAGTATCAGTTAAACTGGGAACTGTTAACTCAAGTCGCAAGTCGCAACTCGCAAGTCAAGAAATTTATTACTCAAGATTATGAGATGTCATGATATACAGTGGCGTCTGTATACCAGTACAAGTAATCATCTGGCAGTATGAACGAGTGGTGTACCTTCTTTCAACGAAATTGACAGACGGTGACCCATTTCCTGCTTTCCTGTGCGGTGTGTTAGCACGTAGCGTGCTGAATCGAGGACCTGAGCGGAATCAAGGTGTCAAGTTCCAATGCCTTTCTGTTGTCGATTGTTTTACCATTGAACTTTGTGATATCCAGGGTGTTAACGGAAAGGAACAGAAGAGTTTTCATTCAAGATAAGTAGTTATGTTTGTGGTGTGAACTGTGTCGCCTTAACTATGTCAACGAGCCTTCCTGTGCTTTGCATCTCCTATACTGTTGAAATCTGTTGTTTTTGTTGTCTAATTCTATATAGACATATTATTAGGATTTAGTATTGATGCTAAGTATTGATGGTTGTATGATATATGTTGACTTCCCTCAGATGGAAGAGGAATTGATGATACAAAGTTATGAATAATATTTTTGGTATACATACTGAACTGTGTGAAATGGAAGGGTAATTGTCAGAACTTCTTGAAACATAAACTTGCGACATTAATAATTATACTGATATAGATATATAGTTAACTGAGTGATTAAATCACCATGGATTTTGATAATAATCCTGCAGATATAAGGCCTATGTTGGAGAGTGCATTGTTAATAGGTAGAGATGAAAAGGGATTGAGAGGTCCAAGACTTGGAGTATGGATCATGGACGATTTGTTGGTTAATGTGTCAGTATCCCTAAAGTTATTTGCTGAACATAACTTTAAGCTTCTTTGTAATTCAATAATGGCTAAGGATTTGATTGATTTGCTACAGCACCTTCGTGTGTTTTTACAACAGTATATTGAACTTGAACACGGACAGATAATGCAAAATATATTCAAAGTGATCCACAACGGTATTCCTGATGAGCAGAAAAAGGAATTAGGAAGTGAGAAACAAATAAAAGTTAACAAACAGAGTGCCCTATGGGAAAGGGACAATTGTTTAAAAGTTACTACTGAAGTGAGTAAACTACACGAAACAGTCTCTAAACTCGAAAATGAGTTAGATAAGTCAAACACGGAACTTACTAAAGTACATGCGGCGTTAAATGCAGCATTGAACAAGAACAAAGAGCTGGAAATTCGGGTGAAAGACAAAGATGACGAAGTGGGTAATCTCACTCGGGAAGTTCAAAAAAAGAAAGAGATACATGAGAAATTGAAAGTTCAGGCCAAGAAATGTGAGAAATTATGTAATGAAACATTTATTAGGCTGTTAAGTGACAATGCGAATTTTAGTCAGCAAATGAAAGAAAAGTATACAGAATTTCCGAAGAAAGATGATGTACTTATGGATAATGATGATAGTCAAATTGAGGCACGACGAATTGATGCAAATAAAGAAATGGATGAAAAAGAGAGATTAGAAGAGTTAACGACTGAGAGAGAGGAGATGATTAAGATTGAGAGATTATTAACAGAGGAGAGAAGTAAAGTTTTGACATTTGACAAATTAAATAGGAAATTAAGTGAAGAAATTACACAAAAAAATGTTGAAATTGCAGAAAGTACAAAAAGGGTACAGGGGCTACTCGATGTTATTTTGAACAGCGGAATATGGTCTTCTGTAAATGTGGACAATGCTAGACAGAAAGTTGTTTACCAACAAGAAAAAAAAGCAAAGATCCAGCCCGATACAATCTTTGCGGAGAGAAAGGTTAGATGTGATAGACAAATATCTTTTCGGGGAAAATATAACTTTCGAAGATCTTTTGATTCTGCTTCCAATAGCAACGAATCTTGGCGGAAGTGTAATAGAGAGAATGATAAGGTAACAGTCAGTCCTGATAGATTTCAAGCTAAAAGCCCAAAGATTAAACGAGTAACTGATTTTGGAAGTTCTCAGAAGATGATAACAAGGGATAAAGTTATAAGTAGTGGTTCCAAGAATGAAACCCATTATAGGCGTAACGATAAAGATACTTATAGATCTGCAGATGATACTGTAAACAAGCATATTGTCAAAGAAAAGAATGGAAAGAGTTTTTGTAGGAGAGATGTTTCTAAGATTAGAAAGTACCAAGGAAATTCATATGATAATAATTTTCCTTCTCAGAGAGATAAGAGACAAGTTAATGCATCTCAACAGTGCAATTCTCAGAATTTTGAAAATAATGGTACAGACAAATACAAGAAGAGTTTTCAATCGTGCAATAATTTTTCTGACAGATTTTTTGTGCGGAGTAGAAACGTTAATCATAACAAGTCTAACTGGGATTATAGACATAATAATAGTTTCAAACAAAGAGGAAATGATGATAAATATTTTGATCAAACGACGAATAAGTGCAATTATGCTAATTTTGCTCGACATGAGCCTAGAAGCATTGTTATTAAGCAAAGTAGCAATGATAATGATGTCACAAATACTACTGCTTGTTATGTTTCTGATTTTGAAAGAGCAGCACGTTGTTGTGAACTTAAACGAAGAGTCGATGACATCGTGGGGTGACCAGATTACCACACGGACCACAGTGCGGGGTAATTGTTTGTTTAACCTCTCCGTTGTTCGTAGTAAATTTCACCATTCATTAAAATGGAATTTTCATTTGTATTTTTTGAACAGAGGCGACTTCTTGATATGGGTCAGCGCTCCTGTTTACGTTAACGGCTGTTTACGGTAGCGGCAAGAATATAGGTCAACATTGTGCCCGAGCGAGTGTTTTCTCAAGCAGAACATATCAGCGTGCTAACCATGATTCGACGTTTTACCCCTAGTGTTTATGAGATGTCGGCAAGACCTATGGAGATTTTTTTTTTTTTGCGGTTGATTCTTTTTTGTTTTGTTTGTTTATTAGGACAGTAGATGTTAATGTATTCTATTGCATAGATCATTATAGGTTGTTATATTATGATCATCATCTTTACGCATCATTTGATGTCTATTGTTTTTCTTGATATGTATGACTGTTTTAATTATAAATTAGTGCATTTCGATGCTATACTATTGTGTTTTGGATAATATGTAGTGTGTTAGATGGTAGTGACGTGTTGTTTACTATTCATGAATGCAATGAGCAGATTTATATTTAACCTTACTGGTTACAAACTTATGCCTATTTTTTATACTCTGGTGTAGAACTTGAAGTTTTTTTTTGGGTTTGGTTTTACAGATGTGTTGGTTAGAATAGTTTTGTACATGATGAGTTTGCCAGCCCAAGCACATACTCATTAGTTGTAATGTTACAATAGTTATTTTTAATATATCAGATGGAGATAAATATAAATTTATAACTGTATAACACTATAGTTAAGCTGAACGTGATTGTCAGCCGGAAATATTTAAAGTTTAAATTGAACTGTATAGAGAAAATTAACAGCGTTTGCTGATATTGTTATTTGATTGAGAAATCTAGAGATCTGATTTAAGCACTTGCTTAACATTCATTACGTTGTTTTCATGTATTTGCAAACTTGTATTTTGGTAATAGTGTGTTTTTCTGTGTGTTTCTCTGTGACGTATTTTTTGAAAAACTTACACGTGTTGTTTAGTATTTGCTTAGATGCAGGAATTGTTATATGTCTCTCATTTTGCTAAAGCTAGTTTTTTGTTAATTTGTTAATTATAGATTTGAATTAATTTAATTAAAATACTATTTTTATGTAACTTAGCATTACGAAATATTTTTGTACTGTATTTTTTGGAAAATATTTTTTTCCCAGACATTGTAATTTTTTATTTTTGGTTTTGTGTGTGCTTAGCGTTTGACTATGTGCTATGTTTGATTTGTAGAATAATGTTAGTTCTTTAAAGAAGTTTTTGTTTGTTGGATGTTATGTTGTATTAGCGCTTGATTGTGCGTTGTTCGAACTTGGTTATAGCAATGCTATTACTTTTTTGTGTGGTGGCGATAATTTATTGTTGATTATGTATAACTTGTATAACTTGTTTAAATTACTGATTATGTTTTGTTTAGTTATAAACTATTTTTTGTAGTATTAGTATAGGAATACTTTGTTATTTTGTTTTGTGCTTTTCGATCGTGTTTGTATGTATTTTGAAATACGTTGTTGATCTAAATAGTTATTAGTATATATTTTTACCAACGTTCTCTATATTCATACCTTTTGCTTTCTATCTGTCTCTGTTGATTATCCTTCATTCCATTCTTTCTTTTCTATTGTCTTTTCAGTATGGTTTCATATTTTGTTTACATTTCGTGCTTTATTTACGTTTCACTTCATTCTCCTTGTATACTTCTTCTTTCGCATCTTATACTTTCATTCTATGTATTGTTACTTTAATGGTATAACTTAATATAGTGTAGCTACTTGTGATATTTGTAATTATTTTACATATAACAAATTGTTTGAATGTAATATTATTGTTTTTTCCTCATATTCTGATTTCATACTTACCTTTATTACGGATCATTTTTTTCGTTTGCTTGATCTTGTCTTTTCTTGTACTATCGGTTGTTTCCTATTTAGTTGTGCTGTATTCACTTAACTTGGTTTTGTAATGCATTATTTTTGGTATGCTTAGTTGATTACATTGGATACTTCATTTTTACATTTCACTTAATGCTTATATTTTGTAGATGTCTTATTTTAACTTAACTTAAAGTAATTCTTAGACACATATGTTAGAGATTCATTGTCCTTTTAATTTTTTGGGGATGTATTTGTTAAAAAATTGATAGAATCAATTTTTTTTCTCTGGGGGTGAGGTAAGATGTAACGAACAGTTTTAGTGTAAGGGGAAGTAAACTGGAGTATGTTAGTAGTTGAAATAGATTTTGAGTTATAGCACTTAGTTGCTTGTTAGCTATCGAATTATTTAGAGAGTATCTCGTGATAGTTTCGAGAGACAGATTACAGACAGCGTAAAAAGCGCTGATATAGTTATTCTGTATTGTTTTGAGTTGGGTGAGAGAAGCTCGCTGCTAGCCCGCAATTGTTTGTGTTGTGTGAACAGTGAAAAAGTCTCGTGTCTGCTTTTGAGCGGGACAAGTGTGTTATCTAGGGAGAGTGTTCCGGGCGTTTTGACCGGGTAGGAAGACAGTGTTTTTGGGAAGTGTGAAATGCCTGTACAGTGCTGAATTTAAAATGTCGACGGATTTTTCGCTGTGGGTACAGCGTAGTATGAAACTGCAGTTTTAATTATTGTGGAAGTGTTTATAACTGCAGTGTACAGTACTTTAGGCCATGAATCATGATAGCTCCTGTGAGAGGATTGTTATTGAGGATTCTTTATAGCGCTGAGTTTAATAAGAGTACTTTAGGCCATGAATCATGATAGCTCCTGTGAGAGGATTGTTATTGAGGATTCTTTATAGCGCTGAGTTTAATAAGAGTACTTTTAGGCCATGAATCATGATAGCTCCTGTGAGAGGATTGTTATTGAGGATTCTTTATAGCGCTGAGTTTAATAAGAGTACTTTAGGCCATGAATCATGATAGCTCCTGTGAGAGGATTGTTATTGAGGATTCTTTCTTTATAGCGCTGAGTTTAATAAGAGTACTTTAGGCCATGAATCATGATATCATTGTAGCTGCCGAGTGCGCAGTTCTTATGTGGTAATTTATATCTTGTGTTGTGCTGTGAACGGTATTCTATGTGTATTTCATCAATGTGTTGTGACGTGAATAAACCCATATGAAATGTCACCAGTCGTTTACAACCATCCATGACTCTTGTGTACGTACCTGTGGTGTAAACGACTAAACCAACACACGCACTTAATATTACAAGTGTGACAGGGAACTTAACACGTATTTAGAAATAGCCCCGGAGTGGGCGTGGTCTATTTGTATCGAGAACCTGTGCATCGCTTACCAGTAGACTTCTACAGTGTTTGCCTGTGTGGCGTATATGTAGGTATCAACTGTAGACATTACCAGATCCACAACACAACAGTAACGTTAGCAGATAATCAATAGACACCCTTACCGTACCATACACCAATCCTTTGTATCAGTGATCCCCATAACATTGACTTTCACGTGCTTGACGGAGGTACAACAGTGGTGACCTCTTGAAAAATAACCTTACTTGTAACACCTATAGAGCCTGTTTATAACAATTCCACAACTAATTGATAATAATCTTACCTGGGGTCAGCCATGTGTGCTGACCATGTGCACCAGACTCTAAATTTCCTTGACTACACTCAGTCCTGTGTTGTCATTCTTTTGTCCATATGGCATCAAAGCCACTGTTCCTTAAGCATTGATTGTCTTCCATAGAATCAGCAGGGGTGTACAAATATATCTTGTGACCTGTTAATTTCTTCTTTCAAACATTCTATGCATGGTTTCACATGTTCTTTGAACACTGTGTCACTCCAGAAGACACTATCAATTTATTTTCTCCTGGACTTACAGTCTCAAAATGTTATGGCAAATCTACAAACACATTTATTTTTCACTTCTCAATAAGGCTGTTTTTAGACACATTCCTACTTAGGTCGTCGTAACCTCTCCCAATTGGCAGTATCGAAATAAAATAGGGCGGCACACACAGCCTGTGGCCTACATGTCAATATATTACAAATAAACTTATCTGTCTTACCTCAAGTAAAGAAAAATAACACATACACAAGCTTGACTAGCAGTAAATAGGTTTTCAGACTGCTTTATCGTCCAGACGGCAAAAGCTTGGTCACAAAGCTTTCCCGCTGATCTCAACTTGGCAGTGCTTGTTAGTTTTTCAAATGGCGGACTATGCAAGGAGGTGTTAATTTTTATCAACTACACCTAACCAATCAGAAGACGAGTCAAAATTTTAACTATTTTTGGACTATAAACTGGAGCGATTATAAGTGCGTTCGTTCGTCTGATTACCTTTGTATATTTTATATCTCTTTTATTTATGGACCGATTTCAAATATCAAAAGTGATACTCAAACGGCCAACTGACCTCTATCGTTCTATCTAATCTTCCTCTGGTTATTCCTTAACAGTTTCATCTAGGTAATTTAAAATAAAAATAATTGTAGGTCTACCCTGATCTAAAATATCACTAAATTAAATTTTTCTAAGTCAAGAAAATTTTATTAAGTGGGAATCTTTAGGTTAATATATTAATCAATATCAGCGCTATAATTCAAGATATCCCTTTCATTCTAATTCCCTTTAGTTATTGAGAAATAAATTATTTAATTTTGGTCAAAAACACAGAATCGGCATTTTTGCCCTACCGCCAAATTTTTTTCTTGACTCTACAAAAACGAGGTACCAATTTGATTGGTTGTTAATTTTTCTACGTCCTTCGATAAATATTAGGGTGGGTGTGTGTGTATGGGGGTAGTAACTTTTAACCTGTGGTAGTAGAAAAATTCAAATTCTCTAGTTAAATTTTTAGCGGTAAATGGACTTTGCCCCTCAGACAAATTTCAAATATTGTAGTTATTTATAGATTTAAAAAAAATACGCGGACTGGTTTCTAAGCAGGAAATTTGAGCGTGGGGTTTACACAGATCCATTTCACTACATGGTCAAATGTTGCCAAGTTTATAAAGTAAACTAGTGTTTAATTAATCAGGTTTCTACAATAACTATTCTGTTGGTCAAATGTTGACAAGTTTATAAAGTAAAATAGTGTTTAATTAATCAGGTTTCTACAATAACTGTTCTAGTGGTCAAATGTTGCCAAGTTTATAAAGTAAACTAGTGCTTAATTAATTAGGTTTCTACAATAACTATTCTGTTGGTCAAATGTTCCAAAGTTTATAAAGTAAACTAGTGTTTAATTAATCAGGTTTCTACAATAACTGTTCTGTTGGTCAAATGTTCCAAAGTTTATAAAGTAAACTAGTGTTTAATTAATCAGGTTTCTACAATAACTGTTCTGTTGGTCAAATGTTGCCAAGTTTATAAAGTAAACTAGTGTTTAATTAATCAGGTTTCTACAATAACTGTTCTGTTGGTCAAATGTTGCCAAGTTTATAAAGTAAACTAGTGTTTAATTAATTAGGTTTCTACAATAACTATTCTGTTGGTCAAATGTTCCCAAGTTTATAAAGTAAACTAGTGTTTAATTAATCAGGTTTCTACAATAACTGTTCTGTTGGTCAAATGTTGCCAAGTTTATAAAGTAAACTAGTGTTTAATTAATCAGGTTTCTACAATAACTATTCTGTTGGTCAAATGTTGCCAAGTTTATAAACTAAACTAGTGTTTAATTAATCAGGTTTCTACAATAACTGTTCTGTTGGTCAAATGTTGCCAAGTTTATAAAGTAAACTAGTGTTTAATTAATCAGGTTTCTACAATAACTGTTCTGTTGGTCAAATGTTGCCAAGTTATTAAAGTAAACTAGTGTTTAATTAATCAGGTTTCTACAATAACTATTCTGTTGGTCAAATGTTGCCAAGTTTATAAAGTAAACTAGTGTTTAATTAATCAGGTTTCTACAATAACTGTTCTGTTGGTCAAATGTTGCCAAGTTTATAAAGTAAACTAGTGTTTAATTAATCAGGTTTCTACAATAACTGTTCTGTTGGTCAAACATTGCCAAGTTTATAAAGTAAAATAGCTCATTTTGGCTTTATTTAATTTAAAACACTAAAAACTAAATTAAATGTAAAGTGAACACATCAAAAACTTCAGTTCTTACTTATGTTAAAGTTCCATAATATAATGTTTAACTCTGAGAGAAAATGCCCACAAAAATTGAATGAATAAAAACGGAAATTTTTATCAATGAAATTTCTCTTAGTTATTATTATCCCACTGCAAAGAAAGATGCCCCTCGATTGAACCAACTAAAATTCCACTGGCTTGAAGATCAACATCGTTTTGAAACGAAATGTATAATTAAAAATTAAAACAATTTTAAACAGTTGAATGTTGTAAACATTATCCGATATGTCAGCTGTGATTATAATATTAAAATAAGTCGTCCACGAGGGAGCTGTTAACTATTGCGAATAAAAGTAGACATTGAGGTTACAGAATATATTTTGCCCGACGTCATTTATGTTAAAAGAAGCCTCACTGGTATTTTATATGTAACATCACATTTTTTCAACCGCTCACCTCCCCCTATTGTCACACTTCGTCATAAAATTTATCTTTTCTTTTATGCATTTCTGTATATTTTTTGCAAGAAGGGTTCATAGACTTCATCGGACAATCAAAAAGGTCCTTAGCCTTCATCTGACAATCCACGGCACTTAAAAAAAACAGATTAAGAAAACCTGCTCTATTTGTTCTCTGTCTATCTTTACATTTTGGACATGAGCCTATGCTCCAGTGATCACATGACTCTGAGTCAGTCTGAGTAATCAACATCTGCAATCATCGTCGTGACAAATCGGAAAGATGTAACAATGAATCATCAGTAGTTTTATTTTTTCCGTTAAAGACGTTTTCACCGAAACGAACTCTCCTTTCTTGTAAGTTAGACTTTTTATTCTGTCTACTCATTATTTACATTAGCGTCGTATTCATGCATTTTGGCGCAAAAAGTTAAAAGTAAAAAAAATAGTTGGCCTGCGCTTGCGCGTGTACCTCTTCGTACTGCCCAGGAAATCTGGTTGATACATCATGAAGTATTTAGAGTCTTGGGAGATTCTTTACGGGAACGGGAAACCAATTTGCATTCCTGGGGGATTTGGAGCTGGGGAGGGGAAGAGAACGAACGAATGTTCCTTTGAAAGGGTTAAGAATTGAGCACGCAGACCCGTCTAACATTCTGCCCATTGTCTTGCATCATGTATTCTTATACTCAATCATCCTATCAAACTGTAAACAGTTAATCTTCATTTTTGCAAGTATCATCAATACTAAAAAGATATAACTCATTCTCGCTTATATTAACACATTGGGAAAGAGAGAGAGAGAGAGAGAGAGAGAGAGAGAGAGAGAGAGAGAGAGAGAGAGAGAGAGAGAGAGAGAATGGGAGGGAAGAGATATGTGTAGGTATTTAAGACAAACTGACTCATTTTTTAAACTGCAGAGAACGAAACAAAAAAGGCTGAAGACAGACAAACGGGCAGACATTTGAACAAGAATAGAGATATCCGGAAAGACAAACAAAAAAACACCGACTGGTATAAAAGATAATGAAGCGGCTGACAAAGCAGCAAATGGGGGTGAAATGCTGTCGAAAACCGATATAAAGTAACACATAATGTTTCAAAATTCACTCACTATTGGGATGTTTGTTATCCTCAATTGTATCCATTGGATATACATGATACAAGGGTCAATACAAGAAGCAATGACTACCATTATACAAATACATTTTTTTTTAAAATGGTGTATTACCAGAAACAACGTAAAATATAATATAAATGGCCGATGAACCGAAGCTACAATAGACAGTGAAAGTTGCCGCCCGTGATGAAATCACGTGTAGAACAGACCGGATCTTATACTGAACTGCAATGTTAATGTGACATATTATTTTATGTAGTAAAATGACAGTTAATTTTCGTTATTTTGACGTTAGTTTCACGGAAATTAGTTATATAGAACTGAAGAAATAACAATTTAAAAATAGGAAGTGAATTGTCAATCGCTTATTATATGAAGTGGCCAGAAGACGTACCAAGTGTAGATACGGTAATAAGACAAGTGACAGAACATTTTGCCCATTAGATAACCAAAAAAAAAAAAAAAAAAAAAAGCTATGCGCATGACAGGTGAGAACAAGTAATAATCTCCAACTTCGCCCACTCTACACCTGGTGAGATATCATTTGTCATGTAAGCTAAAAATAGACACAACCGATGCCTACACCTGTGGCATTGATCTAATGACTTCTCCAACATCTGCTACGGGAGTGCCCGATGTGTACCAGACAAAGCGCTCATCCTGAAGGTGACTAATAACTTCTTCAAGCATATTTAAGTTCATGTATGTTGATATTGTTGTTGTGGTAGTTGCTGCTACTGTTTGCTTGTTTCTCGATAGAGTAATATTCTTCGAGACTATATAGAGAGAAGTGGTTGGTTAGAGATCTCTTGGCCCTGGTGTTGCTCGGGGGTCCTGGTGTTACCCGGGGGCCCTGGTGTTACCCGGGGGCCCTAAAGTGGAGCAAACAATCATCATTATCATCCTTATTTTTCTTTGTTGTCTGTATGGGGCATGGAGCCACAATGGTAGCTGGCCCCCCTCTTCAGGAAGGCTGCACAAAACATTCACACAATCTTGCAGCCGTGGTGTTTGTAGCAACTTGTTTCACATTATATTTTATATTGGTCGATTAGTACGACATACATGAGGGCAGAGGTGGCGTTTGTAGCAATATGTGTTATATTAGTCGATTAGTACGACATACATGAGGGCAGAGGTGACGTTTGTAGCAATATGTTTTATATTAGTCGATTAGTACGACATACTTGAGGGCAGAGGTGGCGTTTGTAGCAATATGTTTTATATTAGTCGATTAGTACGACATACATGAGGGCAGAGGTGGCGTTTGTAGCAATATGTTTTATATTAGTCGATTAGTACGACATACATGAGGGCAGAGGTGGCGTTTGTAGCAATATGTTTTATATTAGTCGATTAGTACGACATACATGAGGGCAGAGGTGGCGTTTGTAGCAATATGTTTTATATTAGTTGATTAGTACGACATACATGAGGGCAGAGGTGGCGTTTGTAGCAATATGTTTTATATTAGTTGATTAGTACGACGTACATGAGGGCAGAGGTGGCGTTTGTAGCAATATGTTTTATATTAGTCGATTAGTACGACATACATGAGGGCAGAGGTGGCGTTTGTAGCAATATGTTTTATATTAGTCGATTAGTACGACATACATGAGGGCAGAGGTGGCGTTTGTAGCAATATGTTTTATACTAGTCGATTAGTACGACATTTATGAGGGCAGAGGTCGGTCTACTATGACGCTGATGAAGTTGAGCTTCAGGAGCCCCCCCCCCCCCCCCCCCCCCAAGTCCAAGCTTTTATTAATTAATAATAAGTTTTGTTCTACAACGGTTGAATAGAGCTTGAACTCAGGGCAGGAATAACCATTAAGCAAAATAAGCACGTGCTTAGGGCACCAAGGGAAGGTGGGCACCACAGAATTTTCCCTCTAGCTATCATGCCCTTAACTCATCTCTTTCACTGACACAGTCGTCTTTAACTCTCATCTCTTTCACTGACACAGTCGTCTTTAACTCTCATCTCTTTCACTGCCACAGTCGTCTTTAGTCGAATTTTTGGTAATTTTCAAAATCTGCCGTGTTCGACTTTAATTCGAATTGTTAAAAAAAAAAAAAAAGTTTTCATTGGTATGGTGAGTGACTGAAAGTGTCAGACATAGACCTAGAGTTCAGTATGTTTGCTTGTCTTACCAACGTTTTTCTGCATACATTTCATTGGAGTCTGGCCAGGAAGAAAATTGAATTGTCAGTCTCTTCAGCATTTATTGAGTCTTAATATCTTGTCGGTTAAGCAATGGAAGCGCCGGGGAGGGCATTATTGGGGGCCTGTGCTTAGGGCATCAGTTGGCCTTAATCCGGCCCTGATTGAACTATTTGAGTATCTTATTAATAGAAAATGACACAGTAAGAACACTGTCATATAACAAGACTTGTCAGACATACACTGGCAGACAATGTAGAAAAAAAAAATATTTAGTAAAGTTAATCAAATAATATCAATCATTCATTGGAATAGGGTTAACAAACAGATTATATTGTTTTGTCTTTTTGTTGTTTTTCTGTTTATAAAGCTTCAAGTTTTCTCTATAATAAATTTCTTTCCCATCCGCCAACACTTTTGTTTTAGTTCAATCTTCAGCGCCCCCAAAATATAGATCCGCCACTGCATGAGGGTGTAATATTTCTACGGAGCAAAGCATAGTAACAACGTAATCTACCAATCATCTTCTAACAGGCGATTAAGGATGGTCGGATAAGGAACCGACTACCATACCTTGTAGACACGTTGCCTCGAAAACTTCAACAAATATGGACAAGCCAACTCTAGATAGCAATTCAACTTAACCATCCAAGATGGAAGATGGTCCTCTGGTTAAGAGGCGCGTGATGCAACTCAGACACAACTTAAAGGAGTCTGAATTGTTGATTACCCATATGTTGAAAAAAGAATTTCGCCTCGTTTTGGCGAGGCGCACCCCATTCAAACTAGACACATGGTTGTCGGTTAAATTAGGACGCATGTCCAAATAAATGTAAACGACCGGAAGTTCTTGTGTCAATTACGTGGTGTTGAGTCTTCCCCCCCCTCCCCCCCAAATCCCTTTTTTAAAACTTTCATGGCATGGGAAAAGTTGCGAAATCTGGAGAAATCAAGTTCAAGACAAAAATAGAATCTTGAATTAAAATCTCAATGCGGAATTCGAGAGGAATCTCGCCCACCTCGAATTCTAAAGGTACCGGGTTCGATTCCCAGTAGATGAAATATAATTAATGGAAATGTTCTTTTCAGAAACAGTGGTTCAGATGAACCCTGGTCCTATATGATGATGCTAGCCTTCTCGGATCCCCCCTGGTAAGCCCACTCACGTCTGTTGTTTTTCTGTTGTCCAGATCGGATGCCTAGCCTTGCCTCGTTTGATTTACTGAGATCCCGTGTGCAAGTTGCGCACGTTAAAAACCCCACGGCAGTTGGAAATCATAAAGAGTAGGCCATACGGCTGCTGCCCTGACAATTACCAAATTAGAAAACTACCCACCACAAATATATTTATAGAATGTTTGATTTCTATATACACACATTGGGATTCTCGCTGGTGCTACGGAGATCGTGCACTTTGCTGAGATCCTCCTTGTGTGATCTGAGGGAGGAGATCAGAGCACTGTTGGAGTTGTCCGTGTGCAATGAAGATAGTCCTTAAACATCCAAACCAAACCGAACCAAAATCTCAAGTCAATTCAATTGTATGGCTGTGAAACATGGAGAACAACAAAAACAGACATTCGGAAAGATACAGACTTTTGTATGGGTGCTGTCGTAGAATAGAAGGATTGAAATGTTAAGACAAGATCACTAATTTAGAACTGATGGAATTATCCAGACCAATACCAGTAGATCAAGATTTGATTAGACCACTCCAGCGTTGTCTAGGACACCCATTATGAAAACCAGCTGATAGGATTACAAGACAGTCCCTCGTTTGGACCTCCCAAGGGTAAAAGAAACAGAAAGAAACCAGATAACAAAGCGAGACGAGAACTGGAGACAGGCGTGGAATGGATAGAGGAGGCATGGAAAGACATGGAAGTGATGGCACCGCAGGAGGGTTGGGCATGTTTTTGTTGAAATCCTATGCTCCAAGAGAGCCGAAATATATTGATGATGATGATGATGATAATGATGATGGTGGTGATGATGATGGTTATGACAGATTTCAATTCGTCCATAGTTTGTGTGGAATTTTTTTTTTTTTTTTACATCGCATTCATTACAGGTAAAAATAATGGAAAACGCAGTTCAGGTATTTAGAATCACGTGTTTTGACTTGGTGGATAAATTGAATTTGGCCTTGTTGAATGTGGTTTTTATAAGTGGAAGATAAGTAGCTTGTTGCGGAATACAGATCATGTGTTTTGAAGACAAGGGGCTTGTAGTTGAGTTTTTTTTTTTTTTTTCGCTGCGTCGGTGAGAAACAAAATGTTGTCTTGTCTTGTTTAATTTCGTCCCTGACATTAATATTGCGTGTAGCTGCTTGTGTGTGGGCGATTGTATTTACTGTTTCAGGAATTTCTAATTTGTTAATGGTGGGAAGGAGGTGGCAGAGTAAGCAGGTGACTGCACCAAACAGAAAAGGAAAGAAAGAAACAAAGAAACATGGTCTTTTATATTCGAACATGCACCCTAATATAACCGACGTACCTTGTGTCTGAGTGAACGGAGCGCACCTCGCCAACACGAAGAGAAATGTAAAATTTTTTTTTTTAAAGCCATATTTAACTCATAACTTCATAGTGGGTAGCAATTTTTCTCTCTTTTGTAACATCCGTCTCTTGACAATTTTAGATTTTAAAAATGTGTTACTTTGTTTATGAAAATTAATTAATAACATTCACTGATCAAATATCATTTGGCAGTTACTGTTACTTTTGTTAATATTCATGTATATTCAATAGATACAAGTTAAAGATAGGTTGTGACCTTTCATCGCCTTATATGTTCAAATAGTCAGCTATGACTGAAGGGGCTATTATTATTATACTGGGGGCTAGTTTCGTACGCTTTAGAACTCGTCACGTTTAAAGTTTAGGACAGAAATCGTCTTGTTTAAAGTTTAGGTTAGAACTCATCTTGATTAAAGTTTAGATTAGAAATTGTCTTGTTTAAAGTTTAGGTTAGAACTCGTCTTGATTAAAGTTTAGATTAGAAATTGTCTTGTTTAAAGTTTAGGTTAGAACTCGTCTTGTTTAAAGTTTAGGTTGGAACTCGTCTTGATTAAAGTTTAGATTAGAAACTTGTCTTGTTTAAAGTTTAGATTAGAACTCGTCTTGTTTAAAGTTTAGGTTAGAACTCGTCTTGATTAAAGTTTAGATTAGAAATTGTCTTGCTTAAAGTTTAGATTAGAAATGGTCTTGTTTAAAGTTTAGGTTAGAACTCGTCTTGTTTAAAGTTTAGGTTAGAACTCGTCTTGATTAAAGTTTAGATTAGAAATTGTCTTGTTTAAAGTTTAGGTTAGAACTTGTCTTGATTAAAGTTTAGATTAGAAATTGTCTTGTTTAAAGTTTAGGTTAGAACTCGTCTTGTTTAAAGTTTAGATTAGAACCCGTCTTGTTTAAAGTTTAGGTTAAAACTCGTCATTATAAAGGGTAGGCCAAAAACTTACTCTCCAATTGTAAATGGCCGTAGCGTTTGTTAATAATTGTTTTAAATTGAACTTTTTACAAATTTGAATGGCAAATCCTGAAGTTTTAAGATGTCCCAGATACACATGGCAACAGTGTGATCTTTGTTGGAATATTTGATATTGTGTATGAAAGGAGCAAGGCTGCTCCTGTGTGACATGATTAAAAGTTTTCTGATAGATTTAAACGTAGAAAGAGACAAAGGTTTCTATGTTAATGAATTCAAGAGTCTTTTTTACAGACGGAATGAAATGGATCTAGTGACAAGACTGCTCTGACTAGAAGAAAGTAGACCCGCCAGCGAACAGGTGCTGGCATTTCCTTTAATTGAGAGGGAGAAAAGGCGTTTAATAGAACATTCCGAAATGAAGTAAATAATTTAGACCGAGCTAATAGTAACTTATTTTTTTGGTTCGGTTTTTGCCCTCTTCCGGTGAGGCGCGATCCTTTCAACCCATTTGGTTATATCAGAGCGCATTTATCATAAAAAAAAAAAAAAAAACCAACTCTGTTGACTGCTAACCCGATCAGCGTTGTTAGATACTAAGTCCTGAAAAGGACTAACATTATCTATCTGCTAGCATAAACCCCTAAAAAGGACTCGCCAGCTACGCCAACGCCTGATCTGCGAGTAATAGTAACTAATTGCCATCATCTTACTTGTCATGGTGTATTTTCTAGAAATTTCTGAAAAGCCGCTCATTACGATCTGGAAACTAACTTGCACGTCCATTGAAATAACACGCATTTCTTTCAATCTCTTCACGCGTGGATATTTTTTGTAAAGTCATGCTTCTGTGTATGTGTGTGGGCGTGTGTGTGTTGTTTCTTTTTTTTCTGTGCGACAAAACTTCTGGAACTTTCTCAATTTATGTTAAGCATTTCGGATAAGCATGAAAAAGTATCACTGTCATATATCTATATTGAGCATCATTGCTCATCGAAGAAGCAGCTACGCCTTAGTGCCACTCTTGTGTGTTATTGATTTACTTCTGAAAGAAAATGGAAATGAATGAATGGATAATTATTACCGCCATCATGCACCAGAAAGAACCCTGAAAAAAAAAAACTATTTCCCTCCATGTGTTGGCGGGTTACTTGCCATATAAAATAAATAGCGCGTCCGACAAAGGAACATTACCACTTCAACATGTATCTAAATTAATAACTTCTGCAAATTAGCGTTGCATAAGTTACGTCCGAAACAAGAACATTACTTCTCTGACGCATCTCTAAATTAGCGACGTCACGATATATATATATATATATATATATATATATATATATATATATATATATATATATATATATATATATATATATATATATATATATATATATATATATATATATATATATATATATATATATATATATATATATATATGCAATAGTTTCCCTGGTCGGTCAAACCTTATATATTGTATATATAGTGACGTCACTAATTTGGCATATATAAAAATAGTTTCAGGTTTTTGGAAATATAATATAAGGAAAACTATGTTAGGCCTGAAAATAATAATAATAATACTGTAATAATAATTGCAATCAAGACTGAATATATTACTGAGAAAATATCGCGGCTGGCAACAGCTGTAATGTTAGCACATGCGGTGTTCAATACCAAAGTGACTTGCGTTACATTCTAAACAGAATGGGTTCGATTCTAGTGTAACGTATTAACGCCACATGTTGCCCACAGTCATGGAAAAGCTGGATTAGATATAGAAGCTGTAACTCTTTGACACTCGAAGCGAATCTAAGCTTATTAAAAGAATAGGGTTGGGCTTCTGTATCACCCAGCGTTTTCGGAAAACAATAAAAGGGGGGGGGGGGGGAGGGGGGGGGGGGGGGGGGGCGGGGGGGAGGGGGGGGGGGGGGGGGGGGTGGGGTGGGGGGAGGGGTGGGGGGGGGGGGGGGGGGGGGTGGGGGGGGGGTGGGGAGAGATGTCGCTCATTTTGTTAAAATACTGATATAATTATTGCAATAACCAGTCACGTGGCCACCACAAAATCTACTTAAGTTTTTTTTTTTTAAATGGAAAAATATAACAAGATGGTTTTAGTCAGATTTAACCTATTTGGCCCAATCGTGTCCCACGCTCACAAAGGTCCTCTCTTGTGTTCTCACCTCCAGCTTTGAAAAAAAACAAATTAGTAAGGAAGATTATTTCATATTAGATAACAGGTATATATGCTACTACTTTGTTTTTAAAATAAAACAGAATCAATATTTAATAGCTGTGTTGACACAAAACGTTTTACCAAAAAAAAAAAAAAAAATATATAATTTTCGGTCCAGCTGCCCCACTAGAATCGGGCCCGGCAATAACTAAGACCGACTCTACTGGCAAACGTGAACATTCTTGCTGCCTACTTACATCTTGATGAAAATTGTCATGATATCTTTTTCTGTTCGTTCTATTCATGATATGTTGTAGTCTAGTGTCAAGGTTTTTTGTTTCTGATATGTTGTAGTCTAGTGTCAAGGTTTTTTGTTTCTGATATGTTGTAGTCTAGTGTCAAGGTTTTTTGTTTCTGATATGTTGTAGTCTAGTGTCAAGGTTTTTTGTTTCTGATATGTTGTAGTCTAGTGTCAAGGTGTTTTGTTTCTGATATGTTGTAGTCTAGTGTCAAGGTTTTTTTGTTTCTGATATGTTGTAGTCTAGTGTCAAGGTTTTTTTGTTTCTGATATGTTGTAGTCTAGTGTCAAGGTTTTTTGTTTCTGATATGTTGTAGTCTAGTGTCAAGGTTTTTTTGTTTCTGATATGTTGTAGTCTAGTGTCAAGGTTTTTTTGTTTCTATGTTGTAGTCTAGTGTCAAGGTTTTTTGTTTCTGATATGTTGTAGTCTAGTGTCAAGGTTTTTTTGTTTCTGATATGTTGTAGTCTAGTGTCAAGGTTTTTTTGTTTCTGATATGTTGTAGTCTAGTGTCAAGGTTTTTTTGTTTCGATATGTTGTAGTCTAGTGTCAAGGTTTTTTGTTTCTGATATGTTGTAGTCTAGTGTCAAGGTTTTTTGTTTCTGATATGTTGTAGTCTAGTGTCAAGGTTTTTTGTTTCTGATATGTTGTAGTCTAGTGTCAAGGTATTTTGTTTCTGATATGTTGTAGTCTAGTGTCAAGGTTTTTTGTTTCTGATATGTTGTAGTCTAGTGTCAAGGTTTTTTTGTTTCTATGTTGTAGTCTAGTGTCAAGGTTTTTTGTTTCTGATATGTTGTAGTCTAGTGTCAAGGTTTTTTGTTTCTGATATGTTGTAGTCTAGTGTCAAGGTTTTTTTGTTTCTGATATGTTGTAGTCTAGTGTCAAGGTTTTTTTGTTTCGATATGTTGTAGTCTAGTGTCAAGGTTTTTTGTTTCTGATATGTTGTAGTCTAGTGTCAAGGTTTTTTGTTTCTGATATGTTGTAGTCTAGTGTCAAGGTTTTTTTGTTTCTGATATGTTGTAGTCTAGTGTCAAGGTATTTTGTTTCTGATATGTTGTAGTCTAGTGTCAAGGTTTTTTGTTTCTGATATGTTGTAGTCTAGTGTCAAGGTTTTTTGTTTCTGATATGTTGTAGTCTAGTGTCAAGGTTTTTTGTTTCTGATATGTTGTAGTCTAGTGTCAAGGTTTTTTGTTTCTGATATGTTGTAGTCTAGTGTCAAGGTTTTTTTGTTTCTATGTTGTAGTCTAGTGTCAAGGTTTTTTGTTTCTGATATGTTGTAGTCTAGTGTCAAGGTTTTTTTGTTTCTGATATGTTGTAGTCTAGTGTCAAGGTTTTTTTTGTTTCTGATATGTTGTAGTCTAGTGTCAAGGTTTTTTTTGTTTCGATATGTTGTAGTCTAGTGTCAAGTGTCAAAGTTTTTTTGTTTCTGCTATGTTGTAGTCTAGTGTCAAGGTTTTTTTGTTTCTGATATGTTGTAGTCTAGTGTCAAGGTTTTTTGTTTCTGATATGTTGTAGTCTAGTGTCAAGGTATTTTGTTTCTGATATGTTGTAGTCTAGTGTCAAGGTTTTTTTGTTTCTGATATGTTGTAGTCTAGTGTCAAGGTTTTTTTTGTTTCTATGTTGTAGTCTAGTGTCAAGGTTTTTTGTTTCT
Organism: Oreohelix idahoensis; assembly: GCA_024509875.1. Lineage (NCBI taxonomy): Eukaryota > Metazoa > Mollusca > Gastropoda > Stylommatophora > Oreohelicidae > Oreohelix > Oreohelix idahoensis. The sequence continues at coordinate 23,453 of JAMPIV010003184.1, forward strand.
GATATGTTGTAGTCTAGTGTCAAGGTTTTTTTGTTTCTGATATGTTGTAGTCTAGTGTCAAGGTTTTTTTGTTTCTGATATGTTGTAGTCTAGTGTCAAGGTTTTTTTGTTTCGATATGTTGTAGTCTAGTGTCAAGGTTTTTTGTTTCTGATATGTTGTAGTCTAGTGTCAAGGTTTTTTTGTTTCTGATATGTTGTAGTCTAGTGTCAAGGTTTTTTGTTTCTGATATGTTGTAGTCTAGTGTCAAGGTTTTTTGTTTCTGATATGTTGTAGTCTAGTGTCAAGGTTTTTTTTGTTTCTGATATGTTGTAGTCTAGTGTCAAGGTTTTTTTGTTTCTGATATGTTGTAGTCTAGTGTCAAGGTGTTTTGTTTCTGATATGTTGTAGTCTAGTGTCAAGGTTTTTTTGTTTCTGCTATGTTGTAGTCTAGTGTCAAGGTTTTTTGTTTCTGATATGTTGTAGTCTAGTGTCAAGGTTTTTTTTTTCTGATATGTTGTAGTCTAGTGTCAAGGTTTTTTTTTCTGATATGTTGTAGTCTAGTGTCAAGGTTTTTTGTTTCTGATATGTTGTAGTCTAGTGTCAAGGTTTTTTTGTTTCTGATATGTTGTAGTCTAGTGTCAAGGTTTTTTGTTTCTGATATGTTGTAGTCTAGTGTCAAGGTTTTTTGTTTCTGATATGTTGTAGTCTAGTGTCAAGGTATTTTGTTTCTGGTATGTTGTAGTCTAGTGTCAAGGTTTTTTGTTTCTGATATGTTGTAGTCTAGTGTCAAGGTTTTTTGTTTCTGATATGTTGTAGTCTAGTGTCAAGGTTTTTTGTTTCTGATATGTTGTAGTCTAGTGTCAAGGTTTTTTGTTTCTGATATGTTGTAGTCTAGTGTCAAGGTTTTTTTGTTTCTATGTTGTAGTTTAGTGTCAAGGTTTTTTTGTTTCTGATATGTTGTAGTCTAGTGTCAAGGTTTTTTGTTTCTGATATGTTGTAGTCTAGTGTCAAGGTTTTTTTGTTTCTGATATGTTGTAGTCTAGTGTCAAGGTTTTTTTGTTTCGATATGTTGTAGTCTAGTGTCAAGGTTTTTTTGTTTCTGATATGTTGTAGTCTAGTGTCAAGGTTTTTTGTTTCTGATATGTTGTAGTCTAGTGTCAAGGTTTTTTGTTTCTGATATGTTGTAGTCTATTGTCAACTTATTTTGTTTCTGATATGTTGTAGTCTAGTGTCAAGGTTTTTGTTTCTGATATGTTGTAGTCTAGTGTCAAGGTTTTTTTGTTTCTATGTTGTAGTCTAGTGTCAAGGTTTTTGTTTCTGATATGTTGTAGTCTAGTGTCAAGGTTTTTTGTTTCTGATATGTTGTAGTCTAGTGTCAAGGTTTTTTTTGTTTCTGATATGTTGTAGTCTAGTGTCAAGGTTTTTTTGTTTCGATATGTTGTAGTCTAGTGTCAAGGTTTTTTGTTTCTGATATGTTGTAGTCTAGTGTCAAGGTTTTTTGTTTCTGATATGTTGTAGTCTAGTGTCAAGGTTTTTTTGTTTCTGATATGTTGTAGTCTAGTGTCAAGGTTTTTTTGTTTCTGATATGTTGTAGTCTAGTGTCAAGGTTTTTTTGTTTCTGATATGTTGTAGTCTAGTGTCAAGGTTTTTTGTTTCTGATATGTTGTAGTCTAGTGTCAAGGTGTTTTGTTTCTGATATGTTGTAGTCTAGTGTCAAGGTTTTTTTGTTTCTGCTATGTTGTAGTCTAGTGTCAAGGTTTTTTTGTTTCTGATATGTTGTAGTCTAGTGTCAAGGTTTTTTTGTTTCGATATGTTGTAGTCTAGTGTCAAGGTTTTTTGTTTCTGATATGTTGTAGTCTAGTGTCAAGGTTTTTTGTTTCTGATATGTTGTAGTCTAGTGTCAAGGTTTTTTGTTTCTGATATGTTGTAGTCTAGTGTCAAGGTTTTTTTGTTTCTGATATGTTGTAGTCTAGTGTCAAGGTATTTTGTTTCTGATATGTTGTAGTCTAGTGTCAAGGTTTTTTGTTTCTGATATGTTGTAGTCTAGTGTCAAGGTTTTTTTGTTTCTATGTTGTAGTCTAGTGTCAAGGTTTTTTGTTTCTGATATGTTGTAGTCTAGTGTCAAGGTTTTTTGTTTCTGATATGTTGTAGTCTAGTGTCAAGGTTTTTTTGTTTCTATGTTGTAGTCTAGTGTCAAGGTTTTTTGTTTCTGATATGTTGTAGTCTAGTGTCAAGGTTTTTTGTTTCTGATATGTTGTAGTCTAGTGTCAAGGTTTTTTTGTTTCTGATATGTTGTAGTCTAGTGTCAAGGTTTTTTTGTTTCGATATGTTGTAGTCTAGTGTCAAGGTTTTTTGTTTCTGATATGTTGTAGTCTAGTGTCAAGGTTTTTTGTTTCTGATATGTTGTAGTCTAGTGTCAAGGTTTTTTGTTTCTGATATGTTGTAGTCTAGTGTCAAGGTATTTTGTTTCTGATATGTTGTAGTCTAGTGTCAAGGTTTTTTGTTTCTGATATGTTGTAGTCTAGTGTCAAGGTTTTTTGTTTCTGATATGTTGTAGTCTAGTGTCAAGGTGTTTTGTTTCTGATATGTTGTAGTCTAGTGTCAAGGTTTTTTTTGTTTCTGCTATGTTGTAGTCTAGTGTCAAGGTTTTTTTGTTTCTGATATGTTGTAGTCTAGTGTCAAGGTTTTTTTTGTTTCGATATGTTGTAGTCTAGTGTCAAGGTTTTTTGTTTCTGATATGTTGTAGTCTAGTGTCAAGGTTTTTTTGTTTCTGATATGTTGTAGTCTAGTGTCAAGGTTTTTTGTTTCTGATATGTTGTAGTCTAGTGTCAAGATATTTTGTTTCTGATATGTTGTAGTCTAGTGTCAAGGTTTTTTGTTTCTGATATGTTGTAGTCTAGTGTCAAGGTGTTTTGTTTCTGATATGTTGTAGTCTAGTGTCAAGGTTTTTTTGTTTCTGCTATGTTGTAGTCTAGTGTCAAGGTTTTTTTGTTTCTGATATGTTGTAGTCTAGTGTCAAGGTTTTTTTGTTTCGATATGTTGTAGTCTAGTGTCAAGGTTTTTTGTTTCTGATATGTTGTAGTCTAGTGTCAAGGTTTTTTGTTTCTGATATGTTGTAGTCTAGTGTCAAGGTTATTTGTTTCTGATATGTTGTAGTCTAGTGTCAAGGTTTTTTTGTTTCTATGTTTTAGTCTAGTGTCAAGGTTTTTTGTTTCTGATATGTTGTAGTCTAGTGTCAAGGTTTTTTGTTTCTGATATGTTGTAGTCTATGTCAAGGTTTTTTTGTTTCTATGTTGTAGTCTAGTGTCAAGGTTTTTTGTTTCGCCGATTCTTTTGTTTTTTTGTTTGTTCTTGGTTGGTGCATAACATTTGATGACGTTTATCTTTATTTTCTTTTTGGCAGTTTTGAATGTTTCTTATATTATTCAGGGCCCCATTCAATATTCTAATTTTTATTCGCGTGTATACGCAGATACGTCAAGTTGTGCAATGGTTTTTCACACCATTTCAATCCTTCTATTCTACGCAAGCAACTAATTTCTGAAAATCTGGAGCTGTTTGGTTGTTATTTTTGTTGTTCTCCATATTTCAGAGCCATACAATAGGACTGACTTGACATTTGAGTTGAAGATTCTTATTTTAGTATTGGACTTGATTTCTCTTGATCACCATATGTTTCCCAATGCAATGAAAGCTCCTCTTTCTGTTTGTATTCTTGTTTTTATATCATTGTCTGTCCCTCTCACTGTGTCTATATTAGTGCCAAGATATGACTAGATAGTAATGGCTTATTATCCAGACCTGAAAGTCTTTTATATTTGGACATGCGCCCTAATATAACCGACCTGGTTGAACGGAACGTGCCTCGCCAAAACGAGGCAAAATGTTATTTAAAAAAATAAAATAAAAATAAAAACGTATGATTCTACATCTTGTAGTGAAGCTTCTTCAAGTTCAACCTTGTTACCGTTCCTAGGATTTATTCTTATTATCTGCGTATTAAATTGAGTCTGTATATTGTTTAAAGGCAGACTGTTTGTTTTATGATTATTATTATTTTTTCAAATTTAATTTTTATACGCGTAATTACTTCAAAGGTGCACAGATTATGAGGAACAGAGAAAGCGCATATGGCCATCACCAGTACAATTCCTGGAAAAACTCTACCGAGATACCAGCAGCCGGAGGTTGACCGCTACTGTCTTTGAACATATTCAAGTTGACATCTGAAAGTGAACGAAGATGAAGATACGCGGAGTTCAATTTTTTATGTGCACTGATTTCATAACCTGTACGCGTGTGCAAACCTTAGAGGGAACATTGATCCCGTGGCTTCCAATGTTTTAAATGCCATCTTCGCTTTCTTTGAAAGCAGTAGAGTCACTCCTTGACTGTGATGTGCGTTTTCCTTCTTATGTCGCGCTGACAACACCATTTCTCCTCTATTGTGCTTCTTCCTCTCTTGTGCCTTTCCATCTTGTCTCACAGAGTCCCATGATGTCAGTCTTGTTGTCTGTAATTTCTGCTGTCACCTGTGCAGCCTTCCCTTGTTCGTTCTGAGTGCGGACATTCTAGGTGCCACATCTCGATATTTTTCCAAGAAGATTAAAAGTGAGTCGGCAAACTAGACCCCTTTCGGCTTTCTCTGCGCTGCGTCATAAGCGTCCTTAATAGAGGACCTTCTTAAGTCTTTGATGGCCAAGTGGAATTTACATTATTTATTTTCAGTGTCCTATCCATACTTGTTGAAGTTTCTATGGATTTATGTATTTGCAGGTTTAGGTAGCCGACCCATTCGCAACCCTCCATTGTCAGCACTTACGACTTGCCTGGTCAGTTGCAGTGTTACTATTCTTGGCAACACTTTTGGACCCCGGTAACGGACATCTTTATCCCTACCCAAAAAAAAAATAGTTTTACATTTTTTAAAAACATTAAGAATAAACTTTCAAATTTGGATGGCGTATAAGTTTATGTGCAGCTCGAATATAGGTCACACTAGGCTATATCGAGGCGGGGTTGTCTTCAAATAGTGTAACCTAAACATCTGTTACTAATCGCTTTTGACGAGTTGCTATGATCTAAATATAGATACCGTGGGCAGACTGTTCAGTGGTGCGTCATAAAATGTGACACGTAATCATTCTATAAATAGTACAAGCTGACTGTACAGTGTACACGAATACATTGTCCTAGCGCGCGGCGTTTGGGGGTAGTAAATTAATATCAGACAAACATATAGGTATGTTTTCAGGCACTCGTAAGAAATAAAGAAGTAGAACACTAGACAACAGAAAAACAACAGACTGAGTGGCTTACTCAGGATTCGAACCCTGGACCTTCCGTGTCTCATATTAATTTACCGTTTACAGGCCTCGGGTTTCCCTTCCTTATTTGGGGGTAGTATCAGAATGAGTGACGTCATTTCAAACTTGAATTAGATTGGTTTGAAGCAAAGTTTTGACTAATATACACGCATTACATATTTTAAAACTTTGAACATTTTTTTTTTCAGATAAAGTATATATGATGTTCTCGATCTTACTGTAAAATATCTTCCAGAAAAGATCTAAATATACTGCGGTCAGTACGTTTGTAGGCTTTGGTAGTGTTAACTGACCTAGAGAGAAAGACTAACGCGTCAGTTAGATTTATTTGCAGAATTTCTCAACCGGATTTCCACGGAACCCTAGGGTTCCGTGAGATTTCGTTAAAGGGTTCCGCGAGAGCTCGTGAATTTAACAAAAAATAAAAGTTTTTTTTTTAAATTTTAACTTCGCGCGCCGGGTGATGTTAGCCCTAGCAGTGGAGGTCAGTGACCAGGCAGCCCCGTCTGACAGTACGCAATAGGACCGTGTTAACTCTTGCACATACCTTATTTCATTAGCATCGTGACGGTTGGTGGGGGATGTTAGGTAAACGATAGATTTCTCGTCAGTTGGCTCTGAGCTTTTACAGAGTGTGGATCGCTTGCGAAGTGGACAGCTGTTTGAGCGTCGCGTAACGGTCAAAATGCAGTGGAATGTCGAGCAGCGATACGCGATAAAGTTTTGTGTAAAACTTGAAAAATCCGCGACCGAGACGCTTGCTATTATACAGAAAGCCTACGGGAAGGATGCTTTATCGAAAGCCCAAGTGTTTCGGTGGCAGAGCTCTGAGTGGCACACTACCGAGTCTCCTCGACCAAAGAAGGTTTGAATGAGCAAATCGAAGATGAAATCGATGCTCATTGTCTTTTTTTTACTCTAAAGGTGTTGTCCATAAGGAGTTTGTACCACCTGGACAAACGGTCAACGCTGCATTTTACGTGGAAGTGCTTAAACGGCTGAAGAACAGAGTCGCGCGCGTCCGCCCGAAGATGGCCAACACTTGGGTTATTCCCCACGACAATGCGCCGGCTCATGCGTCCCTGTTAGTGAAAGAGTTTCTGGCGAAACAAACCGTGGCAACGCTGCCTCAACCTCCCTACAGCCCGGAATTGGCACCGGCTGACTTCTTTTGTTTCCCCGGCTCAAATCCAGCTTGAAAGGACACCATTTTGGGACTGTTAAAAACGTGCAAGCTGCCGTGACGAGTGCTTTGAAAGAGATTCCCGTTCAAGACTTCCAGGCGAGCTACGACGCGTGGCAGAACCGCTGGCAACGGTGTATTGATGCTCAAAGATGTTATTTCGAAGAATTTTAAGTGTATGTAAGCATGTCTTGAAATAAACCATTTTTATGGAATCAGTCTCATTACTTTCCGGACAGATCTTGTATATTCATGGACTAATTCTATTACCAAGGGATATTACAGACCTACCATACCAGGCAATTAGGTAAGAGTGTGAGAGTGGCCACTGTTTTGAGAGAGTGTGTGAGTATTTTTCCTTGTTTGCTGGAAACTATCCATATATCTAATTTGTCTAAATTTTGTTTACTTTACTGGGTCTCATAGAATACCAATACTTTTCATTCTGTAACATAGTGCTAGCCTTCAACCTTTGGGTTAATAATGTTGGGTCTTTTTCTTCCATTCGGGGAGGGTGCACTTTTTCTGATTTATTTCATATGCATGTAAATGACTCTTTGGTCTTTTTCTTTAGATATTTTGATGTTGTCGAGTTTAAATGATAATAAACTACAAAGAAACTTACCTTTGTGTGTTGGTCAGACCCATACCCATTTACCCGTAGTTTTTTCATGTTTGTGTGTCTTGTTGTCACATAGCTGTGTGTGTGTGTGTGTGTGTAGAGTAACTTATCTATTCTTGATAGGGAGGCAAAGGCTGTCTGTTAATAAAGTACAGTCGTACGGATAGACTGGAGGAGATAACCTAATCACTCCAGAGACATATCTCCCTCAATCTACCACCTGTGAAATCTATTTTCTATACCTTTTCTCGCGTATCTGTCGACATCCACTCTACTTATACGGGCCAAATAAAACAATTAACCTTCCGTACGACAGATAGCTGTGCTAGCTGGGACGTTAGGCGAGCTACTTCTGCTTTGAGTTCGTCCTTTTCAGTGTGAGCTTCTACACTGGCAACCTGCACTTGCGTATCAAGATCTTTGCCAGAGGTATATGATGATACAAAGACAGAACAACTGACGTGTAGTGCCAGAGGTCTATGATGACACAAAGACAGAACTACTGACGTGTAGTGCCAGAGGTCTATGATGACACAAAGACAGAACTACTGACGTGTAGTGCCAGATGTCTATGATAAGACAAAGACAGAAGCACTGACGTGTAGTGCCAGAGGTCTATGATAAGACAAAGACAGAAATACTGACGTGTAGTGCCAGAGGTCTATTATAAGACAAAGACAGAACTACTGACGTTTAGGGCCACAGATCTATGATAAGACAAAAAAGTAATACAACTATTGCACCCTCAGACATGTCGTACAAGGCGACTGATATGACGTTGCGCATGAGGCTGACAACCTCATCATGTCAAACATATTGCTACAAAAACCACTAATGCTAGAGCACGTTAATGCTTGGAGCAGGTTTTCTGTAAGGGAACCAGCTAGAGTGGTTTCCCCATGCTCCATAAGGGGCGAAGAGAAAATTGATAATGATAATGATGTGCTTTTTGTCATAAATGAAAAAAAAGTTGAAAAATAAAATTATTTCAAAATAAAAATTCCACTATTTTCCTGAGTCTGAAGAAAGCATACTTATCTTAATCTTCAAAGCCATATTTTTCTTTAGAATAACTCTCCGATTGCGGGTATATCAGTCCCAGCATTCGACAGCAGTTAACTATTTCCAAAAGTAATCCTAGCAAATTAAGGCAGAGATTCGCGTTGTCTTGTTGGTTTAAAAAAAAAAAACCGCGCTCGCACACACACATACACACACAAACACACACACGCACAGCACACACAAAAACCAACCAATAAGGATTATTACAATTGACGCCATAGGCCAGGACTGCGCGAAACACGTGCGCAAAACATTGGCTACTGCGCGTGCATGACTTCATAGGTGTCTGAGAAGTTAAATATCCTTGTACATTCATGCTCTCGGGACAGACTACTCACGTGTTCAAAGAATCATTGTTTCGTTGTGTTTTCAATGATTGATTTTAGCTTGATCCCGCGGATTGTGTACCGATTCTAGTGGACTTTCTCAACAATCCACAAGAATAAGGTAAAACATTTACGATTTTAATTAAGTTTAGATTTTGTAAGATACACAAATTAATTGATAGAGTTGTTATAGTCGCTTGTTTGTCGACGCAAAGTTACCGGGTATCAAACCTGATAGCGTCCCACTCCAGACTATCCAGCAGTAATTGACACCCGACTCCGCTCTTGATTTAAGGAAGGAAAGTTATAGACGAAGGATCGAATCACTTTATAACGCTTAGACCTAGAATAGTTAACTCTCTAACACTTCACAACACTACGGCAGTATTAGCTAAGAGACTACCTTTTACATTTTGTAAGTTGAAAGAAAATAAGAAGTGTAGTTTTACTGGGGGCAAAGGTTAAAGAAAAGGCTTGTGTTTCGAACACAATGTTTTCGTCAGCAGCGAAAGAAAAAAAAAAAAAAAAAAAAAAAAAAAAGGAAAAAAAGACAACTTTAACCCTATTTTTTTTCCATCCAATTTTATCTTCAAATGAAGTGCGGATAACGCAAACTCTGTTCTTGCACAAGTTGTGTGAGCGTGGTTAGGCTTCACAATAAATCAATTAAACATACATATACAGGTATGTTTTAGGCACTCGTGAGAAATATAGAAGGAGAAAACTAGACAACAGGAGTGATAGGCTTACCGGAGACTCGAACTTAGGATCTTCCGATAGACAACACCGCCTCGCTAGGGGAGCGAAACTTGACTATTCACCCTACCAACTAGGCACCACTATGTGTATTGTTAATTTATTGACTGTTTACTATCCTCGGGTTTTACTTCCTTATTTATTTAGGCTAGACCGTATTTCTGAACTACCTTATATGCGTCGCCTCTCCTCCGCCCGCTTGACCTGAAGTCAGTTACTCTGCTGTTATTAGTTGTGATAGCAATAGATTTAGCTAAATTATAATCATCACCATCATCATCACTATCATCATCACCATCATCATCATCATCACCATCACCACCATCATCACCATAATCATCACTATCATCATCACCATCATCACCATCATCATCATCATCACCATCACCACCATCATCATCATTATTATCATCGTCATTACCACCATCATCATCCTCAATATCATCATCACCATCAACACCATCACCATCACTATCATCACCACCATCATCACCATCATCATCCTTATCATCATCATTATCACCATCGTCACGATCACCATTATCACCACCATCAATGTTATCACCACCATCATCATCATCATCGCTATCGCCAGCATCATCATCACCATCATCATCATCATCATCGCTATCACCAGCATCATCATCCCCACCATCATCATCATCATCGCTATCACCAGCATCATCATCACCATCATCATCACCACCATCATCATCATCAATATCATCATCACCATCAACACCATCACCATCCTTATCATCATCATCATTGTTATCACCATCATCATCATCATCATCATCGCTATCACCAGCATCATCATCACCACCATCATCATCATCTTCGCTATCACCAGCATCATCATCACCATCATCATCACCACCATCATCATCATCAATATCATCACCACCATCATCATCCTTATCATCATCATCATTGTTATCACCATCATCATCATCATCATCATCATCATCGCTATCACCAGCATCATCATCACCATCATCATCGTTATCACCAGCATCATCATCACCATCACCATCATCACCACCATCATCATCACCATCATCATCGCTATCATCGACGTCATCATCATTATTACCTTTCTGCTCCCTATAAAGCATAGAGCCATCATCACCACTGGTTGCCTTGCAGGAAGCCCACACGAAACCATTCATCTGCTCTGGCAGCTGTAGTAACCGTAACTATTTGTTTTACATGTTAAGGATATCAGCTCAACCTTATATTGGTAGCCTTTTACGACACGTCTGCAGAATCAGTGACCCATGAAGTTCCCGGGGCGGCGCTGAGGACATCAAGAAAGAACAGAGTCATTGCTTCCACAAGCATGTCGTAAGAGCTGACTAATATAACTTGTGCACGAGGCTTACAATATCTTCATGTTAAACAACTTGCTACATAAACTACCACTATAGAGCTGGGCTTTGGTGATAACTTCCAGCACGGGGGGCAACCTATATTTGTGACTCTATGATCCATAAGAAGTGAAAAGGAAATGATTGAATGAACTAGGGGTCAGTAGCCCTGCTCTTTCCTTGTCTTATCAGAGACACCCCCAGGAATTAACACGGGGCTATAATTTTAATGATCATCATTCACCCTTTAGCTCCCCAAGGAGCATTGGCCTTGAACAACCGGATGCCAAGTCTTCCTGTCCTACGTCATTATCTCAAATCTTCCTGTCCCACGTCATTATCGCAAGTCTTCCTGCCCCACGTCATTATCTCAAGTCTTCCTGTCCCACGTCATTATCTCAAATCTTACTGTCCCACGTCATTATCTCAAGTCTTCATGTCCTACTTCATTATCTCAAATCTTCCTGTCCCACGTCATTATCTCAAATGTTCCTGTCCCGCGTCATTATCTCAAGTCTTCCTGCCCCATGTCATTATCTCAAATCTTCCTGTCCCACGTCATTATCTCAAGTCTTCCTGCCCCACGTCATTATCGCAAGTCTTCCTGTCCCACGTCATTATCTCAAATCTTCCTGTCCCACGTCATTATCTCAAGTCTTCCTGTCCCACGTCATTATCTCAAGTCTTCCTGCCCCACGTCATTATCTCAAGTCTTCCTGTCCCACGTCATTATCTCAAGTCTTCCTGCCCCACGTCATTATCTCAAGTCTTCCTGTCCCACGTCATTATCTCAAATATTCATGTCCCACGTCATTATCCCAAGTCTTCCTGTCCCACGTCATTATCTCAAATCTTCCTGTACAACGTCATTATCTCAAATCTTCCTGTACAACGTCATTATCTCAAGTCTTCCTGTCCCACGTCATTATCTCAAATCTTCCTGTCCCACGTCATTATCTCAAGTCTTCCTGTCCCACTGTCACGGGATTGCCTCCCCTTGCTGTGCAGTGGTGGTCCACTAGTGGTCACAATGCAAGCGTATCTAAAAGTAGGTCGTCCAAGGTATCTAACTTCGCGCAAGATTACTCTTGGTAAAGATATAGATAGAAGATGAATGGCTTTTCTACCTTAGGGGAGCCTTCACAAGATATTCCCAGAAGTCAAGAACAAACGCTGCTTAAGGGCTGAGCAAATTTGTTAACTTATTATCTGGCCCGTCGTCTTTTGTGAAGGGGTTATGCAATGATTCTGGCCCGTTGGGGTAATGCAACGAATGCCCATTTATAAGTAATGGCTCTATATTTATATATATGTATTTATCAAGAAAAACTGGCTCATACGTTTGCTTTCGTACATATAAACGGAATCAACTATTATTGTTTAGTTTAAAATAACATACAACAAATTTAATAGTGAATTAGTCTTTAACATGGGAAAATAAATATGGAAAATTGGGTGAAAATTGAAATTAATGTTTCCTCACTGAGGTTTAGGTAGGGCGTTAATAATGTCCGTATTTTTGCTGTAGCCTGTAACATGAAACTTAGCTCCAGATGAGTCCTGCAGCTGTGGTTTCCGTCACTTATTTTCGGTCATGAGTACATTTCTCTACATAATTCGTCCACTGTAGGCGGTTGGTGGCGATACTCTTCTCTCACACTAGTGGCGTAGGATCTTCAGTACTTAAGTCTGATGTCTTGTAACCACGAACCCAAAATTTTGGGAGTTGAGTCGTGGAGTCGGTCGTTTTTTTTAGTGGAGTCGGAATCGGTAAAGAATGTACGGACTCCCGATTCCGAATTGTATGCCATATGACTAGTAAAAAGCTGATATCGTAGTTGGACTTCTAAAATTTCAGGAGTCGGCGTCAAAAATTTGTTGTGCTGACTCACAACCCTGGATTTTACTATCACACGTAACATAATCTTCATGATTATTTCTCTTTACGCTCAATGAAGAACACGGAACCACAACTGTAGCTGGTGGTGTCCGTGCAGGTAGTCTGGCTCAAAACATTCACATGCTGTTGCAGCGGTTGTTCCTGTAGCATTATGTACTACAAGTCTAGACTTACAGACACATGCACAACCTCATAATCGCTGCCTCCAACGAAGTGCCTGAGATACCAGTAACTGTTCTCTTCCTTTGTTACCTCCAACACCATCTGGAACTACGCCAAGGAAAACACACGTACCATTCCACACATGACACCCCACTAGCGCTGTATAGCTACCGGGGGTCTGTGAAGAGGCAAAAGATAGAATATGACTATTGCACCCTCATGCATGTCGTACGTGCCGACTAATACAAGGGGCTGGCAGTTTCATCTTGTAAAACTAATTGTCACAGAAAGAACTGGTGCCAGAGGATGTTAATGATTGGCGCAGGCTTCCTGCAAAAAGACCAGCTACAGCGTCGGTTGTATGCTCTGCAAGGAGCGGTGAGGGAATTGAAATGAGTGAACCCACACACATAAAACTCCACCATCCCGTCACATAAATTGTGCGATTGCACGCGCATTCTGACATTTAAACACATAAAGAAGGGAAACCCGAGGCCTGTAATAAATATTACGCGCACATAAAGGTATGTTTTCAAGCACTCGTGAGAAATAAAGAAGTCGAAAAGTAGACAACACAAAAACAACAGACGTGAGTGGCTTACAGGGGAATGGAACCCATGACCTTCCGTGCGGTTCCCCCGCCGAGCTACGGAAGCGAAACACACTATCCTCCCTACAATCTAGGCACAATAAAAATGATGCTTCGATGACAGGGGTTATTAGCGCGACCAGCAACACATAACACCGGAAATTTACCTAGGGCAATCCAACCTATTAATGACGCAATCACTTCTGTTGTTCCCCTATTATACAGTATAGGTCAGATTACACAAGACAAAGACCTTGATTCTGTGTCTAGTAAATGATAGAAGACTAAGAACAGTAAGTACAGGACAGAGGGTAGGTTTTGGTGTTGTATAAACGTTTAAACACATAAAGAAGGGACACCCGAGGCCTGTAAACAGTAAATAAATATTACACACACACACACAAAGGTATGTTTTCAGGCACTCGTGAGATATAAAGAAGTAGAAAACTAGACAACAGAAAAACAACAGACGTGTCTTACAAACTGCGCCACGCAAATCAAAGTCACATTTTCCATCTCTTTCCTGCGTTGTATTGTATTAATCCATTTTCTTCGCTGCTGAGTGACATTAATTCACGGCATCAGACCCACACAAACTCCTCCCAGTCGTTCACTCATCGCGCTAATGAACGCACACTAATGCGTAAAATGCGCTCACGTAGAATGCTTAATTGCATTTAGTCCACAATACATATCTCGTGATGTTACACTATTAACTTGTCATGTTTCTTTATATTAAATTACATTTTTTGTTTATTTTTTATTTGTTAGTAACAATAGCCTCAGGAGTGAAGATTAGAATAGACCAGGCGAAAACAGCATGCCACAAATAGAAAAGTACTTTATGCAACAACTCCCTGGTCAGTGGCAGCAAGAAAAATAGTTATTTACTTTTATATGGAGTTTTATTGGGAGCCGCGCTGGTGTAATGGCTTCGGCGTTGTACTGGCGACCAGGTGTTCATGGTTCAAACCCGGGCGTCAGCGTTTGAAGAAATGTTTACGGCCGGAAATTTGACTGAATAGCCTGAACGGCTCCTGTGATAAACCCTCTGTGGATGGGAAGGAGCGAAGCTCCTGACCGGGTTGGAAGGAAAGTCCTCAGGTTCCCCAGCCTCGCAATGACATGTCATTGGGCCGAAGGGCTGAAAGCCCAAGTGCCGCTGGTTAAGGAAAAAAAAAAAAAAAAAAAAAAAAAAAAAAAATGGAGTTTTATTCTTCGTACACTCTCAGGCATTTACTTGAATGTTTTCAAAGAAAGTAGCGGTCAGTTGTAGGTTGTTTGTATCTTCATTGAGTTTTTTCTTCCTTCTCTGAATGGTACTAGTGACGGACATATGTTCTTTCTCTGTTGCTCCTGACCAGGGGTCCTCAAGTTTATTTGCATCGCGGATACATTTTAGATTTATAAAGTGTGTAGTGGGCCCCAACCAAATATCACGCCTCACATATTTTAAAAGTTCATTTTTACAACGAAATATATAAACAAACAGGTACAATCGAAAAAAGATGATTCGTCTTATGAGGACAAAAGACAAGGAACATACAATACCAAAAAACCTACCCTCTGTCCTATACTTACTGTTCTTAGTCTTCTATCATTTACTAGACACAGTATAAAGGTCTTTGTCTTGTGTAGTCTGACCTATACTGTATAATAGGGGAGCAACAGAAGTGATTGCGTCATTAATAGGCTGGACTGCCCATGGTAAATTTCCGGTGTTATGTCTTGCGGGTTGCACTAATGACCCGTCATCGAAGCATCATTTTTTGGTGATGCCTAGATGGCAGGGAGGATAGTGTGATTTGCTTGCATAGCTAGGCGGGGTTGTCGCACGGAAGGTCCTGGGTTCGAGTCCTGGGTAAGCCACTCACGTCTGTTGTTTTTCTGTTGTCTAGAGTTCTACTTCTTTGTTTCTTACGAGTGCCTGAAAACATACCTTTATGTTTGTCTAATATTTATTTACAAGGAAAATAGCCAACGTCTGTTCGGCGGCAAGCGTGTTAGGACTTAGCTGCCTTTAGGGAAGTACTTACTTCTTAATTGTAATCAGATACTGTAATGTATGCTTTTATACTACTTATAATGTTGCATCGCCTCTGAACTAATACCTTAAGTATGCTGGAGAATGTCTGGATACCTAGCAATAAAAGATGAGTAAGAGGAAGGGATAAATGCAAGACGGGCCTACATGCATGATTCTCATCTTTCAGTCAATACCCTTTACCTCCCTAAGGAGCATAGGTCATAAAACTGGATCTCGTGTAGTGGAGGCGTCAACAATTCACTCCCTGTGGCAGTATCTGCTTGGGACTCAAAGTTGCTCACCTGTGGAAACATTTTTCGCATGCGCTGACAACACATGAAGTCCCAGCTATTTCAGCAGATTTCCAAATTGTCACGAGTTCTTATTATATGCCACCATTATCTGATTACGTTTCTTATTATGTCTTATTTACTGTATGAATTGTTTTGATTGTGTTTGTTAGTTTTTTTGTTTTTTTTTGTTTTTTTGTTTAAGGTATTAATTTTTGTTAATCTATTTTAATTAATAATTCCCCCCCCCCCCTTAAATTTGATTATGTCTGGATGTTACAAATGTATGTTATTATTTTACCTCGATAATTTTGTACGCTTAAATAATGCTAAAAATACATGTGCTATTGAAAGGATACGGTATGTAAGATGACAGAGAGAAGAAGGGCAGAATGTAAGACAGGCCTGCGTGCCCAATTCTTAATCCTTTGAAAATATAGTTTGTTCGTTCGTTCGTTATCTATCTATCTATCTGTCTGTCTGTCTGTCTGTCTGTCTGTCTGTCTGTCTGTCTGTCTGTCTGTCTGTCTGTCTGTCTATCTATCTATCTATCTATCTTTATTTATTTTAAAAACATACTTTAATTATGATGATTATTGCAAATGTTTGATGTTATATTACTTTTATAATGATAAATGCCTTAATAATGCTTAAAGTAAATGTGAGGATGAAAGGATACAGTATACATGATGAGAGAGAGAGAGGAAGGGCAGAATGTCAGACGGGCCTGCGTGCCCAATTCTTAACCCTTTGAAAATAAAGTTCGTTCGTTCGTTCGTTCATCTTCCTAAACAAAAAGGTAACGGTATATGGCTTAGTAAACACATTCAATGATATAGGAAATACTGAGGATACAATAACATGGATCTTCAAATTACTTGAGTCCAAATATATAATCATTATGATCTTTGGCACTGCATGTCACTGGCCAACTGTTCATAGTTAAGAGAGTCTTTCGGACACTGTAAAGTGCAATTTTTACTATCTTGCAATATAATACATTTATATACTTATTATGTTCGCAAATATTTTGTAAACAAAGTATTTCCTTTTTAAGTGCTTAAGGAGAAGTCATTTTTGAGTTACTTCCCTTGAAAGCAGTTCCGTCATCTTCGATCGGACTCCGCGGACGAATTTAGGCCTACTGCGATTTATTCTTTGGCTGGGTAGGAATAGATTATTCTTGCTTCAGTATATCTATGGCCTGAATTTATACGTAGTGTTTGTATGAGTAGGACGAGTCTGTCTTATATATGGATATCTTTACATTTCTAAGTCGAACTATGTTGGTTGTCGCTAGAAAAGGTCAAAGGCTATGCAGCGGAAGTATCGCTAGCAAGGGGTGTGATTCATGGCTGTCATCCTGTCGGGATGTCGAATTTTGTTGTAGCCGGGCTTATCGCCGAAAAAGTGATCTATAAGTAGATGGGGAAAGGTGATAGTCATTTAGACATGTTGTATGTACTTTACCCCAGTGTTTATTCTCTTTTGCCAAGGAATGGCAAAGTTATTTCGCATAGAAAGGTAAAACCACAATTTATTATGAACTTGGGCTTCGCCATCGTTGTCGATAAGCAGATGCACAGTGGTACTTCTGAAAAGAATATTTATTCAAAGGAAGATGACATTCCTATGTATCAGCACTAGATTATATGATATTATTCAATTACCTCTATGATAGAAGCTATGAAGAAATGAGGACATTTAACGAATGACCAATTTTGGTCTGTATCCTATAGTGAGTGAAGCTCACGAGAGAAGCACAGCCATGTTGAAATCCATATACTTTGTATTTATCGAGTGAGAAAAAGGGATGCCTGTACTATCGCTCGATGAACCAAGAGATCACTGCTACATGTGAGAACCCATGTCTGGGATTCCTATATCTTTATGGAAATATATATATTGAACTTTACGTAAAGGGATATTCGCTAGACGAGGTTAGGTCTAGGAGCCTTCCTATATATTGGTTATGGTCTGACGTGCCCAGTCAGTAAAGCCAGATGATTTACATGATGGAACTCTGAATGCTGATTTACGAATGCTCCATTATGATATTTGCCAAGCATGAATGCTAACTTAAGATGATATTCCTGTGATCAACATTATGCTGTCTATGTCGACATTTGTTCCTGTAACCATACACGTACTGTCCAAGTGTGCGTCCCATTAAATGTTATAAAAAGACCACCGTAGTTCCAGTACTTCTTGAATTCGAACAGTGTGAGTATGAGTGATGTACTACCAACCTGTCAACTCTATCGAATCATTCTACCATTCGCGTTCTGACATTCATATACACACTCATTGTCTACACTCACATTCTTGTCGGAGCCTCATCACGTTCCAGGACAAGATGACCTGTATGACCAAAACTGTGCTGGGTTTAATGAGTTGACAATCGTTACACTTTACGACACCAGTCCCAACATCTACATTTATCAACTGGTGGACATTCACGTCATTTAACAAATAAAGCGTGATTTAACAACTACTGGCCAGTATGAGTTTAACAACTGGTGTGCCAGCTTCCTGGGTCAACCTGCACAGTGACAATATTGAGAAGTAAACTACTGAGACCAGACGTTCCTTGGGGTCTGTTACGACACACAAATACATCAACAGTACAACTCTACAGTGATGTCAGCGTGACCTGTCCTGTCGAGAGTATGCAGTAACTAGGTCAGCGTTTGTTGACATTTGGTTCGTTGGACATTTGCCATACAACTGACAGTGTTACACAGCAAGCTTGGTTGAAACATAAAACATTACACATCAGGACTGGAGAATATTTGACAGTGTTTGCGAAAGGAAATGTTATTGAACTGAGAAGTCCTACATCGATTGTTATCATTCACATCAACGATGGAGCTTCTATTTCTGTGTTGAATTTAAAATAATTAGACCAGAAGTATTTGTTTAATAAAGTACCACAGTACTGTACTATTAGGCAGTGTAACTGAGCCTTCTTTACAACACATTCTTTCTGCAACACTCTATTTACATCATATTGCCATACTATTTATGCATTTATGTATTTATGTTTAAATATTTATATGTGATATTTGTTTGTATCCAGCGGGTTGTTGTTTTGGTTGGGCGGTGTCACACAACAGAGTATCCCACGTAATAGAGGGTCTGATGTGTGCGTTTTCTATAGGTGCAATTTTCTTGATTGAAAATTTGCTGCGACAGCTGTTGCTATTAGTGTTAGCTGTGAAGACTGTACTCATTGTTGTTTTTGTAATATTCCTCTGTTCTTTAGTTTGTTTTGATTTGTTTGTAATTTGTTGGTCTACCCTATTCTATCTTTCAGTTCTATTCTCAATTTATATTTATATACTGTGGCGTTATTTGTATTTGTTATCCTCTTGCGGTTTATCTTTTATAGTTTTTTCCCATTTGATTTATTTCATTTCCGCAAATGTTTTTCATGTTCTTCTGTATAACTGTTTTGTTTTGTGCCTGATCGACATACACTATTTAAAATATAGTTGATCATATAAATTGATGTACAAGAATCAACTGATAGTTAATTGCTATTACTAAAGGTACACAGTTGATGATATAAAACACTATTTCTGGTGCACTGCACTTATATTATAAAGTGAACCAGCAACTTATAGCTGTTATTATATAAGGATTTATACAAGACCTTTGTAAGGCTTGTTTCCCACAGTGATTGGGATAGTTAAGTACTATTTTCCACAGGTTAAAAAGTTATCATACAAGGTCTTTGATTAAGACTAAGAAAGTGAATTTATTTACTTTTGCAAATTACTGATCTTATTAGACAACATGTCTACATTAGATTATTTTATCACACAAGGCAGGGCTCTTGATAAGACTGGTCAGCAATTAGAAGAATGGGCAGTTGCTCAATATGACAAAGCATTAGCATTAGCTGCTGCTGCTGAAGAAAGAAAAGCATTGATTGAAGAAAAGAAATTAGCAGCTGAGGAGAAAAGATTAGAAGCTGAGGAAAAAAAATTACAAAGAGAGGATGAACAAAAGAAATTGCAGATACAGACTGATGAAAAAAGATTCCAGATGGAAATGGAAAAAGAGAGAAGAAAAGATGAGGCTGCTGCTGAAGAGAAAAAATTACAAGCTGCTGCAGAAGAGAGAAAATTACAAGCTGAAGCTCAAGAGAAAAAAAGCAATAAGAGAACATGAACACCAAAAAGAACTTTTAGCATTTGAGTTAGAAAAGTTAAAGTTAACAAACATAAGTGATGGTAATCAAGCATCTGGTGGTAATGGTAAACCCTTTACTTACAAGGTCAAGGTACCAGCGTTCAACCCTTCCAGTGATGACATAACATTCTGGCTAAATAGATTTGAACGCTCGTGTCGAGCCCATAATGTGGACAAATCACAATATGCTAACCAGTTATCAGAAAATCTGAAAGGTGATTCTCTGACTAGTTTAAGTTTGGTTGAAGAGGCTGACAAAGATAACTATGATGTTATTAGGGCAGCCTTATTAAAGAAGTATCAGTTGTCTGAAGAGGGTTATCGGAAGTTGTTTAAGACAATGGTGCCTGAGGCAGGTGTAGAATTCTCAGAATTCATTGCAAGGACACGTCTTACATTTGATCGTTGGATTGAGCTATCCAAAACAGAAAAGACTTATGAAGCCCTTATGGACTTGATACTCAGAGACAAGATTATGTCAAGTATAAATAAACCTTTCCTCGAATTCTTACATGAGCGTAAACCTAAGTCTCTAAAAGAAATGGAACAGTATTGTACCCAATACGTCACTGCACATCCGGACGTAGCTATTAGCAACAGTAAGGTTAAAGAAGGTATGCCAGTTGCTTCTGCAACACCATACAACCCTAATCACTCTCACAAATTCCAAGGACCTCAAAATAGGTTTAATAAAAAAGGTAACTATTACAGTTATCAGAACCAAGGTAACCAATCATTTCAGGGTTCTTCTTCGAATACCTGGAGAAGAGCTGACAGCCCTCGATTCAGGGGTGGTCATAATTACAGGAACTTTCGCAAAGGAAGTCATTCTAGAAACTATCCAAGTTTTCCTTCATGGAGACAACAGGATCATAATTACCGAGATACTCATTATAATGAATATGATGATAGTAACCAAAGGAGCTATGATTCAAACCCGAGTAGGGGTTATAATAGTGGAAACAATGATAAGTACAGAGGCAATAATAACAGAGGTAGAGCACAATTCAAAAAACATAAAGCTCATTACCAGGCGAACTCTGCACAGCAAGAGTCCCACGAAGCCTATAAACAAAATAAAGATAATGATGACTCTAATAATATGGCATGTGCCGCTTTTGATTTTGGGAGAGCATCTCAGTGCCCCCAATGCAAAACATTATTTGAGCCAACCACAGTGTCTACTTTAAGCTGTGGCCATCCTCTTCCCGCTCTTCCTGCGTCAATCGCGCATGATGGGAGAGGTTCTCTTGTCTTACACAAAGGTTTAGTAAATGACAATCCAGTCTCAGTACTTTTTGATTCTGGATGCACAACTATTGGGGTTAGGCAGTCACTCATAGATCCTTCTCATTCTACAGGCAAAGTAGTCAAATGCGTAACATTTGGCGGCACCATAGAGAAATACTCTACCGCTATCATTAGGATTGCTACTCCTTTCTTCACAGGAGATGTACACGCATGTCTTTTGCCGAATCCGATCGCTGATCTTATCATCGGTCGCATTCACGGAGTCAAAGAATGCACTCCGGAGCAAATTTCCGTTTGGGAAAATCAAAATATGCAATCTGCTAATGCGGTAGTCACTAGAGCTCAAGCTCTCAATATGCCTGAAACTTCATCTGTTGAAGATAATGAAGTGCATAACCAAGATGATCCCTTGGTAATTTCTCGTGACTCGTTTATAAAACAACAAGAAGAAGATCCGACTCTTAAGAAATTCTTCACTCTTGTAACGAAAGGTGATCCGAATAAAGATTCAAATTGTAAATCTTGGATTACAATGAAGAATGGCGTACTTGTACGTATGGTGCAAGACTCCACTAAGTCAAGTCATTCTCAGATTCTTGTACCCAAGAATTTGAGAGTTAAGATCTTACAACATGCACACGACTCTCAGTGTGCTGGTCACATGGGTTTTTCCCGTACAAAGTCAAGAGTTCTTGCGGCTTTCTTTTGGCCTTTTGTGAACAAGGACATACGGATCTATTGTCGATCCTGTAAAGTATGTCAAGAAGTCAAATCCAAAGGTCCTCGTCATGCTGCGCCTATTCAGGCTGCAGATATTCCTATTCGTCCATTCCAGAAAATGGCGATAGACATCATTGGTCCATTCAAGATCAAATCTGCTAGAGGACATCAGTTTATCTTAACGTGTGTAGACATGTGCACACGTTGGCCAGAGGCTATCCCTCTAAAGAGCATTACTACCGCTGACATTGCAGATGCTCTTTGGCTTATATTTTCTCGGCTGGGATTCCCCGGAGAAATATTATCAGATCATGGCACCCAACTGATATCGGATACCATGTCTCAAGTAATGTCTACTCTACAGATAGAGAGATCTTTGAGTAGCATCTATCATCCTATGTCCAATGGGATGGTCGAGCGACTAAATAGAACACTTAAGAACTTATTAGGGAAGATAACTGAGGATCATCCTCAAGATTGGGATAGGGTTTTACCCGCGGCCCTCTTCGCGTACAGAGAGGTCCCCAATGAACATACAGGGTTTTTCGCCCTTTGAACTTGTCTTTGGCGCGCGACCGCGCGGCCCAA
Organism: Oreohelix idahoensis; assembly: GCA_024509875.1. Taxonomy (NCBI): domain Eukaryota; kingdom Metazoa; phylum Mollusca; class Gastropoda; order Stylommatophora; family Oreohelicidae; genus Oreohelix; species Oreohelix idahoensis. The sequence goes on from JAMPIV010003184.1 coordinate 45,802, forward strand.
TGTCTTTGCTGCATGATCTTATAACAGCTGACAATATTGACGATGACACAAAATCTTCTTACGAGTATGTCATCGCGCTGAGACAGAAGATTATCGAAGCATGCAAATTGGCAACGTCCTCTTCTGAATTTGCTAAGCAGAAGGCAAGACAATTTGCTAATAAGAAGAGAACTTTACGACAACTTTGTCCTGGTGACAAAGCATTTGTTTTGCTACCTTGTCGTGAAAATAGACTCCTTATTAGTTGGAAAGGTCCGTACGATATAATATCGAAAATTTCAGATGTTGACTACATCGTCGATATCAACGGGAAGCATAAAACCTTCCACATCAATATGCTTACGGAGTTCCATGAACGTCCTGACTATCTACAGCCTATTTTCCAGGCAACGGACGATTCTCATGTCAAACATGGTCATTACTCATCACTGTCTGTAATACAGGATGAGGAAACAAGTTTTTCGGATGTTAATCTTCCGCTTCCAATGATCCCACTTCATTCTAGTGAATCATGGAAAGACGTTACTGTTTCTCCTGATTTGTCTCTAGGAGAACGGCGACAAGTTTCGTCTATGTTACAAACATTTCAGGATGTCCTCACTGACATCCCTGGACAAACTCATGTCATTGAGCATGACATTGTTCTAACTGAACATACTCCAATTAGGGTTAGACCTTATCCTATCCCTATACATTTCCAAACACAGGTTGAAAAGGAGTTGGATGAAATGATAGATTTACAAATAATCGAACCATCCACTTCTGCATATTCTTCGCCGATGGTTATTGTTCGAAAAAAAGACAATAACATACGTCTTTGCGTTGACTATCGCAAATTGAATCAAGTTACGAAGTTCGATGCTGAACCTATGCCTTTACTAGAAGAGCTACTTACTCGTCTTTCTAAATCGCATTTTTTCACTAAACTTGATTTGTCTAAAGGATATTGGCAAGTTCCATTATCCGAACGCGCCAAACCTCTTACCGCTTTCTCTACTCCCAGAGGCCTTTTCCAATGGAATTTTATGCCTTTCGGCCTTATGAACGCACCAGCTACATTTGTACGCATGATGCGTCGAATCCTATCGTATCGGTCAGATGTCATTGCTTATCTAGACGACATCTGTCTTTTCAGCGATACTTGGGAAGATCACTATTCAGGGTTAGTTGAATTATTATCAACTCTGCGTGAGTATAACCTGACAGCAAAACCATCCAAAGCTTGTATTGGCTTTAGCGAAATTGCTTTCTTAGGCCATCGAGTAGGTCACGGTTTCTTGAAGACAGAAGACCATAATATCACTAAGATACTTAACATCTCTATCCCTAGGACTAAAAAGCAAGTGCGAAGTCTTTTAGGTCTCATACAATTTTATGGACGTTTCATTCCGAATCTGTCCTCTATCATGGCACCTCTCTCTACACTATTAAAGAAAGGGTCGCCTAACATGGTTCACTGGTCTCATGAATGCCAATCCTCACTAGAGAAGATCAAAACTATGTTTTCATCACCACCTATTTTAGTGTTACCTACAACAGATAAGACATTTGTTCTTCGTAGTGACGCTTCATCCACTGGGATTGGAGCGGCACTAATGCAAGAGTACTCTGGAACTCTGCATCCTGTAATGTATATATCCAGAAAACTTAATGCTGCAGAAAGGAATTACTCGGTTTTAGACCGTGAATTATTGGCAATGGTTTGGTCAATTCTCAAACTCCAAAGATTCCTTCTGGGCGCGCATTTCGTAGTGGAAACTGACCAAAAAGCTCTTACGGCTATCCAAAGTAAGAACTTGAAGAGCTCGAGATCAACTCGATACGCAATCGCTCTTCAACCTTTTCATTTCTCGGTACGAGCTATCCGTGGTTCAGAAAATGTGATGGCGGACATTCTGTCCAGATGCCCACATGATGCCACTTAACTGTTAAATATTGGATTTTTTAATATGTATAACTTTACAACAGTTATTTTTTTTGGTTTCTTTACTAAGATACACATTTGTAATTTAATAATAGAATGATGGTATCTCTACTTAGCGGGTTATTGATGTTTATTCACCGCTGTTCTTTGATGATTGTTTCTTCATAAATCATAAATTTAAGATTATAGTGTGAATTTTTGGTATGCATTGTATAATTACCAGAATTGTATTATACGTACATCACACCTTCCTGGAAACATTTATTCGTAGAGAAACAATTTCTCTCAGATTTTGAGATATATTCTCACCGGTCATATTAGGAATTATAGTTATTCCTGATATTTTCATCTGCGCAGTATTCTTGCGTTGTGAGCCTATTCTACGTTGCTCCTAGATGTATTTAAAAAAAAAAAATTTTATTTTTTTTTTTTCCCGGGAGGTGTGGTAAGACTGTAAAGTGCAATTTTTACTATCTTGCAATATAATACATTTATATACTTATTATGTTCGCAAATATTTTGTAAACAAAGTATTTCCTTTTTAAGTGCTTAAGGAGAAGTAATTTTTGAGTTACTTCCCTTGAAAGCAGTTCCGTCATCTTCGATCGGACTCCGCGGACGAATTTAGGCCTACTGCGATTTATTCTTTGGCTGGGTAGGAATAGATTATTCTTGCTTCAGTATATCTATGGCCTGAATTTATACGTAGTGTTTGTATGAGTAGGACGAGTCTGTCTTATATATGGATATCTTTACATTTCTAAGTCGAACTATGTTGGTTGTCGGTAGAAAAGGTCAAAGGCTATGCAGCGGAAGTATCGCTAGCAAGGGGTGTGATTCATGGCTGTCATCCTGTCGGGATGTCGAATTTTGTTGTAGCCGGGCTTATCGCCGAAAAAGTGATCTATAAGTAGATGGGGAAAGGTGATAGTCATTTAGACATGTTGTATGTACTTTACCCCAGTGTTTATATTTCGCATAGAAAGGTAAAACCACAATTTATTATGAACTTGGGCTTCGCCATCGTTGTCGATAAGCAGAAGCACAGTGGTACTTCTGAAAAGAATATTTATTCAAAGGAAGATGACATTCCTATGTATCAGCACTAGATTATATGATATTATTCAATTACCTCTATGATAGAAGCTATGAAGAAATGAGGACATTTAACGAATGACCAATTTTGGTCTGTATCCTATAGTGAGTGAAGCTCACGAGAGAAGCACAGCCATGTTGAAATCCATATACTTTGTATTTATCGAGTGAGAAAAAGGGATGCCTGTACTATCGCTCGATGAACCAAGAGATCACTGCTACATGTGAGAACCCATGTCTGGGATTCCTATATCTTTATGGAAAATATATATATTGAACTTTACGTAAAGGGATATTCGCTAGACGAGGTTAGGTCTAGGAGCCTTCCTATATATTGGTTATGGTCTGACGTGCCCAGTCAGTAAAGCCAGATGATTTACATGATGGAACTCTGAATGCTGATTTACGAATGCTCCATTATGATATTTGCCAAGCATGAATGCTAACTTAAGATGATATTTAAACTACGCAAATACCTAATAATTTTAGTACAGGCTGTACCTTTTGACCATGCAAGCAAAATTGTAAATTTGTTCTTTCATTCGCAAATCATCAGCAGGCACTCAAATAAGCCTTGGCAGGCACCGCGTTGAGTACCCCTGCTCCTGAGATATGGAAGTGAGTGGTGGATAATTATTAAACAAGAGAGAAAAACACTAGCGGCCACAGAGATGCGGTTTTTCAGAAGAAAGTTAACATTACAATGGATTGCTAAAAATAGAGTAATGAGAAGTCATACAAGAGGCCAAAAGAATCTTATTACTCATGTTAGCGGGAAGCAATCCAATTTTGTTCTGGAACGTTATGAGACCCAAAAAAAATACAAGGTATATCCTATAATGTGCCAAAAGGTAGGATTAAAGGTAAAAGATAAAGAGGATCACACAAAGAGAGTAAACACTGGACATTTCCACGTCGCGGCATGAAAAGAAGTCAAAAACAAAATTGATAGATAGTAACGGAGAGAGGAAGCTGTGGAGAGACATGCTCACTGACGCCACAAGACATGGTACTTCAAGAAGATGAAGAATCATAGCAAGAGAAAGATAAAATACATCGGTACAATGGTCATTATGGCAAACAAGAAAGAATATAATCAAGGCAACAGAAAAACCTTGGATACTGAAGTACCGTAACATGATCGCCAAGTCTTAATGGTTGAAAGAACTAACAGCGGGAAACGTTCAAAAAGAAATGAAAAGAAGGAAATACAATTCTATTTTAAGCTACTTGCGTCAGCGAACCAGAGATGACCAAGACCCTACTCCACCTCCACATGGTGGTCCTGGAAACAGACTGCATCACTGCAGTCTGGCAGAGAGAGTAGGGATCGAAGAGGGAAGGCAAACCCGGTCCCAAAAAAATGCCGTGCTGAAGTCGAATGTGCCGGCCGAAAGGCGCAGATATCGCAGCTCCGCTGTAAACAGACACAACGCAACCAACGTCCTTTTCAGGGCGAACGAAGAAGAAGAAGAAAAGAATACACCATAATTGTTTACACCTTATTTGTATTTTGTTAACATTTGATTTTGGTGGTTATTTTTACACACTAAAAAAACCAAAACATCAATTATTTGTTTTAAGTTTTTTAATCATCGTCAGTTGACTCGCTCCCTAAGAATAATGAAGCCACCTCTGTATCTGGCCGTTTCACAGGAAGGGAGGTTAAAAAAAAAGGGATCCCGTTACACGCCCATTGAGGCATATTGGGAATAGGATGTTAGGCTCATATTTTCTTGACCATCGGCACACTACGGGTGAATGTGGTCAACATCACGCCGGCCGCCTTAACCTTTCCAGAGTTGACCTGGTACCTAATTCATGAGACCGGGTCGACCCCGGAGCGATGTGTGGCCTAAAAAAATCCCGCCTCAACTGGGAATTGAACCATGGACCACCAAACTAGGAAACCAGTTCACTAACCACGTGTCACAGGAATGGAGCTTATCTGTTAAATAATTTTCCAGCTCTGTTCCACTTTGTCTCCAACTGTACTGATTCTTAGCTGGTCTTATACCTCAGATCAGCGGCAGGTAACCATAGATCTGTGGAGATCTACTTTTAGAGACACTAAGCTCTCTAAAGATCTAAGAATAAGTTAAAAGTTATCCCATAGCAAATACTTTGGTAGGGGATTGACGTGTTAGAGACTTCACTATACTGGGTTTAACATCGAAAGGTAAGGTGACTGTCGTAGATTTTTGATAGGAGAATTAAGACTTGGGTTGGTCCCTTCTGAATAGGTTGGGATGAGTGATAGTCACAGTGTGAGATAGAAATACAAAATAGATTTCCACGAGTGAGGTGGTAGAATAGTGATAGAGGCTGTCTCTGAGAGCGGGAAATCTTCTCTCTCTCTCTCACCTATCTTCTACGACAGATCTAAAGTAGTCAGACAGTCTAACACATATACATTAAATATATATATATATATATATATATATATATATATATATATATATATATATATATATATATATATAGATATATATATATATATATATATATATATATATATATATATATATCCACTCACGTGCACGCACATTCAAGTGACGACAGGTAGACACACAGACGTGGGAAACTATAACAAATGGTTATGTAGATATTTAGAACGAGCTGACCAACATGCTGATTAATTTATTGTTAAGTTTATTTATCATTGTAAACTTACGTCACAACATGTAAAATTTGCATTAAAAAAAACCTATACACAAAGTTATAAACAAATCAAGGAATGCTACCAGAACTGGTAGACCCTCAGTTATGATCTTCCCTCGATGGATAGCCCACAGTCCCGTTAGGAGAAAGATGATAGCACAAAGAGTCCCAGATACATATGATTGAGTCTAAGAGTTTTCCCCGTTTAAGGTATGAACAGACCTGATACTATAATCTAGTTTAAGGGAAAATATTGTTAGCAAAACAAACTTGCATGAAGAAAGTTATGACAGCAAATAGGTGTCAAAATACAACGGTGAAATAACACTCAGACTTGCGTTCCCTCTTATTCATTCAGCCGTGGCCACGTGTACACATTTATACTTACAGCTTTGATCGCTGCCTCTGGGAACATAATAAATTCTAGGACCTTCACACAGACCCGAAAATGCAGCCTTGACCAAAAAATCCCCAGTTCCAAAAAGACGTACTGAATTCTCTGTCTCAGGGAACGATTCCTTGGGTGTTCTTATTTTTCGGATGTCTGTTTAAGTCACATAAAATTTGTCCAGGCACGAAAGTTAGCAGAGCACAGTGTCACTAGCGTAGGTTTCTAGAAATGAGGAATGTCAGGTCGGGTGCCTTATCTCAGTATATGACTATATTTGGTCACCACACCACTTGTCAACAGTGTCGGGAAATTTACTGATTGGAATATGTTACTTGCCACAAAGGCGGAAAAATGACTAGAGTGTTCTCAGGAAGAATCAAATCAGGCTCGATGACCCGTTACTTCTTTAAACTCTTAAAGGTCTTGCAAAAGTTATACATCAAATCTTTAAGGTAAGAATGTTTGTTGTTTTCTTCACAGATTTATCTCTTTTACTCAAACGCTGGCAAAGTTTGGGTACCACAGTTTCACTATATATAAATGGAAAAAGCACATATCAAATAATTATACATACTATATACTCGGATGTAACTGATAATTTTAAATAGCAAGCGTAGTGCTTGACTTATCATTTAAATTCCCGTGAAGTAAGTTATATTCACAAAAATCGCTCATCATGAATTAGAAATACAACGTATTCCGTCAACACTCAATGATGAACAGTTATAAGTTAGTTTAGAAAATTTGTTCTCGTCTGATTATTTAGCAGTAAAATTTAATTCATTATAGCTACATTGTTGTTTAAGCTAGAAATTATAATTTATTCTGCTTTCCACTGAAACACGTCACTAGAAAATAATACAGACTATATAAATTTTACTCTCTGCACCACATCTTACTAGTGAAATAAAATAAGCGATTTAACACTTTAAACACTTCACAAAATAATAGATAATAATATATTTTACCTCACACAGAACTACAGGTAGTCGCACAACTTAAGAATTATATGCTTATATTTATGGAAGTCTAGAAGTTCGACAAATTGTCGAAGCAAACTGAGAAACTTCGCTATTCAGCTTATTCTGTTCCGAGCAACCTGTCTACTGCGAATTTAGAGGACTGAATGAAAATAAATTTCAAACTCTGGTTATATCTATTACCAGACAAAGAGGTAAACGTTTATTTCGCCAAACCGAAAATAACCCCCTATCCGTCTATAACACTACGTTTAACACCTAAACGCATGTCGTAACTGCCACCTACTGACCGAGAGGGCGCGTGTCAGTTGCGAATCTCAGACACCCCGTCTCCAGTGCAGAAACAGTTATTCACACCTCACGCTGACCATGGCCCACAATGAGTGTCGTGTCAGGTGAAATTTCCAGACAAAAGTCTCAAACTGCGCCAAGGAGATGTCAGCTATCGCGCCGCACTGAGCGTTCAGCCGATTCACTCGTTGTGGCAGGTGAAAATGCAGACAAATTTGTCGCCTATATGTCTGGCGAAAACGAATATACACGGTGTATTTCGTCAATCTGCAGCGATTGACTGAATGCATTCTCACGCCAAATCGTCTGGTCCTACGTCTGAGTATGAACCATAATCGCACCTCTCGTCAAACTGCGCGAATGACATCTACGTAATCAAGTTACTCGTTTCATCAGCAATGAAATGCGTTTCTAAATGAGAAACGAAACTGGCGAAAGTGAGAATGGGAAAGTAGTAATGTATATAGTCGCAAACGAACGAATGCGAAAAACCCAGGAAAAAGGTAAAGAGCGATAATAAATAGAGGATACGGGTGAAAGAAAAAGAAGAAGATATAGGCAATTTATAGATCATAAATGTCTACGTGACAGTGACCAGTTATCTTCCTCTCTGCATTTCCTTCCCTAACTCAAGTGCAAAAGTCAGGTACCCATTTACAGCTGGGTAGACTGAAACGTGTCGATACCGTGAATCAAACCCGGTACATTTGCCACGAAAGACCAGCGATCTAACCACTCTGTCAATCAGGCGCTGTCTAAAGATCTACCATGATAAAACCATGTCGGTTTTCAGGCTTCTTAGTATGTGGAATAAGAGAAGCTTAGAGATAACTTTAAGCGGTGGAAAGTTCGAACTAAATGATGTTTTGTCATATCTCATGAAGTGCACTGTTCAAATGAATTTTGGAATCTAGCTTATGAGTTTTCTCTGGGAGTGCATAAAAGTACCTTTAACTTTTGTTTGTTTGTTTTTTTATTAAAGGAAATGAGATGAAAGCGGACTAGAATCAGATGATTATTTGTCCAAGCTCAACCATCATTTTGGGAGCCGCGGTAGCGCAGTAGTTAGTGCACTAGCTTCGAAGCTCGGTGGTCCATTGTTCGATCCCCAGTTGAGGTGGGAATTTTTAAACCACAAACGGTTCCGGGGTCGACCCAGCCTTATGCCTTTTGAATTGGTTACCAGAGCAACTCTGGGACGGCTAAGGCGGCCGGTGCGATTCTGACCACATGACCCCTATTGCGGCGATGGTTAGGAAAATATGGGCCTAACACCATATTCCCAACATGCCTCTATGGACGTGTAACTTTTTTCTTTCATTTGTTTTCCTTAGGTAGTATTACTTCTATTATTATTACTATTAATATTGTTACCTGTAACCTTTGGATACATCGTTTTTGAAACACCCGGCTGGAGAAGGTTTGTCCTAAAGTTCCCTAGCTCTAAAATTCGTTAGCTACCCGTCACGCAGAGATCTGCCATACTATTGCATGTGATATACCAGTAGTTCGGGATCTATCTGTGCCACAGATCTATCTTTTTCTTTCACCTTTCAACTCCTAAAGGTGCATAAGCCTTCACCAAACGTCTGCCAAGTCTTCCTGACACGTGCCTGTCGTAGATTTTGGATAGGAGAATTAAGACTTGGGTGGGTCCCTTCTGAATAGCTTGAAATGAGTGAGAGTCCCAGTGTGAATTAGTAAAACAATAGAATTTCCACACAGGTGAGATGATAGACAGTGGTATAGAGGCTGTCGCTGAAAGCGAAAAAGAATTCTTCTCTCTCTCTCACCTATCCTCTACGACGACTTTTACAGAGTCCGACAGTCTATTCCACATATATATTACATATATTTCTATCTACTCACGGGCACGCACATACACGTGACGACAGTTAAACACGCAGACTTGGAAAATCTATAACAATGCTTATACAGATAATTGGGATCGAGCTGACCAACGCACTGATTTTTTTGTTCAAGAGAGATATTTTAATTATCATATCAAAATTTCTCACAACACCAAAAAATACATAAAGGAAGCATACACATAGACATAAAAAATCAAATGAATTTCTACCAGGATGATAGACCCGTTATGATATTACCTCTAGGTTTAGCCCACAGCCCCATTATGAGACAGATGATGGCCCAAAGAGTTATAGATACATAGGGTTGTGTCTAAGAGGTTTCTTTCTTTCTCGTAAATGTATGAACAGAGTTGGATAATCTGATTTAGCCTAAGAAAAAAAGAGACTCTAGCATTTGTAACAAATTCTGCAGATTAAAAAAAGTTAAGACAGCAAATGGGTGACAATAATACACCGGTAAAATAACACTCAGACCTGTGTACTCTCATTCATCCAGCCATGGCCTTTCTCTCACATATATACTCACAACTTTGCTCGTTGCCTCTGGGAACATAATAATTTTAGGACCTTCGCACAGACCCGAAAAATGCAGTCAGCGACCAAGAAACCCCCAGTTCCAAAAGACGTACTGAACTCTCTGTCTCAGGGAACCGATTCCTTGGGTGTTCTAATTTTTCTCGAATGTCTGATTAAGTCACATAAAATTTGTCCAGGCACGAAAGTTAGCAGAGCACAATGTCATTAGCTTTGGATTCTAGGGTTTAAGGAATGTCAGATCGGTGTCTTCTTTCAGGCAGGTACTATATTTGGTCACCACAATACTAGTCACAATCTCTGTCGGAATGTTAATGTTTTTCTTGTAATATTTTCGCCGCCAGGCAGCATGTACATTTAAATTTGTGGAGCAATATGAACTGGCTCAAAAGCCCAATATATATTTCTAGTCTTTAGAAACCGTTAGTGGGATTGCTATTACTGTCTCTCTCTGATGGCATATGCACTGTCAGATCCAGTGTTACTTGAAACAAAAAAAAAACCCACGTGGTTAAAGATAGGAACTGTCTATGCTTCACACAAATATGTCTCTTTACTAAACGCTGGCAAGTTGGGTACCACAGTTTCACTATATAAAAGAAAGAACACATATCAAATAATTTACATATATGTACTCAATATAACTTACATTTTAATAGCAAGCCTACAGCTTGACTTATCTTTAAAACTTCCCGTAAAATAAGTTATATAAAATCAATCATCAGGAATTAGGAATATTTGCGCATTCCGTCAATATTCACTGATGTCGCATCTAGCATTATAAGTTAGTTTTAGAAAAATATGATCTCGACTGATTATTTAGCAGTAAATTAACTTCATTATAGCTCCATTATGGTTTAATGCTAGAAATATAATTTATTCTGCTTTCCACTGAAACGCGTCACTAGAAAATAATACAGACTATATAGATTAAGCACTCTGTTCAAAAGAACTAGTTTAAAATGAAATCGGCGATTTAACACTTAATCACTTCACAAAATTCTAGAGAACTACTATATAATATTTACCTCAAAAAACAGCACTACAGGATATCGCACAATTAAGAATTACACGCTTATATTTATGGAAGTCTAGAAGTTCGACAAATTGTCGCAACAAACTAAGAAACTTCGCTTATACAGCTCTACTCTTCGCGAACCACCTGTCTACTGCGAATTATTGAGACAAGAATGAAAATAAAGTTTCAAACTAGGTTTAATATCTATGAAACGGACAAAGAATCCCACTGTTTCGAAACCACGAAACAGCGCCCGTCTCTCCCCTTCTCTAACACCCTACGTCAGCTTCCCTCATGTCGTAACAGCCATCAGTGGGATTACGCACCTGCGTTAACAAACTGACCGGGAAAAGCGCGTGTCAGTTGCAAATCTCAGACAACCGTCTGAAACTGCGACTATAAGGTGTAAATATTCGCTCCTACTTAAGCGTTCGGCCCGGAAAACCCGCGCGTGACAGGTGCAAATGTAGACAAAAAATCTGCTCTATGTCCAGCGAAACGAATTTTTCGCACATTCACGTCTTACTTGCGCGACTGACATCTGATGCAATAAGGTTACTAGTCAGTATGAGAAAGAAAAACGATGATGGGAAAGAAATATATTTTTCGCAACGAGTGATGCGAAAAAATACAGGAAAAACAAGTACGGAAAGATAATAAAATAAAAGGATGCGGGTGAGAGAATAGGAAGAAGATGTAGGCAATTTAATGATCAAAACCCACGTGACAGTGCCGTCTGCTTAAGGTCTTCCCATGTCTTCGTCATCCCCTTTATGTTGGCTCCAGTGCTCTTTTCCATCACAGATCTATACTTGTCACAGATCTATACTTGTTACAGATCTATACTTGTTACAGATCTATACTTGTTACAGATCTATACTTGTTACAGATCTATACTTATCACAGATCTATACTTGTTAAAAGCCGTTAAAAGATTAAAAAATTTTAAAGCTGCTGGAGTTGACGAAATTTCAGGCGAAATGTTTAAAGCAGTTAATGACAACAACCTCTTGAGAATTTTAGATATTATAAATGAAGTATGGAGAGAAGAACAACCACCACAACAATGGAAAGACAGTATTATTGTAAAGTTACCGAAGAAAGGTGATCTATCAGACTGTAATAACTGGCGTGGTATATCTCTATTGTCAGTACCTGGAAAATTATTATGTTGCATGATGTCAGAAAGACTTAAATTGCATGCTGACGAAAAGATCAGAGAAGAACAAGCGGGTTTCAGGCCGAAACGATCATGTATTGATCAAATATTCACACTAAGAACAATTATAGAAGAATCAGTGGAAATGCAATCGCCACTTATTATCACCTTCGTCGATTTTCAAAAAGCCTTTGATAGTCTACACCGCCCATCATTGTGGAAGATACTTACAATCTATGGTTTTCCAACAAAATATGTGAATATAATCAAAGCGCTATATGACAATGCAAGATGTTGTGTTAGAACAAATAAAGGGAATACAGAATGGTTTACAGTAGAAATAGGGGTGAAACAAGGCTGTATTATGTCACCACTACTTTTTGGAATAGCTATTGATTGGATTATGAGAAACTGTACCCACAATAAACAATTAGGTATAAAATGGACAAATGGAAAATTCCTGGGGGACCTAGATTTCGCAGATGATTTAGCATTCTTAAGTTCAACACCCAGACAATCCCAAGAAGCAGTAAATAATTTGTGTCATCTTTCGGTTAAAATAAGTCTCCAAATAAATGCCTCTAAAACTAAAGTTATGAACTTTTCTAACGAGACCTTTAATATCATCCTGAACGGGGAAAAACTACAGAAAGTTGAAAGTTTCAATTATTTAGGCAGTAAAATTACTCAGGGTGGTGACACAACAAGAGAAATTCATACTAGAAATGCTTTGGCAGCTAGCGCCTTCAATAGATTATCTAACATTTGGAAATTACGATCATTGAATATACATACCAAGCTTCGTCTGTTTAATTCAAATGTTATCTCAGTGTTAACATACGGCTGTGAGAGTTGGAAAATAACAAAAATCATTGGAGAATAAGCTGAATACATTCGAGAACAAATGTCTTAGAAAACTCATGAACATCAGTTGGAAAGAATTCAAGACTAATCGACAAATAAGAGAAGACTCTAGGCAGAAATATGTCTCCAACTATATAAGGAAAAGACGATGGTCATATATCGGTCATGTCCTACGAATGCAAAACAACAGAATACCATTGCAGGCACTCACTTGGGTTCCTGAGGGTAAGAGGAAAAAAGGAAGACCAAAAGAAACACTCAGAAGAACAATAATAAGAGAAGGAAGAACGTTGGGATTAAACAATGTGCAAGAGCTAAGAGGAGTGGCGTCACAACGTACAACCTGGAGAGCACTGGTTTCTGCCTTATGCGCCGTGTTTGGTGCTTAAAGAATTTATTATTATTATTATTATACTTCACCCGTGTGTTACCGGGGCCCGAAAGGGGAGCAAAGAATAGTAACACTGTCCCTTGCCAAGCATGTCGTAGAAGGCGACTAAGGAGGGTTGGGCATGGGGCCGGTTACCCCATCCTGTAAAAAAAATTTAAACCACAAAAAACTTCAACAAATATGGACAAGTCAAATAAAGAAAATAAAACACAGCCATCCAAGACAGGGGAAGGTCCTCTCGCGGGGAGGCGTATGATGCAACACAGAGAAAGCCGAAAGGAGTCTGTGTTGCTGACTAACCTTCTTTCTTCTAGGAGAACTTCCAGATTTGGCACCTGGAATGTTCGGACATTGAACGAACAAGGGAAAGTGGCACAAGTAGCAGCAGAAATGAGGGAATACAAAATCGAGGTTCTGGGAATGTGTGAAACAAAGTGGAAGGGGGTAGACAGGAAGAAACTCATCACAGGTGAATTGGTGCTGTCCTCAGGACACGAAGACGAAAGTTCACACCACAGTGAAGGGGTAGCTCTTATGTTATCTAAAGAAGCACAGAAAGCACTCATTGAATGGGAAGCTGTGGGACCCAGAATAATAACAGCTATTTTCAAAACAGCTAAAAAGAAAATTCATGTCAATGTCATCCAATGTTATGCACCAACTAATGACAAAGAAGAGTCTGTGAAAGAAGCATTTTATACTAAACTACAGGAAATTATGGATAAAGTAAAAAGAAGAGACATCACAATTTTGATGGGTGACATGAATGCAAAGATAGGTACAGTCAATACTGGATTTGAAGAAGTCATGGGAAAACATGGGCTAGGAGTAATGAATGAAAATGGAGAACTATTCGCAAACTTCTGTGCTTCAAATCAACTGGCTATAGGAGGAAGCATGTTTCCACATAAGAGAATACACAAGGCAACATGGATATCACCAGACCATAGAACAGAAAATCAGATCGATCATATATGCATAAAGAAGAAGTTTAGATCATCATTGCAGGATGTAAAGGTATATAGAGGAGCAGATGTGGCATCAGATCACCATCTTCTGATAGCCAAAGAAAAAATGAAACTCAAGAGATATGCAACAATGCAAAATTATAGACAACAGTTTAATGTAGGACAGCTAAGAAATCAAGAAACAAGAGACAAATTTGCGGTCACAGTATCCAACAAATTCCAAGTGCTCCAACAGTTGGAAGATGTAGAGAATACAGAAGACTATTGGCAGCGGGTCAAAACGGTATGGAAGGAGACATGTGAAGAAATACTGGGGAAAAGGGAAAGACAACAAAAAGCATGGATAACAACAGAAACCATCAATAAGATAAAAGATAGAAAAAACAAGAAAGCAGAGTTGAACGCAGGCAAAGCCAGAGGTTCCGGGGCCGGGGCTCAGGGGGTGTGCACGGAGGCAAACAGAGAGGTGGAAAGAGGTGTCAAAATGGACGGGAGGAGGTGTATTGGGGAGTTGGCGGGAGGGGCGGGGGATGCTGCAGCCAAGGGAAATATGAGAGAACTGTATGGCGGCACAGGGGGGCTGACGGGGAGATGCAGGCAAACAGGTTGCCTCATAAAGGATAGGAATGGGAGGCTGCTCGGCAATGTGCGGGAGCAGATGAGGAGGTGGACGGAGTATTTTGGGGACCTTCTCGGTGGACCAGCTCCACGGGACCCGCCGGACGTCCAGCCGGCGGAGGAGGAGCTGCAGATTAACGGTGAGAGACCAACGAAGGAAGAAATAAAGAAAGCCATAAAGCTTCTAAGAGATGGAAAAGCGTCTGGACCTGATGGCATTCCGGCAGAGGCCATCGGGGCAGGTGTCGACACGGCTACAGAGATGTTATATAAATTACTTGGTAAAGTCTGGGAAAAAGAAGAGATACCAGCAGAATGGAAGGAGGGATGTCTGGTTGGGTTGCCTGGGAGGGGAAATCTACGGGAGTGCACAAATTGTAGAGGAATGGTGTTGCTATCGGTGCCGGGGGAGGTATTGAACAGGATTGTCCTTGAGAGATTGGAGGAGTCCATGGACAGGAGATTGAGAGATGAACAAGCGGGTTTTCGATGGGACAGATCATGTGCAGACCAGATGGCCACTTTGAGAATAGTGGTTGAACAGGGTCTGGAGTGGAGTTCGCCGCTGTGCATCGGATTTGTGGACTACGAGGGGGCATTTGACGGTGTGGACAGAGAATCACTTTGGAGATTGATGAGGCGTTATGGAGTTCCCCTGAGGATCATTAATTTAATAAGGAAGACCTGTGGAGACATGACGTGCAGAGTTCTTCATGAGGGACAGCTTGCGGAGCCATTTGGGATAAGAACAGGAGTGCGACGGGGATGCCTCTTGTCTCCATTTCTTTTCTTGCTGGCAATAGATTGGGTTATGAGATCATCGACAACACACAACAGAAATGGAATCCAGTGGACTCTGACTAAGCAGTTGGATGATCTGGATTTTGCTGATGATTTGGCTCTCCTGTCCCATAACCGTAATCGGATGCAGGACAGGTTGAAAGCGCTCGATGAGAGGTCGCGGCGGTTGGGTCTGGGAATACACAGGGAGGGGACAAAAATAATGAGAGTAGATGCAGGTGGTGAGAACAGGGTTGAACTTGGGGAGGCGCCAGTGCAAGATGTGGAGTCGTACACATATCTTGGCAGTAGTGTAGACAAGGTTGGAGGGACAGATAGCGGTGTCAAAATAAGAATACAAAAGGCAAGTGGAGCTTTCATTGCATTGGGAAATATATGGAGATCAAGAGAAATAGGATCCAACACGAAAATAAGAATCTTCAACTCAGGTGTGAAGTCAGTCCTATTGTATGGCTCGGAGACATGGAGAACAACAAAGACAACAACCAAAAAGCTACAGACTTTCATAAATGGGTGCTTGCGTAGAATAGAGGGATTAAAATGGTATGACAAGGTTACCAATGTGGAACTGATGACAGGAACTGGACAAGTGCCAGTGGAACAGGAGATGAGAAGAGGACGATGGCGATGGATAGGACACACACTGAGGAAACCTGTTGATAGCATTACAAGGCAGTCCTTGTTCTGGAACCCCCAGGGCAAGAGAGGCAGAGGAAGACCAAGAAGTACATGGAGAAGAGAGTTGGAAACAGAGGTGAAAAATGATGAAGAGAGCATGGAAAGAACTTGAGATGATGGCACGTGACAGGAGGACTTGGCATGTGTTTGTTGAAGGCCTATGCTCCTTTGGGAGTGGAGGGTTATGAAATGAAAATTATTATACTTGTTACAGATCTATACTTGTTACAGATTTATACTTGTTACAGATCTATACTTGTCACAGATCTATACTTGTTACAGATCTATACTAGTTACAGATCTATACTTGTCACATATCTATACTTGTTAAAGAACTATACTTGTTATTTATTCCGGCCATTTTTTACTAGTAATACGGCATAAAAGTCGGAGTCCGGACATTTTTTTTAATGAAACAGAGACCACCGAGATCTACACGGGAGCATCAACGATCA
>JAMPIV010003184.1:67500-107500 GCA_024509875.1 Oreohelix idahoensis
GGGGGAAAACAATTCTTAATGTAAAATCTTAACTGGCAAATTAATAGGTAATGAAAATAAGATTAACAAATATACTTGGAGAAGACAAACAGTCCGACGATGAGACAGACAGACAGATAGAACAACAATACAGTTTAAAGATTATTAAATCTTTTGTCAATGTCCTGGAAGAGAGTGATATACGCAGGAGAAAAACAACTATGCAGATCAGACAGAAATCGTCCGTTTTTATTGCGCACGTTTTGAACATGAATGTGAGAATAGACTACACCAACCGGATACACTTGACGGTCATATAGACATATGTCGACAAAAAGTTGATGCTGGAATTGGGTTAATCTTGTCTTCAGAAGAAACCCCGACACCTTCACCAGGACTGTCACGCTATGACAGAATGAAGGTGAAAGAGAGGCCGATCAAAAACAACTTGGCGGGAACTGTGGAAGATGAGTTGAAACGCCTGAAAAAGAGTTGGGGCACAGAACTAAGGATGGTTATGGACCGAGCGAAGTGGAGAGTTTGTTGCTACCGCAAGCAACGCTATTAGGCGTTGTTAAGATGCGATTTTGAGAAGGTGCTATGGTTGTATGCTACTGGGGGATTGATGTTTGTTGAGTTCGTTGTTGGCACAAACGTGATTGAAGTTAAACGTTTGTGAGCTGTATGTAATGTCTGCACGAGTAGCTAAACTCTTGATTGTTATGACAGGTGACTGAAGTAGAACTTATCATTGGTTAGAGTAAGCTTGGCGTGTGAAAGGTGAAAAAGTTTGTGCAAGGGGAGTTGACAGACGTTTTGGAATGGAACGGATGTGTCCCGGTGTTATTCTTGTGTTGAAAGAGCGTGTCTGTTGTATGGGGTTTTTGTGTGTGTGTGCATTGATCAATGTCATTTCTGATCTTGGAAGTTCTTGCAGTGCCAGAAGTGAGGTTAGTAGTATTCGAGTACCGGTAGGTTGACGAGATAGATTGCTAGTTTCTTGTGCCTTTTAACATATATGGCATGTACTAACAACTGTGATTATACAGTACTAAGTCGTGACTGACTTGGTCTTTGAGTGTAATTATTTATTCCTATGTACAATGTGGAAACTTGTTCTCTAGACAACGTTGCTTTGTTGTTAGATTAGCGGTATCAGCGATGGCGTCGCTGTTGTCAGATGCAAAGGTATGCGTGTTAGCACCTTTTGTTTTTGTGACAGGCGTGATGGCCACTGATTGATTTGTAAGTCAGCGGGTAATGAAGCAAGAAGAAGAAGAAAGTTAGTAAAGAGATAAAATATTGTGCAGCCATAGTTGAATCGGATGAAAGTGATCAACAGAATTCATAGAGGATGTCATAGAGGATGTCATAGAGGATGTCATAGAGGATGTCATAGAGGATGTCATAGAGGATGTCATAGAGGATGTCATAGAGGATGTCATAGAGGATATCAGTCGAATAAAGATTCATTCAATAATCTTCTGATTCCCAAGGAGCATTTGCCCTTAATAAACGTCTACCGGCTGATGCGCTATAGGGCCGCCATATTGTCCTAAAACAAGGTGGAATTTTGGTGAGTTTTTATTTGTTAAACCGCCTCCAGGGGTTTTAATGCCTAACAGCTATGTCGCCCGCCTATTATACTACGGGTACTGAGTTCGCTCCCAGTAAAGGGAATATAACTGATGGAAATTTTTTCATAATCAGTTGTTCCTAATGATATCATACTCCCCCCCCCCCCCCCCCATTCTCCTGGGTAGTGAGATCGGATGCCTAGTCTTCTCGTATAAGGGTAAAAACATAGGAGGTCCCATGTGCAAGTTGCGCACGTTAAAAATCCCTCGGCAGTTGGAAATTGTAAAAAGTAAGCCATTCGGCCGCTGCTTTGGCAAAATTTAAAAATTAGGAAACCTACCCACAACAATTATTTATAGAATGTGTGATTCCTGTAAAAGCACACTGGAATCCTCGGCGGTGCTACGGAATTCGTGCACTGTGCTGAGATCCTCTTTATGTGATCTAAGACAGGAGATCGGAGCGCTTACGGAGTTGTCCGTGTGCAATGAAAATGGTCCTTGAAACCAAACCAAACCTAAATCACCTCAGGATGTTTGTCGGGCGTTATTAATTTTGACAAAGTTTAAACAGGGTTGAAGTTAGGTTAAGGATAGCTGTAACGTAGCCACACGCATAGCAAGTCTGACAATGAGGGGCAATGTGGCGATATGGAAGTTAGATAATAAAATAGTTTCCATAAATGGAGAAGAGAGCTGGTGAACTAGAGGTAGGTATGGCACATGACAAGTTAGGAAAATACTTGCACAGTTCTAGATGGTAGCTGTAGAAGAGAGCTGTGAAGTAAGTCACTGTCTATATGGTAGCTGTAGGAGAGATCTGTGAAGTAAGTCACTGTCTAGATGGTAGCTGTAGGAGAGAGCTGTGAAGTAAGTCACTGTCTAGATGGTAGCTGTAGGAGAGAGCTGTGAAATAATTAATCTTCTGGCTAGACCTATCCTATGCTCCAAGGGTGTCCCTATTAATAGTTCGGTGGAATGCAGCTCATTAGTTATCCCTACCGATTTTAACATATTAAATATTCTTTTGAATTTCACACAAGAAGAAAATTTATTTCGAACTGTAACTGGAATTTAAACAAAATCAATCAACTGCAGTGTATAAAGTATATCAGTACACTTTGATAATTAAAATAGATGTCCAGTAAAAGATGGTCCGCAACCATACGATACGTCAAGGCCTAAAATCCCACCCCCTGCAGACCCAAGTAGAACAGTCCCAACTAAGATGGTTTGGCCATGTTTGCAGAATGGGAGAAGACCGGCTACCACGACAAGCATGGGAAACAAAGAGCCAGAGACCTAGACCCCCAGGACGACCCAGAGTCCGCTGGGAGGACAACATTAGACAATCTTTGAAGGACCGAGGACTAGAATGGAACCAGGCCAGGAGGGAGACAGCCGATAGGATAGTCTGGCGTTGTCTCTTCCAAACCTCTACACCTCACGGCAGGAGGGAAACGACTAAGTAAGTAAGTAAGTAAGTAAGTCGAGTAAAAGTTTCAGAATGATATTTACAAAATCACAAGCTGGATATTAATAAATTGTCAATGTCTCTTATCATCATATCGGCCATTTGGGGACTTCTGGATTTTGCTGTCTCGATGAAACAGTTCACTTATCTACTTCAGTTTCTGTCTCTACATACACTTCAGTAGCTTGATCAGGTGTAGACTTTCCTAGAGACTTTATTCACCTGGACAGGTAGACAGGTAGATGAGATGCTACTACCAGGCAAATGCAGAGGTGGTCTTGTACTCACACACTGCAGTCGATTTTACACTTTACAAGAAAATTTGTTTACGGCTCTCTCTCGTCCAGGAACCCTTCAAACACCTAGCACAAGGACTGGCTTGAGCTTATCGCTAAGCAATCGGCTTCACAAAAGCAAGTCAGCTGGACTTCTTAGCAGTCTGCTGTGCCTTGCGGCTTCTTACTCGTATGGGTGAGTCTGCTGGACGTCTTCTCGGCCATGTGATTTTGAAGCGAATTTTTGATTATCCAGAATTTAGTATAACTCGGGCTTTTATACAATTGCCCAGTCCGCATGATTTGATTGAGCGTTTGTTTCTTCTTCTTCCTTCCTTCTTCCTCGTTCGTCCTGAAAAGGACGTTGGTTGCGTTGTGTCTGTTTACGCCGGAGCTGTGATATCTGCACCTTTCGGTCGACACATCCGACTTCAGCACGGCATTTTTTGGGACCGGGTTTGCCTTCCCTCTGCGATCCCTACTCGCTCAGCCAGACTGCAGTGATGCAGACTGTTTCCAGGACCACCACGTGGAGGTGGAGTAGGGTCTTGGTCAGCTCTGGTTCGCTGACCCTGATGCAAGCAGTCAAGCTATGGGTCGCTGACTGCATTCTCTATTGCTGCATCTTTGGGTTCCGAGCGTTTGTTTGACTCGGAGATCGAGCGTTTGTTTGATTAGATCCCCGTCTCATCAATCTGATTGGTTTAGTCAGTCTCTGGTTGGATCTCCTTTTTCATTCCGATGAGTTCCTCCCTTTCACTGCCTCTGCGTTTGATTGGCTCTTTTTTGTTGATTCTGATTGGGCGCCTCCTCTTTCGTCTCAGAATAATTAGGTAATTTCCCCGTTGTTAACTCCATATATAATCATATTGCGATTAATCCTAAGAATTACTAAATTACGGGAACATTTCTACAGTGGTTCTTGTCTTTTTTTGCTGCAGGCAACATGGTGGGCATTGTTTACTGTCGTCGCAGCCTACCCTTATACCAAGTACTCCTGTCGCGTGCCATCAGCAGCTCGAGGTCTTGCCATATGCCTATTATTTTCATTTCTGACTACAGAACAATGACTGCCTGGTAATGGTTTTAGTAATCCAGATCTAACAGACGGCCCGTGAATATCCCGGGAATATCTGATGAGACAAAGACAGAAAATGACTATTGCTCCCACAGCCAGGTCGTATAAAGCGACAAAGGTCAGGTTGTGCAGGAGGATGGCAACCTCATCATGTAAAACAAGCTGTTATTGAAACCACAGCTACAAGAGCATGTGAATGCTTGAGCAGGCTTCCTGTAAGGGGACTAGATGCAGTGGTGGTTCAATGTTCCATAAGTAGCGTTAGGGAAAAATGATGATTGAGTAATCCAGATATAACGGACAGCCGATGAATAGTTGGATAAGGCGCGTGAGAAATATGTTGAAACAAAAACAAGATGACAGCGCATTGGGCCGCTCTACTTATGCAGAACTGATAACCAATAATCAGCCTAATTTACAGTGCTTCAGGGCATAAGAACCAGATGAGAAGAAATCCCATAACACACTGTATCCCCGGTACTTTCTGGGAACTTCCGTGACAGGGAAGCCCCACTGCGTGTTGATTATAATGTTATCCAAGACATGCGGGTGACATTATATAGGTTGGAAAAAAAAAAATTGTAACATTGTTTATAATCACGAAATTAGGTGACGGGTTTTCCGAGTGGGTAAAAAAAAAAAGTGTGAACATTAAGTTTCAATAAATGTGGTACTGAAAAAAGGAACTCTGCGAAAACTGTATCAGAAGATGAGAAAGCCTGCTTTGACGTTGTTTCAATCTTTTTATTTCTTTTCTAATGTTTCTTACTTTAGCTGTCGCTTTATCTCCTTTCCCTGATGAAAAGCCTTGCAGCCGCAACGTAGTCAATTTTCTTATTCTTTGAAGAAAGTAATACACTTTCTTTTGGCATGTTTTGAGAAGAAACAAACTGGAATATTTAGTGACAACAGGAAAGATTGAAGGAAACAAAGATACAGAACAACGAATAAGAGAAGCGACTGGACAGTTTGACATCATGGCATGGAAAGAAGCCAATAACAGACATGATAGATAGTAATGGAGACAGGAAGTTGTGGAGAGACATGGTCGCTTTCGCCACCAGGTATTGTACTTGAAGAAGACACTCGATATGGAAAATTAGCGGCCTATAGTTAGAAACAATTTGGAAACATAAACATCGAATTAATTGAAAAAAAAACGAATATGTTTAGTCTAATTCTGTTTGTTTCTTGCCATTTATTTTTTTCAAACCAACGACGCCATGCATTCTCTTTCATGTTCAAGATTTTATATTCTTACATCTCTGTTTGGTTATTCTTTGCAGACTGCTACGATGTCACAGAACGACACAGAATGTGATGACGTCATTACGAGTGCCATGAAGGAAGGTGAGTTTCAAACAGGAATGCTAGACATTGGAAGAATGTTAATCGTGTCTGTAAGGATAACGTGGGCTAAAATATGTATATTTTTTATATGCAACTCTTTATGTCTTATGCGTTGTCAGGTTGTTTTGTTACATTTTTTTTTAACCAGCCGCTAAAATGGATAGCAACTTTTTTTTCTACACGTTATTTTTTTTTTAATAACAAATACAGACGAGTATATTTGTAAGAAAATATGTCATAATACGGTGACCACAGGGTCGGATTAAGCCAAAAAGGGCCTCTGTGCGTTTTTAGTGTCTGGTACCCCCACCCCCTTTTGTTTTTACCTAATAGGCAATAATTTTTTTTTTTTCGAATAATGTTCTTGAGAGTGAATATATGATCTACACATCTTCTGTTCTTTCTAAATCCTGCTTGTTCTTTCCTCAGTTTGTGGTCTACTGCTTTTGAAATTCTCTGTATAATTATCCTGCCTAGTATTTTGCTGGGAACTGAGAGAAGAGTGATTCCTCTCCAATTATTGCAGTCTGCAAGATCTCCCTTCTTGGGCAATTTAAAGTAAACACAATAATCACATTTTATCGACACATTTTTCTTGTTTTTTTCTTTCAACAATTTAAAAAAAAAACTGGCAAGAAATCAGTTTTTTTTTTTCTAAGAATATAAATGCACATCAATGCCAACATTTTTTTTTTGGGTCATAAATCTATGCATTTTTTAATTTTTCTTAACTTATGCACGGGCCCCCATTTATTTCCGGGCCCCTAGGCTTCAGCCTACTTAGTCTAATGGATAATCCGGACCTTGGTTGAACCATATGTCCCTTACCTGCTTGTTTAAAACGTTTGTCTTTAATATATTATTGTATGCGTACATTTTCTTCTTCGTACACTCTCAGACGTCCACTTGAATGTTTTCGGTGAAAGCAGTAGTAAGCTATTTGAATCTCAGTAAAGCTTTTCCACGAATGGTACTGGTGATGGCCATGCGAGTGCTTTCTCTGTTCCACAATATGTTGGTTATCTTTGAAGCAGATGTTCAGCATTCATTGCCATCAGTCATTCTTGCCTTTAGCCTGCGACAAGTCCGGTGAGACTCTTCGGGGTTAGAGTTAGTGCCCCTCTATATAAAGGGGCACTAGTTAGAGCTATTCTGCTTACTTTTTTAATGACGTCATCATCAAGTGGCGTTATTACGCTGTTTCGTTAGGCCTGTGATCCAGTGAATCCGATTACAACAGGCATTTATGTCGGGTTGCCTGTCCGCTGCATACTTGCAAGGCAGCAGTGTGGTCTCTCTGTTTTGATTGTCCCCAGCCTACCCACAAAGCAGCAGTGTGGTCTCTCTGTTTTGACTGGTTTCTACAAAAACGTGTAGAAAATCGCTACCGTCAAAAGTTAAGTCGCCATATTGGCACGGTGATATCACTCAAGTGTATCTGTAAATGAAATACACCATGTCAATGAGAGAACACTAAAAAAATTAACAGATAATTATAAAATTGTTTATCATTCAACTTGGTGTCTATGAACATTCCTACATAAAGTCAGCCTTTTTTCAAAATGGCCGCGACTTCTTTGACATAAATCTTTTTCATTTCTTTCAAACTCCTCTGTTATTTGTTCTGACATCCTCTAAGGCAGACGTCGGTAACCAATCAACCCCGATCTACCGGTAGATGCCAGGGAATGATTTGGTAGATCTTTAAGCGACTGCGGGGAAAAAAAGACTGTTTAAACGAGACCTCTCCCGCGGGAATTTAAAATCATGGTGTAGACTGGGATAAACGTTATTCTTTTCCGCTTTTCCAATGACAACTCTCGAGCTGGCCACTAAAATGTGTTGTTTATAAAAAAAAAAAGAAGCCATGATATTTATCATCATCGGATAATTTAAACTGATGCGGAAATTATGGAAAATGGTGAAATTTTCATTGGCTGCGCTGTTATAGTACATAGCTGCTGGTGTGGGGTAGGTTGTCGTCTGCTTCAGCCGCCTTTTGTTCCCACAGGTGCCTTGGACTGTACTTCTCTACAATAATCAAGTATGGTAGCTGTGACTCATCTCATGCACTAAGGCTGAAGTAATTACAAAGGTTGTCAAGCATCTTTAAGACCCGTCTGATGTTGGTGTCTAGCGTGGACTGCTGGGAACTTGTACCACAAACCCGAATTTTATCGGGCAAGTGCATACTTTTTTTCACAGGAAAGTCCGAATATCGTCGGGCAAGTGATTTAAGGTGCCGTCTCTTTAGGTGGGTTAGGTATCTAATTGAGTGCACTTGAACTAGGATTCTAGAACTTAAGGCACAAAGTGAGGTCTCTATGGTTATTCTCTTCTAATCTTAGAATGCACTTCCAGTCCTATAGCCTGCCCTATATTTGGGTTCTAATATTCCGTGTTCCACGTCGTGCCTAACCTGGTATATATCACGTCGTGTCCAACCTGGTATATATCACGTAGTGCCCAACCTGGTATATATCACGTCGTGTCCAACCAGGTATATCTATCACGTCGTGCCCACCCTGGTATATCTATCACGTAGTGCCCAACCTGGTATATATCACGTCGTGCCCACCCTGGTATTTCTATCACGTCGTGCCCACCCTGGTATATCTATCATGTCGTGCCCAACCTGGTATATCTATCACGTAGTGCCCAACCTGGTATATCTATCACGTCATGCCCACCCTGGTATATCTATCACGTCGTGCCCACCCTGGTATATCTATCGCGTCGTGCCCAACCTGGTAAATCTATCGCGTCGTGCCCAACCTGGTATATATCACGTCGTGCCCACCCTGGTATATCTATCACGTCGTGCCCACCCTGGTATATCTATCACGTAGTGCCCAACCTGGTATATCTATCACGTCGTGCCCACCCTGGTATATCTATCACGTCGTGTCCACCGTGGTATATCTATCACGTCGTGCCCAACCTGGTATATCTATCACGTAGTGCCCAACCTGGTATATATCACGTCGTGCCCACCCTGGTATATCTATCACGTCGTGCCCACCCTGGTATATCTATCACGTCGTGCCCACCCTGGTATATCTATCACGTCGTGCCCAACCTGGTATGTCTATCGCGTCGTGCCCAACCTGGTATATATCACGTCGTGTCCAACCTGGTATATCTATCACGTCGTGCCCACCCTGGTATATCTATCACGTCGTGCCCACCCTGGTATATCTAGCACGTAGTGCCCAACCTGGTATATCTATCACGTCGTGCCCACCCTGGTATATCTATCACGTCGTGCCCAACCTGGTATATCTATCGCGTCGTGCCCAAACCTGGTATATCTATTGCGTCGTGCCCAACCTGGTATATATCACGTCGTGTCCAACCTGGTATATATCACGTGGTGCCCACCCTGGTATATCTATCGCGTCGTGCCCAACCTGGTATATATCACGTCGTGCCCAACCTGGTATATGTCACGTCGTGTCCAACCTGGTATATATCACGTGGTGCCCAACCTGGTATATATTACGTCGTAATCAGTTGCCTTGAAGAATACTTTGGCATATTGTACGTCTTATACAAGAAAGGTCAAATAAGTCACAGAGCTGATACAAAAGCAATCAATTGTAAATGACAACATGCTTTTGAAAATAATTTCTTCTTTCACTTTTTAACTCCCTAAGGAGCATAGGCCTTCACCAAACTTGTGTCACGTGGTCCTGTCACGTGCCGTCTGCTCAAGGTCTTTCAATGTCTTCCTCAACCGTCTCTTAACCTGGGAATCACATAACAGGAATTGTCTGGTGATGCTATCAACAGGTTGTTCTCAATGTCTGTCCTATCCATCTTCAGCGTCTTATTCTAATTTCTTGTTTCACTGTCGTTTGTCTGGTTCTTGTCATCAGTTCCACATTAGTGATCTTGTCATCAGTTCCACATTAGTGATCTTGTCATCAGTTCCACATTAGTAATCTTATCATCAGTTACACATTAGTGATCTTGTCATCAGTTCCACATTAGAGATCTTGTCATCAGTTCCACATTAGTGACCTTGTCATCAGTTCCACATTAGTGACCTTGTCATCAGTTCCACATTAGTGATCTTGTCATCAGTTCCACATTAGTGATCTTGTCATCAGTTCCACATTAGTGATCTTGTCATCAGTTCCACATTAGTAATCTTGTCATCAGTTCCACATTAGTGATCTTGTCATCAGTTCCACATTAGTCATTTTGTCATCAGTTCCACATTAGTCATCTTGTCATCAGCTCCACATTAGTCATCTTGTCATCAGTTCCACATTAGTCATCTTGTCATCAGTTCCACATTAGTCATCTTGTCATCAGTTCCACATTAGTGACCTTGTCATCAGTTCCACATTAGTGATCTTGTCATCAGTTCCACATTAGTGATCTTGTCATCAGTTCCACATTAGTCATCTTGTCATCAGTTCCACATTAGTGATCTTGTCATCAGTTCCACATTAGTGATCTTGTCATCAGTTCCACATTAGTGATCTTGTCATCAGTTCCACATTAGTGATCTTGTCATCAGTTCCACATTAGTGATCTTGTCATCAGTTCCACATTAGTGATCTTATCATCAGTTACACATTAGTGTTCTTGTCATTAGTTCCACATTAGAGATCTTGTCATCAGTTCCACATTAGTGACCTTGTCATCAGTTCCACATTAGTGACCTTGTCATCAGTTCCACATTAGTGATCTTGTCATCAGTTCCACATTAGTGATCTTGTCATCAGTTCCACATTAGTGATCTTGTCATCAGTTCCACATTAGTAATCTTGTCATCAGTTCCACATTAGTGATCTTGTCATCAGTTCCACATTAGTCATCTTGTCATCAGTTCCACATTAGTGATCTTGTCATCAGTTCCACATCAGTGATCTTGTCATACCACTGCAATCCTTCTATTTTATGCAAGCACTCATTTATGAAAATATTTGAATACATCACAAAAGTGAAATAAAAATCACACTAAATACCATAATTATAACCGACAACAATGTTGAACAGGGTAGACAAAGATGGTGGAGGGAAATGAAGATCGTCTGATACTAGTACGCTCTTCTCCTGCTTCTTTAAAAAAAAAAACTAACATAGCTAGTACTGCCGTAGTGCAGTGAAGCGTTAGAGACTTCACATGTACAAGGTCTCTGTTTTTTGAGGTGTGATAAACGGTTCCCTTCTTTGTTGACTTTGCTTTCCCTAACTCACGAGCAGAATCAATTACCCATTTACAGATGGGTAGATTGTACTCGTAAGAGGCTACCAAGGAGGGTTGGTCATGGGGGCCGATTACCACATCCTGTAGAAAATTCTTAAAACCACAAAAACAATAAGTCAACTCAGTCATACAAGACAGATTAAGGTCACCTTGTAAAGATACGAATGGCGCAAAACATAGAAAGCCGAAAGAAGCCTGGGTTGCTGACTAATTTTTTTTTTCTGCTTGGAAAATCTCGAGAATAGGCAACTGGAATGTTCGTACTTAAAACGAACACAGGAAAACTACACATGTGTCAGCAGAAATGAGGAATACACGGAGACGAGAATTGAAGACTTGTAGGGCATCTAAAGACAAGGAACGACCTTGACAAAACAGCACGGAACACGAAGACTTTGAATAAGTTTGTTGAAGTCATATGCTCCTTGGGAAGCTGATGGGTGCTAATGAAGATGAGATTGGTGCGTGACGCTGACCGGTATCTTTGTATCTAGCCTTCCAATCGCTCAGACATTCAACACTCTTTATACAACAACAAAATTTATTTTATATCTTGTAAACTGCAGACGTGAGGAAATCTACTTACAACCTAACGTGCACACAAATTGGCTCTTGTGTGAATAATGCACCATATCTTGGTGCGCAGTACAGCTGGTCATTGAGGAAACCTGTTGATAGCGTTACAAGGTAGGCCTTGTTCTGGAATCATCGTGGTAGGCGAGGTAGAGTGAGATCAAGGAATACACGGAGCAGATAACTGGAGACAGACATGATAGGGATGAAGAACACCTTGAATGACCTTGAGCTGATGGGACGGGACAGGTAGACTTTGTATAAGTTTGGTGAAGGCCTATGCTCCTCGGGAAGCTGAAGGGTGATGATTGAAGAATATGGGTCAGGGAGAGGAAGAGTTAATCGACGATCTTTTGGGGGTCAGAGTGGCTAAGAGGTTAGGCTTCCGCCTCGAATTGTAGAGGTAGTGCGTTCGATTCCCAGCGGAGGGAACATAATTTATGGAAAAATTTTTTTTTCAGAACCAGTGGTCCTAATGATGTCATCCCCCCCCCCCCCCCCCGGTCTCATGGGTAGTGAGATCTGATGCAAAGCCTTCTCAGATAAGGGTGAAAAAATAGGAGGTCTCGTGTGCAAGTTGCGCACGTTAAAAATCCCACGGCAGTTGGAAATCGTAAAGAGTAGGCCTATCAGGCCGCTGCCCTGGCAAAATTTAAAAATTAATAACCTACCCACCACAAAAATATTTATAGAATGTGTGATTGCTATATACGCACACTGGGATTCTCGCCGGTGCTACGGAGTTCGTTTACTATGCCGAGATCCTCCTTGTGTGATCTAAAATAGGAGATCGGAGCACTGATGGAGTTGTCCGTGTGTAACGAGGATAGTTCTTAAAACCAAATCAAACTTAATCAAAGATTTTCACTGATGGCAATAGAAAGACGTGCTCTCACAAAAGAATGGGAAAATTCCTTGCAAGCTTAAGATAACAAACCAAGAATGCTACCGAAGACGTGGCATATATTTCAACCAAATTAATCATGTGTAGTATTCATCAAAAACATCATCAATTTATCTGAATCAACAACAGAACAAATAAACAACACTGGCGACTGAAGATTGTGAAAGACTTGATTACCTACGCCACCTGGCTTTTGTACCTGAAATAGACATTGACACAGCACTGAGTATTTTATTAGGTTATAAAAATACATTTGTCGACTGGACGGGCCCTTCTGTCGATCAGATCACATAATTCTCCATATTTGTCCTTGGTAGTTTCCAGTCTCCAGCATCAATTACATCGCGAGATATGAACGTAATTTATAGTGGATCTTTACCGTACTTGTGGTAATAAAAAAGATGACATGAAAGTGAATAAGGCTAATGTATTGATTTCATTGAACAAGGTCGCGTGGACCATAAAAACACAAACATTGTTTGAACGAGGACCGCTGTTTGTTTTGATAAAAACGTAAGTGTCACAGAGTCATCAATCAATAGAGTCATCATCATTGTTACATCTTCTGTTGCACACAACAACGGTTCACACAAGTGAACACATCGTGGTGCGCAAAAGATGTAACATATTTATGCGCACCACTGTCATAAAATTAACCATGATACAACGTTAAAATATCTCCAATGATACAACGTAGGGATAAAAACTAATGCGTAAGCTACTAGAATACATGATCGCCCACGCCGCGGGTCATCACCCGCCATGGAAATTAAATTGTTAGACGTGAAGGCAAAACGTTACCCTTGGAACGGGATGAGAACGGAGATCAAAAGGGAAAAAATATGACTGAACGCGTGCTTGAAACTAGCAAGGCTAAAAGACGCAATTGGTGGGGAAAGGAGGAAAAGTCACGTCCCCAAGTTGACACAAGGTAAAGAAATCGACAAAATGGACCTTAGCTATTATACGCAACAGTCATTTCTTGGACGCTTTTGCGATAACTTAGTCCGTTTATTTGAATTCAGCGGCAAACGCAGTATAGAAGATGCTAGAAATATTTCGAAAAAACCAACTAACCTTGAAAAGTAACTTTTTCTTAATAATGATGTTAGGAATATAAAACCTAGCTGGCCGGATGGCCCATCTTGAGCAGTGAAATAATATGCTTTCATTTATACAGACGGATAAATAATAAGAAAGATATTGACAAAAGACTGTGTTGTTCATATCAGCGAGCGTCTGCATTGAAACAAAAAATGTCCCAAATTTTCAAAAAACTGTAGCCTTGAGACGCAAGTGCTAAAATCTAGTTGGAATGAAAGAGACGGGATGGGATGGTGAACTGTGGCTAAAAATTACTTTAAAGGCAAAATTGTGTAGGGGAAGGCGGAGTTGGTTCAAAAAACAAGTGTGTTTTTTTGTGAAACGCAAGTAGAGACAGACGGACCAACAGACAATAAGGCATACTTGACTGAGGTATGACTGAAATGACTTTTTGGTAGGAGGTTTGAATTTGAAAAGAAAAAGGCGGTGATTGGCCATAGATGAATATATTATCGGCGCTCAGACGCGCATCTTTGCCATTCGTCATAAGTTGTCCTAGTAAACACAGTGAATTATTTAGTGGTGTAATTCCCAGAAGCTCATTGAAATATTTAGAGGGACGCCATACTAAAGGCAGCAGCTCAGCTGAGTTTTGCTAGCAATTAACTGTGTTCTATATTCATAATTCTGGTAAGACTGAAAGTATTTCTTTGTATATTTTAATATTTGTTCAATGTTTCGAGTGATTTGATACTGCCATATCAAAATCTATCCCTTACAACAAGTAAGGATTCGCTCTAGACCCCCCGCCCCAGTTCAGGGTCTAGAGACAAATAAAATACATAAACTCCAGCAAGGATTATGAAAGACAGATCAAGTGTTGAGATCAGTGGAACATATCACCTATCCTATTCTATGGCAGGAAGCTAATGAACATATTTCAGAATATGTAGTCTGGGAGATTTTATCCTATGTAAAACCAAATTGGTAAGATGTGTGTAAAGTTTGTTTTCTTCTTTCCACTCTGTAAAGTTGCTTTCACACACACACTGGATGCTCTGTAAGGAAGGGTGGTGTGTTGTTGGGATCAGGCATGCTCCAGTCTACCCAGCTGTAAATGGGTAACTCACCCTAGTCCTGAGTTAGGGAAGGCAAAGGCTCCAGGGGAAGCAGGCCCTAAACTTGGTCACTTCAACCGACGCAGGATGGTGTATGTATGAAGTAGAAGTGTAGAGTGTGATTACCGCGAATGGTGTACTGTTCGTGTGCTGACCAATATAATCACTCATACACTTGTGTCTACAAGGCACCAATGCAGACTGCTGGAATCTTTGTTTACTCAATTTATTCAGACGTACACACTGGGACATACGAGTACATCATGGTATGTTGACATATCAATTTGTAGGTATACATAGCAGATCTGAAGTCATGACACATTCAGAAATAATGGGCAGTACATCAAAAGTTCAATGTCATGATACATTATGGCCACATCCCCCTATCTGACTAAACGCGTCAGTGAAGGCGGATCGATAAATAACTAAAGTTACTTGACGTCCATAGTTTGTAGCATATATTATGAAACCACGAAGGGGGTTTCTAGCAAGATTGAGATCTCCCTGTCACTGTCCGATAATAAGATAAATAATCTGTTCTCTTGGCAGTGATCAAAACATATGATGACTGAAATCCAACATGGCTGCCTCCCTGAGTTGTCGTTCACTCATTCATAGGAAGGAGAATATAAGCCAGAGTTAATTTATAATGGGTATATAAAGGATTTCATAAATGTTTCCATACAGCTCTACGGTGATCAGTTAATTCCACGTAGCCATAACCGCTGCAGGAAAATCTGTCATCTTCGTCGATACCAAACACGACACTAGCATAACGAAGCACCAAAAGTCAAGCTAGGCCTAACCGACGAGAGATCATCAAAAATAGGAGCTGGGTTTACCTGGAGTCCGAATCATCTATATACTGACATAAGGAGAGTCTCTAACACAAACTATCGTAGAGACACCATCTCCTTCAGTAGAAAACCCACTTCGTAAGACATCTTTTTCTGACGAAAGGACCAGCTCTAGAAAAACGTACCCCGCCATTTGTAAGCAGTACATCGGAACTCATCACGACTTGTCAAAACAACTCATACTTCCGCTAGACCGGAATACAAGAATCTAGTCCCTCCTACCAATCCAAAATATACAATATAGGACTGATTCTACTTGTACTAATAATATGTAATACATATGAATTCAGGCCATAAACACAATAAGCAAATTAATATATTTTCTGGCCCTAAAAAATAAGTACAAACGCAAGCGCAATATCCTTGCGCCGGATCAATATCCAGAACAATTACTCCTATAATCAAAAGTGTGAATCAAACATGGATTATCTCGCTTTTACCATAGACAGCATTTTCATACACAAATGAATGAATGTCTATATTTTTCCCATATTAAATAGCCATATCGATTTTTGTAAAATGTGCGTCAAAATATGCACGCAACAGATTACCACACCCCTCGGGAAAAAAAAAATGGTACATTTTTTTTTTTTTGAAATACATCTAGGAGCAACATACAATAGGCTCACAACGCATCAATAACAATGCGCAGATGATAAGCATAAGTTTTATGACCTTAGAGAAAGTACTTCTCTAAGTATAAATATTTCCAGAGAGGTGTCACCAACGCATACTACAATATTAGCAATGACACAATTTTCACATTAGTTTATACATAAATTTCATCTAAGATATCTTAACATCATGATTATCAAAGACAAAAAACATTGAAAGATCAGCGGTGAATAAATATGAATGAACCGCTAAGTAGTGTTACAATCAATATATGATATATTACATATGTGTACACATTTCAACATAGAAACAACTGTATCAAAGTTGTATAACAGTTATGAATCGTGTGGGCATCTAGACAAAATATCTGCCATCACATTTTCTGACCCACGGATAGCTCGCACCGAAAAATGAAATGGCTGTAGAGCAATCGTGTATCGCGTTGATCTCGCGCTCTTCAGATTTTTACTCTGAATAGCCGTAAGAGCTTTCTGGTCAGTTTCCACAATGAAATGCGCGCCCAGAAGAAATCTTTGCAGTTTAAGGATTGACCAAACCATAGCCAATAATTCACGGTCTAGGACCGAGTAATTCTTCTCTGCGGCATTTAATTTCCGAGAAATATACATCACAGGATGCAGAGTTCCAGAGTACTCTTGCATTAGTGCAGCTCCAATCCCGGTGGATGAAGCGTCACTACGAAGAATAAATGTCTTATCCTTAGAAGGCAATACTAGGATAGGTGAAGTAGAAAACATAGTTTTAACCTTATCCAAAGAGGATTGACATTCTTGAGTCCAATGGACTACATTAGGAGACCCTTTCTTTAGCAAGGAAGAAAGAGGTGACATAATGGAGGACAGATTCGGGATGAATCGTCCATAAAATTGTATTAGACCTAAGAGACTTCGTACTTGCTTTTTAGTCTTAGGAATAGAAATGTTAAGTATCTTACTTGTATTATGGTCTTCTGTTTTTAGGAACCCATGACCAACACGGTGTCCCAAGAAAGATATTTCGCTAAAACCAATACATGCTTTCGATGGTTTCGCTGTCAGGTTATGCTCGCGTAAGATAGACAATAGTTCATTTATACCATTATAGTGATCGTTCCAAGTATCACTGAAAAGACAGATGTCATCAAGATACGCAATGACATCTGAGCGATGAGATAGGATTCGACGCATCATGCGTACAAATGTAGCAGGGGCGTTCATAAGACCGAAAGGCATGAAATTCCATTGGAATAGACCCCTAGGCGTCGAAAAAGCAGTAAACGGTTTGGCGTGTTCGGATAGTGGAACTTGCCAATATCCCTTAGACAAATCGAGTTTAGTAAAGAAGTGAGAATTCGATAGTCTCGTAAGTAGCTCTTCTAGTAAAGGCATAGGTTCAGCATCGAATTTAGTCACTTGATTCAATTTGCGATAATCCACGCAAAGACGTATGTTATTGTCTTTTTTCCGTACTATAACCATCGGCGAAGAATATGCTGATGTGGATGGTTCAATAATTTTTAACTCTATCATCTCATCTAACTCTTTCTCTACCTGTGCTTGAAAATGTATCGGGATAGGATACGGTCTGACTCTTATAGGACTATGGTCAGTAAGAATAATGTCATGTTGAATGACATCAGTTTGACCAGGAATGTCAGTAAGGACATCCTGAAATTGTTCTAACATAGTAGAAACTTGTTTCTGCTCTCCTGGAGATAATTCTGGAGAAATTGCAACATCTTTCCATGATTCATTAGAGTGAAGAGGAATCAGTGGAAAAGGTAAATTTACATCCGAGAAACTCGTTTCCTCATCCTGTATTACTGACAGAGATGAGTACTGTCCATGTTGGACTGGAAAATCGTCCGTTGCCTGGAAAACAGGTTGTAAATAATCAGGACGTTCATGGAATTCCGTGAGCATGTTGATGTGGAAGGTTTTACGCTTCCCGTCAATATCGACGATATAGTCAACATCGGAAACTTTTGATATTATATCGTACGGACCTTTCCAAGAAATGAGAAGTCTATTTTCCCTACAAGGTAGCAAGACAAATGCTTTGTCACCTGGACAAAGTTGACGCAAACATCTCTTTTTATTGGCAAATTCCCTTGCCTTCTGTTTCGCAAATTCAGAAGAAGCAGTTGCCAATTTGCATGCTTCAATAATCTTGTGTCTAAGTGCGATGACATATTCATAAGAGGATTTTGTGTCATCGACAATATTATCAGCAGTTATAAGATCATGAAGTAAGGACATAGGACCTCGCGGTTTCGCGCCAAAGACAAGTTCAAAGGGAGAAAATCCTGTATGTTCGTTGGCGACCTCTCTATATGCAAAGAGAGCCGCGGGTAAAACCCTATCCCAATCCTGAGGATGATCTTCTGTTATCTTACCTAGTAGGTTTTTCAGAGTTCTATTCAAACGTTCCACCATCCCATTGGACATAGGATGATAAATACTACTCAGCGATCTCTCTATCTTCAGAGTCGACATTACTTGAGACATGGTATCCGATATGAGTTGGGTACCATGGTCGGATAATATTTCTGCTGGAAACCCCAGACGAGAAAATATTAACCAAAGAGCATCTGCGACATCAGCAGTAGTTATGCTCTTTAGAGGAACAGCCTCCGGCCAACGTGTGCACATATCAACACACGTCAAAATAAATTGGTGTCCTCTAGCAGACTTTATCTTAAATGGACCAATGATGTCTATCGCCATTTTTTGAAATGGCCGAATGGGAATGTCTGCAGCCTGAATAGGTGCATCATGGCGTGGACCTCTGGATTTAATCTCTTGACATACTTTACAAGATCGACAATAGATTCGTATGTCCTTATTCACAGCAGGCCAAAAGAAAGATTGAAGAACTCTAGCTTTAGTACGGGAAAAACCCATATGTCCAGCACACTGCGAATCATGAGCGTGCTGTAAGATTTTAACTCTCATATTTTTAGGCACAAGGATTTGAGAATGAATGGACTTAGCGGAGTCTTGTACCATACGTACAAGTACGCCATTCTTCATCGTAATCCAAGATTTACGATTTGTATCCTTATTCGGATCACCTTTTTTTTGCCAGAGTAAAGAATTTCTTTAGAGTAGGATCATCTTCCTGCTGTTTGATAAAGGAATCGTGGGAAATCTCCAAGGGATCATCTTGGATCTGCGCATCATTATCTTCAGAATGTGAAGATTGTGGCATATTAAGAGCTTGAGCCCTAGTGATTACTGCATTAGCCGATTGCATATTAACATTTTCCCAATTAGAAATTTGCTGTGGAGTGCATTCTTTCACTCCATGAATGCGACCGATGATAAGATCAGCGATCGGATTCGGCAAGAGACATGCTTGCACCTCTCCTGTAAAGAAAGGCGTAGCAATATTGATAATGGCAGTGGAGTACTTCTCCAATGTGCCACCAAATGTTACACATTTGACTATATTGCCTGTAGCTCGAGAAGGATTTACGAGTGATTGCCTCACTCCAATGGTAGTGCACCCCGAGTCGAAAAGAATTGATACCGGAGTACCATCTATTAGGCCCCTATTAAAGACAAGAGCACCCCTTCCATTATGCGCAATTGACGCATGAAGAGCGGGAAGTGGGTGACCGCAGCTTAAAGTAGACACTGTGGTTGGATCGAATAATGTTTTGCATTGCGAACACTCAGATGCTCTAGCAAAATCGAAAGCGGAATTTGCTACACTATTGGAGTCTTTTTTATCATTATTCTGATTATCGGTGTCGTGGAACTCCTGTTGTGCAGAGTTAGCCTGGTAATAAGATTTACCATGTCTTTTTGTGTTGTGATCTACCTCGGTTATAATTGTCTCTATAATTATTATTGCCTCTGTTATAACCCCTATTTGGGTTTGAATCATAATATTCATGATCATAATCATCATGCTCATTATATTGAGTATCCCTGTAATATTGTTTCTTTTGTCTCCATGAAGCACTTGGGTAGTTCCTATAGCTACTCCCTTTCCGAGAATTTCTAACATTATGGGAACCCCACGCGTGTCGAGGACTATCAGACCGATTCCAGTTCTTCAAAGAAGAACTCTGATTTGAGCGGTTATCTTGGTTTTGATACTTATCCCAATTAACCTTTTTATCAAATTTATTTTTAGCTCCTTGGAATTTGTGTGAGTAATTCTGATTATATTCTGTTGCCGAAGCAACTGGCATACTCTCTTTAATGTTAGAGTTACCAAGAATCATGTCAGGGTGTGCCGTGGCATACTGGTCACAATATTCTTCCATTTGCTTTATTGTACTAGGTTTACGCTCATGTAAGAACTCTAGGAATGATTTATTTACAGAAGACATGACCTTGTCTCTTAGCAATAAATCCGTAAGACCATCAAATGTTTTCTCTGTTTTGGATAATTCAATCCATCGTGAAAGTGTAATTCGTGCTTTTGAGATGAAATCTGAGAATTCTACACCTACCTCAGGTCTCATTGTTTTAAACAAAAGACGATAACCTTCTTCAGACAGCTGATATCTCTTTATCAAAGCTGCCCTAACAGCATCATAATTATCTTTGTCGGCCTCTTCAACAAAATATAACTTACTCAGAGACTCCCCTTTTAGATTTTCAGACAACTGATTCACATACTGTGATTTGTCAACATTATGAGATCGACAAGCCCGTTCAAATCTAGAAAGCCAAAATGTTATGTCATCACTGGTAGGGTTAAACGCTGGTACCTTGACCTTATATACAAAGGGTTTACCATTACCACCAGATGCCTGATTAACATTACTCATACATGTCAATTTTAATTTCTCTAATTCAAACTCATGTTCTCTTATTGCTTTTCTCTCTTCAGCTTCTCTATCTAATTTTTTTTGTTCTGCAGCAGCTTCTAATTTTTTCTGTTCTGCAGCAGAGCAACTTCTAATTTTTTCTGTTCTGCAGCAGCAGCAGCTTCTAGTTTTTTCTGTTCTGCAGCAGCTTCTAATTTTTTCTGTTCTGCAGCAGCAGCAACTTCTAATTTTTTCTGCTCTGCAGCAGCAGCAACTTCTAATTTTTTCTGCTCTGCATCAGCTTCTAATTTCTTCTGTTCTGCCTCAAATCTCCTTTCCTCCACTTGCATCTGCAATTTCTTAAGTTCAGCAGCAGTATCAGCTTCTTTTTCTAATCTTTTTTCTTCAGCTAAGGTTTTCCTTTCTTCTGCAGCAGCTTTTTTTTCTTCTATTTGAAGTTTTCTCTCCTCAGCCGCAGCTTTTTTTTCCTCAGCAGCAGCCTTTCTTTCTTCAACAGCAGCAGCAATTTTTTTCTCTTCTGCAGCTAATGCTTTGTCATATTGAGCAACAGCCCATTGTTCTAAGTCTTTTCCAGTCTTATCAAGAGATTTTCCTTGTGCAATGAAATAATCTAATGTAGACATATTGTCTTCTTAAATCAGAAACCTGAAAAAGTAAATAAATTACCCTCTTTCACGTTAATGAGAGACAAGTCTATACCATAGACTTAGTCTTAGTCCAAACTTGT
Organism: Oreohelix idahoensis; assembly: GCA_024509875.1. Taxonomy (NCBI): domain Eukaryota; kingdom Metazoa; phylum Mollusca; class Gastropoda; order Stylommatophora; family Oreohelicidae; genus Oreohelix; species Oreohelix idahoensis. Next base: position 89,079 of record JAMPIV010003184.1, read on the forward strand.
ATGGTTTATAATACCCAATGATAACTTGAGTACCTATGGACACAATAACTGTATCTCAAATACTGTGGGAGACAAGCCTTACAAAGGTCTTGTATATCTCAATGTAATCAAAGATCACTTGGGTACCTGTGGAAAAAATATTTCCCTTTACCAATCACTTTGGGAGACAAGCCTTACAAAGGTCTTGTACATTTTGTTTTATAACAATAACAATCATAAAGTACTGATCTGTACTATACTATCAGTGTATACCACTATACGTCATATGTCAACTAAAGACATTACAAAGGACAAACAAGAAAAGACAATATGAACACATTTGCAGAGATCAAATTAAATTAAATAGGAGAAATGAAAAAAAAATGATCACAGAAACCGTGATGATAACTGCAATAATAAAATGACAAGACAAATAACGCCACAGTGTATAAACATAAGGGTGTAAAAAAACTGAAATGAAAGGAAAGATGAGACCTACAATTATACAAACAAATCAAACAAAACTAAGGAACACCAAAATTATTAACAAAAACAACGAAGAAAAGAACACCTCATCACAACTAACAGAAATAGCAGCAAATTGTTGCTAACAAATTTCCAATTAAGAAAATGTGTACCTATCGAATACTAGTACCAGACCAATGTAACTCGGCATACCTTATACTAGTCACACAGAACATAAATTAATTTAATACATAACAAATAACATGTAAGCATAAATAGCATATAGTATACAATATAATTTATGTCATGAATGGAATGTGTTGCAGGTATGGTGTTGTAAAGCAGGCACAGTTTATTTTAATTCTAATAACTTGCCACTTTATTGAGTAATAGATTTAATTCTAAACTATTACACTGTCAATTTTTTCTCTTTTGAGCATATGAAGATCCCACGATGAACTATGCACTTTATGTTCAACAACACTGTGATTCTTCTGTACGTTGAGAAATGTCAACAATACTGCTCCAGATATTTTCTACACTTGATACCACTGTCCTGTGTAATACTGTCTGTACAGCGAAAAACTGTCAACAAGCGCTGACCTAGATACAGCATCCTATCGGTAATACAGGTCAAGCTGACATCGACTGTATAGCTGTCCTACTGGTGTTGATGTGTTCAAACAAATGTTCTTTCAGCTGTAAACTGTGATTCTCAACACAAAACTGCGTAAGCTGGACCCAGGAATCTGGCTCGCCACTGTAAAGTTTGTTTTCTTCTTTCCACTCTGTAAAGTTGCTTTCACACACACACTGGATGCTCTGTAAGGAAGGGTGGTGTGTTGTTGGGATCAGGCATGCTCCAGTCTACCCAGCTGTAAATGGGTAACTCACCCTAGTCCTGAGTTAGGGAAGGCAAAGGCTCCAGGGGAAGCAGGCCCTAAACTTGGTCACTTCAACCGACGCAGGATGGTGTATGTATGAAGTAGAAGTGTAGAGTGTGATTATCGCGAATGGTGTACTGTTCGTGTGCTGACCAATATAATCACTCATACACTTGTGTCTACAAGGCACCAATGCAGACTGCTGGAATCTTTGTTTACTCAATTTATTCAGACGTACACACTGGGACATACGAGTACATCATGGTATGTTGACATATCAATTTGTAGGTATACATAGCAGATCTGAAGTCATGACACATTCAGAAATAATGGGCAGTACATCAAAAGTTCAATGTCATGATACATTATGGCCACATCCCCCTATCTGACTAAACGCGTCAGTGAAGGCGGATCGATAAATAACTAAAGTTACTTGACGTCCATAGTTTGTAGCATATATTATGAAACCACGAAGGGGGTTTCTAGCAAGATTGAGATCTCCCTGTCACTGTCCGATAATAAGATAAATAATCTGTTCTCTTGGCAGTGATCAAAACATATGATGACTGAAATCCAACATGGCTGCCTCCCTGAGTTGTCGTTCACTCATTCATAGGAAGGAGAATATAAGCCAGAGTTAATTTATAATGGGTATATAAAGGATTTCATAAATGTTTCCATACAGCTCTACGGTGATCAGTTAATTCCACGTAGCCATAACCGCTGCAGGAAAATCTGTCATCTTCGTCGATACCAAACACGACACTAGCATAACGAAGCACCAAAAGTCAAGCTAGGCCTAACCGACGAGAGATCATCAAAAATAGGAGCTGGGTTTACCTGGAGTCCGAATCATCTATATACTGACATAAGGAGAGTCTCTAACACAAACTATCGTAGAGACACCATCTCCTTCAGTAGAAAAACCACTTCGTAAGACATCTTTTTCTGACGAAAGGACCAGCTCTAGAAAAACGTACCCCGCCATTTGTAAGCAGTACATCGGAACTCATCACGACTTGTCAAAACAACTCATACTTCCGCTAGACCGGAATACAAGAATCTAGTCCCTCCTACCGATCCAAAATATACAATATAGGACTGATTCTACTTGTACTAATAATATGTAATACATATGAATTCAGGCCATAAACACAATAAGCAAATTAATATATTTTCTGGCCCTAAAAAATAAGTACAAACGCAAGCGCAATATCCTTGCGCCGGATCAATATCCAGAACGATTACTCCTATAATCAAAAGTGTGAATCAAACATGGATTATCTCGCTTTTACCATAGACAGCATTTTCATACACAAATGAATGAATGTCTATATTTTTCCCATATTAAATAGCCATATCGATTTTTGTAAAATGTGCGTCAAAATATGCACGCAACAATATGTTGTATGGTCAAAGAGATCTGACCCGTCTATGTGGTGTTGTTGTTGTATGTATTGTTGTGTCCAGAAATGGTTTAGAGGATGGAATTCTGACACATGACCAATACTTTATTGCAGAACTGTGAGTTTTTATTTGGCACCAATGTGGTGTCAAATGAGGTGTTGAATATTACAAGAGAGGACCCGTGCAGTTTATATTTTGGCAGAGCAGCCTTATTGCCCCCAAGCACGGAGAGGTGGGGGCCACCTGATTCCAGCACCAGATTACTCATTCAAGATACGTGAGCGTCTGGACTGCTGAATACTCACCAACTTAAATTCTAACACACCAATTATAATATCATCAATAAATGGACAATGTGTAGTCGCCATATACAGGGAGTGATGAGGTCACCCCAACAGCACATCCATTAAACATTCTCCCAGAAAAATTACAACTATAAACAGTAGTAATATTAACTAGTATTGTAAAATCCATATGTACACCCTTTCATTTATTATGCCATATATTCATGCATTTCATTAATAATTGCAAAACCTTTCATATGTTCTGACCAAAATAAAACCTTGGTTCAGAACAAATAAACCTAAAGAAAATTTATTATCAAAAATTTTACACAGCTTGAGTTAGTTCAGTGTGTCATAACATTTTATTAATATTATTAGACTTATTAAATATCTGTGTGTGTGTATGTAAACTACCACAACACATTACATATCATACCCTAGAATTTTAACGTAGCCACATTCATTAGAAAAAAAAAAGATAGGTGTGAGGTCGTAGTGGTAGCAAGAAGGGCCTTCTGAAAATTCACAGCTACATTTATCTCAGGAGCCTTCACAGCTGACCTCATGCATCACATTAAGTAATATCACAATCATACAATACCATCAATCCACTACAACCACGATGTGTTCACTTGTGTGTGTGTGAATAGTTGTTGTGCGCAAAAGAAGATGTAACAATCATCATTCGTCGTTTTCTGTTTCGTACCTAAGGAGCACGGAGCCACAACTACATATGGTCCCCTTGCGAGAAGCCTGCATGAAACATTCACATACTCTATTGCACGTTTCACTAGCTTTGACCAACTTCAAAATGCTATATCTCAGCAAATACAAGTATATAACGCATATAAGTGAAATTTTATGTGTGAATTTGAAATGGTATAGACCTTATGAATTAAATTTTTCATTAAAATGTGGCCATTGGTTTCAATTTTCGTTTCTTTGCGATATATACTACTGGACAAAAGTTAAGGGCCACCAATAAAAACTCCTCTATGGACCAATTAAATGCAACCAGGTGTAAACAATTTATTAAAAAATAGAGCTGATTCATCCGTGGAAAAGATCAGTCAAGTTTTTTTAATAATGTGTGACTTTCTAACAAAAAGAAATTCAACTCACTTTTTCACCTTTTTAACTAGTAGGGCGTGTTGCAAAAACGACGAGTTTTTGCAGCAACAATGGCAATTTTCACGTGCGGGTTAAAGTGACCCAGTTTTTGGACATTAAAAAAATTAACCTAGTGCACACAGAATACAGAATACATTTCTGTGTGCACTAGGTTAATTTTTTTTAAATGTTCAAAAACTGGGTCACTTTAACCCGGACGTGAAAATTGCCATTGTTGCTGCACAAACTCGTCGTTTTTGCAACACGCCCCACTACTGTAGTTCAAAAGGTGAAAAAGTGAGTTGAATTTCTTTTTGTTAGTAAGTCACACATTATTAAAAAAAACTTGACTGATCTTTTCCACGGATGAATCAACTCTATTTTGTAATAAATTGTTTACACCTGGTTGCATTTAATTGGTCCATAGGGGAGTATTCCTTGGTGGCCCTTAACGTTTGTCCAGTAGTATAATATCAAAATCCTACTTGCCAACACACATCACACACACACATATTGAAATGTCTACAGTAAATTATACGACCTCATTTGCAAATGATTGGTTTATCAAACAATTGGCATGATTTTAGCTTGAAATTGCACTTCTTGAACATAAAACAGTTTATATCTGGTGTTACGCACACATTGTCAATCAAAGGTGTGTCTACAAAAAGTATTGTGTGGTTAAGTAAGAAAAAATGAGTCTGTGAGTACATTTTATGACATTACAGCAAATCACAAATAGGATTTTTGAGTATTTCTGCAATGAAGCTACTCGAGGAAAACTATATCATTCTATTTCAAACCCACAAAAGAGGACTATTCATGCCTTGGGGATAATCAAACGATCATTGCACCGCTGGGTAGCGACATCTGAAATTTCTAATTCCAGTGTTTTACACATGAAAATTAGGCCAAGAGTGGTGGATAATTTTGACAGAGAATTGATCCGCAGAGAAATTTGCAATATATTTCACAATAATGAGGCAGTGACTTTAAGGAAATTGAAAATTTGGTTAAGAAAGAATAATGACATTGATATTTCCAAATCTACGCTATGGAGGACTATTAGGAGTTTGGGATTCACTTTTAGAAAATATGTTGGTGGTAGAAACCTTATTTGTGAGAAGCCTCATATAGTTGCAATGAGAAGCAAATATTTACGCGAGGTCAGAGAAATGAGAAGAGATTGTTATGATTTTGTGTATTTAGATGAAACTAGGATCAATGCGCCCCACAGTAATGAACGAGAATGGCAATCATCTGATGGGACAACTAAGAGATTAGTACCAAGCAGCAAAGGACAGCGCCTAATAATTGCACATGCAGGAAGCAGCTATCATGGGCTTCTAAATAATACTGAACTCATATTTGTTTCAAAATCCACAGATAATAGGGATTATCATACAGAGATGAATGGCAAAATATTTCAAGATTGGATTGTGAATCATGTACTTCCTTCATTGGATAGACCGTCGTGTTTGATAATGGACAATGCTTCATATCACAAAGTTTTGGCACCAGAAGATAAAGTTCCTAATTCATCAAGTACTAAAGATGTAATAAAGATTTGGCTGACCAAAAACAACATTCCATTCAACGAAATGTCCCTGAAGCCTGAATTACTTGGAATTGTAAAAAAGACACAGCATACAAAGATATTTCACATAGACAAGGCAATCCATGAACATGGTCACAGATGTTTAAGATTGCCTCCTTACCGTTCTCACTTAAACCCAAAAGAATTAGTCTGGGCTAAAATTAAGGAACAGGTAGCAACAGAAAATAGAACGTTCAAATTAAAAGATGTTGAAATACTTACAAAAGCCGCCATCTCCAATATAGCCAGGGATTATTGGAAGAAATGTGAGAACCATGTGCTACAAGAGGAAGAGGAATATTGGACGAATGATGGTTTGTCCTTCATTCAGCCGAGATTGATTATCAATTTCTCAGAGACATATGATTATGATTCGGATGAAGTTTAATTTCTTTAAAGATGACCTTACCGTTATTTACAAGCACAGTAGAGGAGCAACGTTCCATTATGATATTTATGAACCGCAAAGTGGTGATACCTATTGAAATAATTAGATCAATGAAGGTCCAGTTTGGTAGCGCACTAAATGTCAACGACAAACAATGTCACGAGTATCTAGCGTGCAGATCATTTAAGAAATCATCTTCAACAGGTATTCATATGCAAAAGTGATGGCCACATTATTGTAATAATAGACACGCCTATGCCTAATCAATTCACAGAATCTGTGACTGAAGTGGTAAAATTTTTTTTCTTGATACACAATAATTAGTATGCCGACAAAGATCAAAGGATTTCATTCGTTTATGGGAACTAGACAAGATGCACAGATATAAAGTATATATTTGTTGGGTCTAACCCAATATAACATCGTATGCAAAAAATGGCATTAATACGTTGACGGTTAATCAGATAATTACATTTTTTTTTTAGGGCAAAGCTAGTGAAACGTGCTATAGCAGCAGGGGATTCTTTATCAATCTGTTTTACACGATATAGGACATATGAGTCGAAGGTTCTTATTTTTTTATGAGATGAAGACGCTTTCAGTGGATTGGACACACATTGTTGAGACCCGTTAATACTGTCAGTAGCATAACGAGGCTGTGCTTACTATGGAATCCGCTGTTTAAGAGAAGGACGCCGAAACAAAACATGGAAAAAAACTGGAGACAAAAATAAAAAGGAATAAAGGATGCACGGAAGTACATTTTAGAGGATGGCTCAGAACTAGTGGACTTGGCATGAACTTGTTGAAAGCCTATGTTCCTGGGAGGACCTGAAGGGAAACGATGGTTGTTGTTGTGTTTTGTTTTGTTGTTGTTGTTGTGTTTTGTTTTTGTTGTTGTTGTTAACTTGATTTCTTTGTATTTGCATATATTTCCAAATGCAATGGAAGCTACGACTTGCAAACTTCTCTTGTAACAAAGATTTACCAATTTTCTTCACAAGCCAACTTTTTCTTTTATATTTCCATTTTTTGTGTGTTTTGTTTGTTTGTTTGTTTTTTTTTTTCATTTCATGTTCTGCATTTTTATTTGTTAGATTCTCTATCACGATATTTCTTCCTTTTTTCCCCCTTCTTTTGAATTTTTACTTGCTTTTATGTTTTATTTTTTTTCCCCTGTGTTACCTGTGCTACGTATTTAATCCTTCATCTGTCTATGTAGCTTATTTTATCTGTTCTTGTTTATTTCATCTATTTTTTCCACGTGTTTGCAGCGTTATTTGTCGTTTTCTTGTAACCTGTCTATATTACTTGTCTTTGCTGTTTGTAACTGTCACTGACGAAGGGTAGAAACCAGATTGTTCCGTGTTTTTTGTAGTATCGCTCAATTGAACAACAGACTTCATACATATTTTATTTTATTTTTTTAATTTATTTTTTTTAACCGTGATATTTCTTTTGTTTGTTTATTTTAATACGTATCCCTGTTGTCATATTTTGATTTATCTTAATTATAGTGTAGTATATTTTTAGTTTCAGTGACCCGTGAACCGGAAATGGATTTTAGATTCATGGACATTTTTGTAGAAGGCGAAAGAATTACAGATGACGACGAGAACTTTTTTCATTCTGCGCCTAAACTTGACGCGTCCCACTCCGCGCCTCATTCACGATCTTCCTCATTCAAGAACAGGCCACGGCCCAAACTTAACCTTGACATTCTGGCGGCTCAACGGCCGCGAACAAACAGCCTTCCAAATGCTTATTTACCACTTCCAGGTGAGATACATTTTGATGTGAATGTATCATTTCATTCATTCATTCATGCATTATACTTGGCTTCCCAAAGAGTAGGGATCCGCGGTTCGATCCCCAGCTGAGGTGGGATTTATTTTAGACCGTACACGGTTCCAGGATCGACCCAGCCTCATGAATTGGGCACCAGAGCACCTCTGGGAAGGTTAAAGACGGCCGGCGTGATGCTGACCACATCACTCCAATATACCTCAATGGGTATGTAACGGAATCCTTCTCCCAACAGGTTTCCTCAATATGTCGCTTTCTCATCTCTTGTTCTCCTGGCAGCTATTTGTTTCTTGTCATCATTTCCACATTAGTGAACTTGACATACCTTTTCAATTCTTCTATTATATGTAGTCACCAATTACAAAAGTCTGTAACTTTTTGCAATGTAATATTTGTTCGCATTTATTGTTTGTTGTTAAACCTTCTCTTCTTTTACTTAGCTGTGGCCACGTTGACTAAATGTGGTCTTATTTAAGCACCATATAATTTCATAAATATTCTTTTATTTCTCTGTACGTTTTAACCACAACATTAACAATTGTGCTCAAGCTCGCGCCCTGGAGAAGACACTCCAGCTTCAATATAAGCACTGACGGCTGTCACCTCAGGGGCGCATTCCCATTGTCAGTTATAACTAAAGGGGCTATTATTATTATTATTATTATTCACAACTGAAAATGGAACATTGTAGGAGCTGGATCACCAACAAAAAGGCTTCGCTTATTTTTCTTCTTGAACCATTTTGTGTTTGTATTGGTTCAAATGATAAAAAGGAGAAAGCGGGGTTTGGGTTAACAACGGCAGTAGTTGTATCTGTTGTTGCTAGTGCTGCTGTTGCGAATGATGAAATAATAGCTGTGGTGGTGGCAGTAGTTGTGGGGCGAGGAATGGTAGTACAAATTGTAGTTAATGTTGTTTTCTGGTGTTAGAAGTAGTGATATTACCAGCAGAAGTAGTAGTAGCAGCAGCAGTAGCCGCAAAAGTGGTTGAAGTAGCAGTAATATTACTAGTAATAATAGTAGCAGTAAATGATTGTAACAGTAGTATTAGTTGTAGTAAATCAGTTGTAGAAGTAGTATTAGTAGTGTTAGTGGTAGCAGTTATAGTAGTAGACGTATTATTAATAGTAATAGTAGTAGTAATAGTAGTAGTAATAGTGAGCGTCCGATTTACAGAGTGGTTACAGCGCTGGTCTCTGACGGCAGAGGTGCCGTGTTCGAATCACGATAACGATACGCTCCAGTCTCGCCACCTGACTCTGCTATTTGAGTTAGGGAAGGAGAAGGCAGCGAAGAATTTAACTGATAACCCCACCTCTCGAGGGTGGACCTAATATTGGGAAGTCTGTAACACTTCACTCCCTACGGCAGTATCTGCAATAGGAGTACCTTTTTTAGTAGTAGTAGAAGTGGTAGTGGACACACTAGTAGTAGTGGTAATAGCAGTAGTAGTAGTAATAGTAGTAGTAGTAGTAGTAGTGGCAGTTTTGAAGATTGTGTTACGAAAAAGAAAAGTAGTCGTTGTCGTGGAATATTCTAATCCACATATATAAATTATTAGGTAAATATGAAGCCTAACAAATAAAATTAATAAAGAAAAGAGCAATGGTAAATAACAGTGCTGTCACAAAGAAGGTACTCGAAATCCCCCTTGTTTTCTGCTTCGTCTGCAAATTGTAACGCTTTCACGTTGATAGTAAAAGCTTACTGTATTATACCCGCTTTCTTCAATGAAACGTGTGCTGTATTTCTTGGAAAAACATTGAGAGGCAGACTGCGTAATGACCTAAATTAATCCTAACATTAATTATACTGCGTTACCAAAACGAACGAACAGATGGACTAAAGGATAAAGAGAGAAGGGAGGGCTGAAAATCAGGAACGCATGCAACACGCGTCGCGCGATACACAAATGCTGCCATCACGCGTGTAAGACTACATGCACTAACTTTTTTTCAGACGAACAGTGATAAATTCACTACCCTTCCCAGAGTTAGGTTTTAAAATCACAAAAAACGCTTATTAGGAAAGATAACAATAGATGGGTTTACGGTTGAAAACATAACAGTACCCAGACAGCACATCTTCGAAACAGGAGGTAGAAAATACATATTTTGAACGCAGCCACGTAGCTCTTTTAAATTTGGATATTTGGGTTCCTTAGGGCTTGCTGACCAAGAATATGTAAAACGTTACGCAAATAGTCCAGGAATTAATAAATTATAACCAAAATAAAATAGTGGGGATGCCTGACAACATGAAATCATTTCTGCTCATAAAATTTTTTTATAACGTGTTTGAACAAAACCTTACGTTACAGAAATAGCCTACCATGTAAACTCCAAATTGATTGGAGCGCAACAAATGAAAGACTAACCACGATTGGTCGGGCTATAAATACTATCTTCGTTGTTAGGGAAGACGTGAAAAGGTAACATTTTTTCAAACACTTGTCGAAACGTGGCCTCATTGGCTAGACTCGCTGATATACTCACTTAGGAGCGTTAGTTCGAGACCACTAGTGCAAATAATCTTGATAAAGCAACAGTGCGTTGAAGCCTGCTCATATTTGTGTTAAATAAAAGCCTGGAACATAAGCAGATGGGAATTTGTGCCAGTAATTGTGCCAGAATTCATTGCTAATCAACGTATCTGTGTTTATTTCCATGAAATTGTGGTAAGCTTGAACCATTCAGTATCTTTTAATGAAAATTGAATGTAAATTGTTAATTTATGCCTGTATATATATGTGTAGTTCAGTGGCAAACAGGAGATAAAGCCTATAATGCTCCAGCCTGAACAGAGGGTGTCGGAGGGAAGTAAAACGGCATGGAATGGCCAAACAGTACACTGACACCTAGATGATTGATTAGATAGAAATAATGCTGGAAGTGCAGAGGCGTAGTGACCATTAAGGAGGGTAATGCTGGTATAAAGTATTTCAGATGAAGCTGACAGTTGGCCTAACGCTCTGAACTCAATGTTTGTGTTGTATTGTGCTCAGTGTAGAACTAGAGTATCAATTAGTTATGAAGTAGAAGGTACATCCTTCTTGTTTGCAGGGACCGTGGTCTTGATGGTACTGAGCAGCACCTGGTCAGAGCTTTGCTGAATCCAGAGTCGGACAGCATACTCCTTGTTCTTTTTAGCTATCAGTGAGGTGTCTCCAGAGCCCAGAGGAGAATTCGAGCAGAGGAGTCCTTTCCTGCCGCCATCACGCAAGATAAGCTGATTTGGCCAGCTGAGCACAACATTATGTCCCCTCATCTTGAAATGACTTTGTAAAAATAACATTCAGAGGGGAATTTAATTGTCTTAATATCAGGAACTGAGAACATCTCCAATACTAGTCCCAAAAGACAAACTATTGAAGTCATGATGACAAATACCAACAGAGCTTGAACAAAACAAAACCAGTATTACCTCATATTACCACTACACAACTGACACACATAGGATATTTTAATAATATATGTCACTACAATATTCATATTGATAAAGTCTGTACATATACTTGTAATTAAAATTGATTGTGATTCCTGGTTCCTTTGTATTTGAATCAGGACACATATACCTTTATGATAACCCTGAATACATATTGTTATTTGAAAAGTTATCAGTGACTCCTTAAGATATTCTCATAGAGTGTTATATGTATGTGAGTGTCACAGTGTTGTCAAGAGTAGTGGATTAAATTAAATTGTTTATCTGTCTGTTGTTGTGACTTACACTTCACCATACACATACCCTAGACACATAACGTAGTCATCACACTATTCCAGAATAATTCTGACTGAGATATATAGATATGTGGTAGCAAGTAAGGTTATCTATAATACACTACTCTTAATAGATATAGATACCTTCACAGCTGATCTCAGTCAGTACACTAAGTCCCCTATAAATATTTTATAACATCCCACTTCACCACATATATTGGGGTCTCGCTCTTGGGATTTTGAATCTTTCCCTATTAAAAATATTGGGGGTAATTCACTTCAGGGAATATAAGAATTAAAAGGTATCCTTGGGTGGAATTAAATAAGGTTGAGCTCACGGTGCCTGTGTTGTCCATTAGATATATTTAGAGATTAAATTGTTGGTTAGACATTGTATAAACTTACCTGATAGACAATGGCGGACCTAGCCAAATTTCGATCTGCTGCTGTTCAGACTGCAAAGGAGTTAGGATTAGATGGGCAAGTTATGGTTGCCTATGTTACTACGGAATGTGACAAATTTATTGAACGCGAAGAAAGAAGGTTTGAAGCCGAAAGAAAGTTAGAGGCTGAAAGGGAAATTAAGAAGTTACAATTTGAAGCTGAGGCTGAGACTAAGAAGTTACAAGCTGAGGCTGAGACTAAGAGGTTGCAGATTGAGGCTGACAAAGAGGCTAAGAAATTGGAAGCAGAAAGAGAAGACAGAAGATTGGCTGCAGAAAGGGAAGAGAAGAAATTAGCTGCAGAAAGGGAAGACAAGAAATTAGCTGCAGAGAGGGAAGCAGAAAAGGAGGAGAAAAGATTACAAAGGGAACATGAATTACGACTAAGGGAGTTTGAGTTTCAAGGCCATGCTCCTGAAAATGGTGCCAGTCCCTTTGCCTCTGATGCTACGGTTACTCAGGGAGCCTCAACCTCAGCTATGAACTTTCATTTAGATCATTTTGTTGAGAAAGACGATGATATTGAGAGCTATATAAATAGATATGAACTATTAGCTACCACGTATGGGTTAGAGAGAGAAAGGTGGAGCTTAAAGTTATCTCAGGGACTTCGTGGGGCAGCTTATGAAGTTTTTGCAAAAATGAGCAGAGGTGATCAGGAAAATTATGACATGCTAAAGCAGGCTCTTTTGTTAAGGTATGAAAAGAATGCAGAATTTTATAGGAAAAAATTTAGGAATGCTAAACTACTGTCAGGTGAAACCTATCACCAGTTCTCTGCACGAATAGAGACATACTTGGAGAAATGGACTTCTCTGGGGAAAACCCAAGATCTTAAGGAAATGGTCCTTATAGAGCAATTAAGAGAGTCCATGGCTCCAGACCTGAGAAAGTTTCTCATGGAACAAGGTGCAGAGAGGCTGGGTGAGTTGCTAAATGTTGCTGAAAGGTATCAAGCAGCTCAAGCAGAGGTAACAGGTAATAAAAAGAAACAAGTGGATAACTTTAGGGCACCACAGAACTTTAATAAATTTGATCCTAGGGATCAAAATAAAGGTAAGCACCAATTTGATAGGCCACGGTATGACAATAAAAATAAATTCCCACAATTCGATGAAAGGAAATATGATGAAAGAAAATCTTTCAACCAAGGAAAAAGGTGGTGTAAAAATTGTCAGATGGACAATCATGACACTGACCGTTGCAGAAGGAAACCTGTGTATATGGCAACCCTTCAGGTCAGGTCGACCTCAAGACAGGAGGAGGATATTATGTTAGATACCACTCCAGAAGAGATGAGGAAGGCACAGGCTGGGGATAAAACACTCAAGCCTTGTTTCAGAAAATTGTCAACTTGTCATACAACTCCAGGCAAGGGAGATTTTTACATGAAAAACAAGTTGATGTATAGGAAGACTGGAGCTAGATCCAAAGGTCACGGACAGCTGGTACTTCCTAAAAGATATAGGGCAGACTTAATAAGGAGCCTACATGTGAAACCAGATGGGGACCATGAGAAGATAGGTACCATCATTCAAAAGGTGGCTCACAATTATTATTGGCCCAAAGCAAGATGGGACATTGAGAATTTTGTAGAAAGGTGTAGCATAGCACATGAGGGAACACCCACAAGTGGGAACATGGATCAGGACCTGGACACGCCCCGGGGAAAAATTAGGCCTGATAATAAAAAGAAAAATAGATTTGATAAAGTGGACCAAATGGAATGGGAAGCCCCTTTTCACGGACAAGCTTCACTTAACTGTTTTACAATGGCCACTATGCGGAGAGTGCAAAAAGATGTCTTACCCCAGGATAAGCCGAAAATCCCTCAATCGGACTTAAACAAACTGGAGGAAGAGGATGTAGAGAGGAAATCTCTCATCAAGAATTTTAAGTGGGGAGAAAGCCCCAAGAAAGAAAAATTGGTAGCGGTCGTTTTGTGAATGATAATTCTGGGAGGAAAAATCATCACTATAAAGCTTCGAGTGGAAGAGACCATACCGGTGCATGGACAAATAGGTCCACACAATTAAAGGTCCATATGTAGCTATGTTAAGAACGTGGACTGATGAAAAGGCAGAGGAAAACATTACATCTTCATACCAATATGTGAATGAGCTGACCACTCGGTTAAAAACTGGCTGGAAACTTGCCAATGAAAATTTGAAACAAGCCAGGAAGAAACATGCTGCCTATTATAACAGGAAGGCGAAGGACAGAAATTTGGCTGTGGGAGAGAAAGTACTGCTTCTTTTGCCTGGGAGTCAGAATAAGTTACAAATTGGATGGCAGGGTCCATATACAGTTCTAGAGAAGGTGTCTAGAACAAATTATAAGATAGATAAGAAGGGGAAAGAAAAAATCTATCATGTGAATCTCCTGAAGAAATATTTGGAAAGAGAACATCAGGAAGAGACACACTTGTTGACCTTGTCCATCGCCATGGAGATGAAAAAGGAACCACTTTCATCATTTGAATATCCATTACACCCCTGTGAGACAGCAGCACAGGTGAAAATCAGTACACATTTAACGAAAACACAGAAAGAGAGAGTGCAACAGGTTCTAAATAATCATGCAGAGGTGTTAACAGACCGACCAGGGCATACAAACCTATTGGAATATGATATGAAACTAATAGACTCCACACCTGTCTGTATGAAACCATATTCGATTCCGTTTGCTAAGGAGAAAGCTTTGAAGGAAGAGATAGACTATCTGTTGAAGGAAGGAATTATTTCGCACAGTGAGTCTTCGTATAGTTCCGGTGTGGTACTCTTAAGGAAGCCCTCTGGAGAACATAGACTCTGTATAGATTACAGGAGACTGAATGCTATTACAGAAGGACAGGTGGATCCATTGCCGGATACAAATCAGCTGTTTGCCAGACTAAATAAAGCGAAATATTTCTCAAAAGTGGATCTGAGTAAAGGATACTATCAGATTCCAGTAAAGCCTGAGGTTAGACCATACCTAGCTTTTAGTACCTCAGAAGGACACTATGAGTTTAATAGATTGCCATTTGGATTGAAGAATGCGCCTAGTGTCTTCTCTAGAATGATGAGAAAATTATTGGATCCTCTGAATAATCCCTGTATAACAAATTTTATGGATGATATCCTTATAGCAACAGAAACATTTGAGGAACACATTGACTCTCTGAACATGCTGTTTGATCGACTTAGGGAGGCAAATTTAACAGCCCGACCAACCAAATGTTGCGTTGGATGTAAAGAATTGGAATTTTTGGGACACACAGTTTATCAGGGAAACATGACCCCTGACCCAAAGAATTTAGAGAAACTACAGAAAGCCCCGAGACCACAAACCAAGAAGGACGTGAGATCCTTTGTCTCATTATGTGGTTTCTACCAGAAGTATATCAAAAACTTTAATTCCATATGTGCACCGTTAACTGAATTGACACGTAAAGGACATCCAGATCGCATTACATGGACACCACAATGTGAAATGACTTACCAAGAATTGAAGGAAAAGCTCACAAGTAAACCCATTTTGAAATTACCTGACTTAAGTCAAGAATTCATAGTAAGGACGGATGCAAGTAATATTGGGTTAGGTGCAACTCTACTACAGAAATCAGATGCATTGGATGGGGAATTAAGCCCAGTGGCATATGCTAGCAGAAAGTTGAATAAAGCTGAAATCAATTACTCAACTAGCGAAAAAGAATGTCTTGCAGTAATATGGGCGATAAAGAAATTCAATATTTATCTATATGGGAAGGCATTTAAGTTGCAAACAGACCACAAACCGTTATCGTTTCTAGCACAGGCTAGGCATGAGAACTCCAGGTTACTCCGATGGTCGTTACTTTTGGCTCCATATAATTTTAGCATTGAGTATATATCTGGAAAAACCAATTTGGGAGCGGATTTTTTAAGCCGCCATCCGTGTGATGAGAATCACCGTAAACCCCAGAAATAATAATAAATTTCTCTATGTGAATATAGAATAAAGGACTGACATATAATGTCTGTTTTAAGAGGGGAGGTGTCGTGGAATATTCTAATCCACATATATAAATTATTAGGTAAATATGAAGCCTAACAAATAAAATTAATAAAGAAAAGAGCAATGGTAAATAACAGTGCTGTCACAAAGAAGGTACTCGAAATCCCCCTTGTTTTCTGCTTCGTCTGCAAATTGTAACGCTTTCACGTTGATAGTAAAAGCTTACTGTATTATACCCGCTTTCTTCAATGAAACGTGTGCTGTATTTCTTGGAAAAACATTGAGAGGCAGACTGCGTAATGACCTAAATTAATCCTAACATTAATTATACTGCGTTACCAAAACGAACGAACAGATGGACTAAAGGATAAAGAGAGAGGGAGGGCTGAAAATCAGGAACGCATGCAACACGCGTCGCGCGATACACAAATGCTGCCATCACGCGTGTAAGACTACATGCACTAACTTTTTTTCAGACGAACAGTGATAAATTCACTACCCTTCCCAGAGTTAGGTTTTAAAATCACAAAAAAACGCTTATTAGGAAAGATAACAATAGATGGGTTTACGGTTGAAAACATAACAGTACCCAGACAGCACATCTTCGAAACAGGAGGTAGAAAATACATATTTTGAACGCAGCCACGTAGCTCTTTTAAATTTGGATATTTGGGTTCCTTAGGGCTTGCTGACCAAGAATATGTAAAACGTTACGCAAATAGTCCAGGAATTAATAAATTATAACCAAAATAAAATAGTGGGGATGCCTGACAACATGAAATCATTTCTGCTCATAAAATTTTTTTATAACGTGTTTGAACAAAACCTTACGTTACAGAAATAGCCTACCATGTAAACTCCAAATTGATTGGAGCGCAACAAATGAAAGACTAACCACGATTGGTCGGGCTATAAATACTATCTTCGTTGTTAGGGGAGACGTGAAAAGGTAACATTTTTTCAAACACTTGTCGAAACGTGGCCTCATTGGCTAGACTCGCTGATATACTCACTTAGGAGCGTTAGTTCGAGACCACTGGTGCAAATAATCTTGATAAAGCAACAGTGCGTTGAAGCCTGCTCATATTTGTGTTAAATAAAAGCCTGGAACATAAGCAGATGGGAATTTGTGCCAGTAATTGTGCCAGAATTCATTGCTAATCAACGTATCTGTGTTTATTTCCATGAAATTGTGGTAAGCTTGAACCATTCAGTATCTTTTAATGAAAATTGAATGTAAATTGTTAATTTATGCCTGTATATATATATGTGTAGTTCAGTGGCAAACAGGAGATAAAGCCTATAATGCTCCAGCCTGAACAGAGGGTGTCGGAGGGAAGTAAAACGGCATGGAATGGCCAAACAGTACACTGACACCTAGATGATTGATTAGATAGAAATAATGCTGGAAGTGCAGAGGCGTAGTGACCATTAAGGAGGGTAATGCTGGTATAAAATATTTCAGATGAAGCTGACAGTTGGCCTAACGCTCTGAACTCAATGTTTGTGTTGTATTGTGCTCAGTGTAGAACTAGAGTATCAATTAGTTATGAAGTAGAAGGTACATCCTTCTTGTTTGCAGGGACCGTGGTCTTGATGGTACTGAGCAGCACCTGGTCAGAGCTTTGCTGAATCCAGAGTCGGACAGCATACTCCTTGGTTCATTTAGCTATCAGTGAGGTGTCTCCAGAGCCCAGAGGAGAATTCGAGCAGAGGAGTCCTTTCCTGCCGCCATCACGCAAGATAAGCTGATTTGGCCAGCTGAGCTCAACATTATGTCCCCTCATCTTGAAATGACTTTGTAAAAATAACATTCAGAGGGGAATTTAATTGTCTTAATATCAGGAACTGAGAACATCTCCAATACTAGTCCCAAAAGACAAACTATTGAAGTCATGATGACAAATACCAACAGAGCTTGAACAAAACAAAACCAGTATTACCTCATATTACCACTACACAACTGACACACATAGGATATTTTAATAATATATGTCACTACAATATTCATATTGATAAAGTCTGTACATATACTTGTAATTAAAATTGATTGTGATTCCTGGTTCCTTTGTATTTGAATCAGGACACATATACCTTTATGATAACCCTGAATACATATTGTTATTTGAAAAGTTATCAGTGACTCCTTAAGATATTCTCATAGAGTGTTATATGTATGTGAGTGTCACAGTGTTGTCAAGAGTAGTGGATTAAATTAAATTGTTTATCTGTCTGTTGTTGTGACTTACACTTCATCATACACATACCCTAGACACATAACGTAGTCATCACACTATTCCAGAATAATTCTGACTGAGATATATAGATATGTGGTAGCAAGTAAGGTTATCTATAATACACTA